>OZ023160.1:22619869-23117369 GCA_963678695.2 Diplodus puntazzo | reverse complement strand
AGATGTTTTCAAGGATCTCGCTCAGACTGAATGATTTCCATTGCATATGTTATGAATGCACACCACAGAAATTAGCTACCATATTGCTCGATGAAATGGTTTTAAATGGGCTTTCATCAGCGAGAATCAATTTTGACGCAGTTGGGGGGGACACAGTGGGGAAGTGTTATAGCGCGATTTGGTCCTGGGCCATCAGTTTTCATGTTCACAGCTCTGACACCACAGTGGAGGGTTGACATACTGATCACACACCAGTCCTCACAGGCAAACATGATGGGGGTGGAAATGGCTCAGCAGTCAAAACTGCGGGAAAGAAAAGCTACTGAAAAGCATACACAATCCACCCATGTTTTCATTTCAAAAAGTGAAATCTGGCCCAATTGCAGTATTCATCCGCAATGCTTTGTTTGCCTAAAGTTCTGCGACACAAGGGCGGCAGAAAGTCATTTAAGGCTGATTAATCCATCACTTACATTAACACACACACACACCTCATGCAGGTGCCATGCCGTAATATGGACGATGCGTTCCAGATAGTCAAGCATGTGAGAAGAGCACTATAAATCATCATCAGCAGTGTTCATACAATTATCACCATGCATGTGGTTACATGAATTTACTCTGACTGTGCAAGCATGCTTCAGGGACTTCAACCTCATGTGTGTTTGCATGTAAATGTAATTAGTTGCCTTTTGTGAATTATGTAGTTCCATAACAATTCCCTTTTTAATATTGTTTCTAATCAACCTCAGTACTAACATACAACATGTGTTAAATTACAGAAGCACTCAGGCCCTTGTAAACTGTACACACATTGTTTCGAGCTGCATTCCGCTGAATTCTCATTGTAGCTGAAGCCTGTAGCAGTATTGTGACAAAGCATTCAAACATTTCCTGTGCTTTTGATGTCAGCACATGTTCCACTACACCTCACTCAAACAGCAGGAGACTAGAGTTTTAAAATACAAAACAAATTGGAATATTGTCAAGGCGAATGTGTTTGGCCCTGTCAATCCTGGTTACATTGGCGCTCGTTTCTCAGTGCTACCCAATCTTAGTTACCCTCTACATCAACGTAAGACTGGTATTCTTAATCAATAGTCTCTAGAGAAACAAGTAGCAGCCGCGGAGATGGTTAGCGGCTTTTTTTTTAAAAAAAAAAACAACACTTTGTAGAGACTCGGAAATAGAGGGTGGATAAATTATTTCTTGACAAGATGATTTCTTAGCAGGCAACAGAAGACGGCGAGTGTGAGGAGCCAGGAGAGAGAGGCGAATATTGATTTATTAAATGGCTAATTGAAAAATCTCAAAGCAGAGAGGAAAGTAACTACAATCACCCAAAACACTCTTCCTCCACATAGTCACACGAACAATGAAATCGTACAAAATAGTTACATCAGCGCAAGTGCACACACAGCCAAAACATACACGGAGCTGGCAGTCCTTGCGGGTACAATTGTCATTTAAATAAACAGTCGGAATCTGTTTTCCCACAGTACGTGCTGCATTATGTAGCACCCAAACAATCATAAATGAAACAATATAATTCCAGAGAGGAAAGCACAAGAGGGAACTGACATGAAGTGGAACACTGCAGCCTCGTCAAGGTTGAACTTAAGGCAGCAGTGAGACATCCTGTTAAAAATGGGGCTCATGGGAGGAGAGAGAAGAGGAATACAAGTAGAGTTGTGTGTCGAGTGTTGTCAGCATGGCAGTGTTGGGGGAAAGATGAGGGCTGTGATACCAGAGGAGAGGGATGTAGCACAGGGACGAGAGGGACGGGTCCTGAGGTCTGAGCACTGTCAAACCACCGGAGTGACTTGCCATGTCAGATCTCTTTCAGGATACACAAGAGCAACATATCTGCTAGAATGTGAACTGAAGAAGATTAGGTCAGAATGGATGGCAAACACAGACTGTTGAAATATGTGGATGTTGCATTTTCTGAGTGCAATCTCAGGTCTCTGAAGGGACACGCTAAAGGATGGAATTGTGCCTTCATGGTGGTCGCTACTGGATGAGACGAAGCATTTTTGACATTATCTGGTTTTAGAGTGGATTTTCAGTATTTCTGCATATTAATGTTGAATCAGTAGAACGTGACATGATTTTGGTATTAGAAGGTTTTTGTCTGTTTGTAGTCCTAGTAGTATTGAAGAAATCACGTTTTTGCAGCCTTTGGTCGGTCTACTACACTGTTCTTCACATTGGAAGAGACTGTTATTCATTTTTTGCTCGATTTGCTCGTGATAAGGGAAGTTTTTTGTGGTGTCGATTCTAAAGTTGGGGAAAAAATCAATTAATTCATGTATCCCTCGATCATTATTGTGTACATACTCACACAGGTGACGCTCTCATGGAGTTGCTCTAATTGCATGGTGGCTCGCTGTAATTTTTGTGTATGTGTGTTTGCAAGAGTGAGTGCTGTAAAAAATTGTACATTGTGTGTCCAAAGTTATAATTGTAAAATTATGTTAGAATGAAGTGAACATTACTGTAACCTGTTAAGTTGGGGGTGAAAGGGAAATAAAATGTACACAGCACCTGCTTCTGCTGCTGCAGTGCTGATGGCACTTCAAAAACTGTGTGAATGACGTGCTGACATTTTTCTTCCAGCAACCACTTGGAGAAGAGCCTTCAGCTTCTGATGGACAGAGTGGATGACATGTGCCAAGACATTGTCAAATATAACACCTACAGCCGCAACCTGAGTAAGCAACAGCAGCAGAAGCACCAGGTAATACTCACACACAGACACATACACAATAGCTCTCACGAAACTGAAGCACACACACCACCTCCAGACAGGATGAGCAAGCAGCAGAAACACCAGCTTACCAGCACGCACAATGGAGAAAGAAGCACTAGTGCACGCACGCGCACATGCACGCACGCACACACACACACACACACACACACAGATGCACCTACAGCCACAAACTCAGCAGGAAAAAAGCAGGTATATTTCTCTGAGCCATGGACACAACCAATTGTATCTATAATCACAGCAGGTAAGCAGCAGATGCACCAGGTAGCACAAACTCACAAACACTCTCACGAATACACAGTACTCCAGCCTCACACATTAAAGTACGTGCACCCACTGAGGACCACCAGCACTACAGTAAACAGCAAAGGTTAAAAATATATAAACATTTAGTATAATATGCATCTGTGGCATATTTATGTATACAACTACACTCACATGCACATGGATATACTGTAGCTGTACTATTCCATTCACTACTGTAATGCTACGTTCACACATGCAAAGTAGTCGTCAATCTCTGTTTTAATTGTAATTTATGTACTATACTATGCCACGTAGCATTGTTAATTTCCTGTTCCATGATTTGTTTCCCCGAGCACAAATTCGCCTTGATTGTTTCATCTGGTTGTCATCCACATTGTTTTGGCAGATATTTAGCCAAACTTCCCGCAACATTCCTGTGTAGTGCCACTGAGTAACTTTTTTACGTCAGAGTTCCATTCACTATGAATAGCAGAGGTTGCTGCTTCTCAATCCCCGTGTGTTACCGTAAGAATTTAATTTTATTTGCATGAGGCCTCTTGGTTGTCACTGTGGTAGTGCCAACACTCCAAGGCCATCTGGCAAAAAAAAAGTTAAGCTTCGCACAGCTTTTGACTGCAAGGCGTCGTAATCCGTTGGTGAATCAGAAATATGCAGGGGCACATTCCTGGAAGACTTCTTTGTAACTTGTATTTCTAGTGTTTGCCTCAAAATTTTCCCAAAATATAGCAGAGTGCCGACATGATCACTTTCCAGAGTTTTTAAATCTTGTGAAGTGTTTTTCCCCCCTTTTTTTCCCTTTTTGTTTTTCGATCTGTTCCTCAAACTGGACTTCCAACTCAAGCCATACTCTCCCATTAACTGAAGCCTTTTTGTTGTTAACCATTTCATATGAACTATAGAAGGCAGGGGGAAAGTCCTGTATTGCTTTATCCATTTCAAGCTCAGGTAGGATTTGCAGGTCTGTTTCAGTTCTATAAAATTTTTAGTTTGTCATTTTCACCACTGCTTGTTTGTTAAAGCCATCAATTTATCCTTATGTGAAGAATTAGCATTGCCACTCAGGGAGAACTAATGTATGTGGACTCAAAGCTAGTTTGAATAAATTAAGTCTTTCTTAATTGTAATGACTAAGTGGAAATCCTCTGTGTTCATTCTTTTTCTGTACCAGTGAAACACATCACAAACACAAACTTAATCTAAAAGCAGCAGCAGTCGCAGGCACACAGTCACACAGATCCTTTGTGTGCACAGACTTAAGACACACACACCTCCTACAAGCACGCTCTCAGCCGGAAGCCCCAAAAAGACCAGAACAAAACACACACAGGTGAAGAGTCAACCACGGACCATCTGCAGCTCCAGCCTCGGCCAGATCCATCACAAACAACCAGCAACAAACGCAAACACAATGGGTCACGCACTCGTACACACACACACATTACTCAGGAAAATGGAAGTGTAGAGGCCAGGATGACTCACTGATGTTCAGCGAGTGCATGTGTAAAGACTCACACCCACGT
Source organism: Diplodus puntazzo (assembly GCA_963678695.2). Classification (NCBI taxonomy): domain Eukaryota; kingdom Metazoa; phylum Chordata; class Actinopteri; order Spariformes; family Sparidae; genus Diplodus; species Diplodus puntazzo. Next base: position 23,112,812 of record OZ023160.1, on the reverse strand, counting down.
TCACACCACTGCATCATTTTGGCATTATTCTCAGTGAGTGCAAACAAGGAAATGTCTGAAGTATTAATGTTAAACCAGGCTGAGTCGCCATCTTCCCAGCCATGTTCACATGCACATTAGGCCGACTTTTCAACAAACATGTGACTACAGGTAGTTCGCTGTATGCGCTACAAGGCTTTCACAACCTGGGCCGCGAAGAAACACACACCCACGTAGCCACACACCTCCGGGCCAGTCACCCACACCGCAGCCATTACGATCCATCATCCTCCCCAACTGACCTTCTCATCATCGCAGCCCCCAAGCCCACCACCTCACACACATGCACACACGCGCACTCATTTCATACACAATATCACACAGGCCACCCCTTTAATAGTGTCGACTTCTTTCATGTTGCCCACAATTCTCCACAATGAACTAACAGCACACACAGAGACAAAGAAAGCGAGCCTCTATTGCACCTTTCAGACAGCTACAGTCCTTGCTCCATGTAATCTTGTGCCATTGACTCTGCTGCATCCCAGACAAATGGAACCTTATTAATCATCATAGAAAGTTGCAAAAGGCACCTTACTGAGAGAGCTCCATTTTTCATTTATAGCTCTCTGAATTTGGTAAATAGCAGGTTCCCAGGCACAATCTGTGGCCAAGTTAGTCTTTGTACCAGGAAATGTATGTCTCACTCCTGCTGATTTATTCAATTCAATTCTTTTTTCTTTACTCTTTTCCCATCCTCAGAAGCAGGCACGTCTTTGTAGAAGATTAGATAAGGAGCAACGTGTTAATCTTATGAACCAAGGACTTGTGATTTATGCCTAATGATACAATTTGGCTTCCATTAGATGATTCAGCAATATTTTCCAAGTCATTACTTCTGTGCCATATCATTATTAAAAACACATAAAAGGCAAGCCAAATCACGACTGTAAGTGCATTTTTGTAGTGTTAGATGCTAAATAGATACAGAGCAATCATGAATCCTGTGGCAACTGAGAAAAAGTTAATCAGTTCCAGCTTTATTGTTTTACAAAAACTCATATTTCACTGTATGAAGGTTCAAAGGTTCAAACCCGATCTGTGGAAAACCTGCTCAAACCTCACATGCATGAATTCATTTCATTTTTTATTTTTTTATTTTTTTGAAAAGAGAGACAGGATCCAAAGGGAATTGGACCAGATCAGTCAACCCAAACAGACCCTGATAGAGAGAAAGAAATACCAGCACACTCCACATGACGATATCTCAATTTGTTCCAAAGAGCAGCAATAAAATAATAAAATAGTAATAACAATAATAATTATTTCTTATCTGTAACTCAAAATCCAAAAAGTTAATCATTTAATAGATTTGTTTTTACATAGGGCACTGACTTCCTAAAATATTTTCTCACAATATTGTTGTACCACATGATTAAAGCTGTTACTGAGTACAGTACTAGGAGACTCTACCTGGCCCGTATAAACTGAGTATAATTTGGACCTAGTCTCCTTCTGGTTCCACCTCTCGTCTTGATTAAGACGTCATTGAACAATTATTTGGTTGATTGATTACCGCTCAGTCTATAAAATGTCAGAGAGGGGTGAGAAACACTCATTACAGTTTCCGAGGCTCCAAAGCGACATCTTCAAATTGCTTCTTCATCTACTCTCATAAACAAAGAAAAGCAAATCCTCACATTGAAGAAGCTGGAACCAGCAGATGCTTGAAAAAAAATAATGACACAATTAATTAATTCTATTCTATCTGAATAGTTGTCCATTAATTTTCATTTGATCAGCTAATCAACAAATCACCTTATCATGGTTGCTCTCTAATTAGAGTAAGTTAAGTTTTGGTCCAGGTATAAGAATGGGAATTTTTAACCATCACACTAAAGCCAAACACAGCATGTTGTCACAAACACACACTATCCCCAGCATGAAGCGGGGTCGTTCCAGCAGCATGCGGCAGGGGTGCTTCTCTCTGCAGCAGCCCCTGGCAGGCTCATGAAGGTAGAGTGCAAAATAAATTCAGCAAAGATACATAGAAATCCTGCTGCAGTCTGTAAAAGAACTGCAACATGGGGCAGAATTATTTTCCACCAAGACGACGACCCCGTACATAAAGCCAAAGCGCCACAGGAGTCCGGACTTCAATCCATTTCCGACTTTGTGGTAGGACTTGAAGACTGCTGTTCCCTTGCGGTCTTCATGCAACTTGACAGAGCCTGAGCCGTTTGTAGAGAAGAAATTGGGAAAAACGGCCTCGAAAAAGTGCCTCAATTATATTCTTAAAGGAGGTTGTACTTAATTTAGATCAGTTTGATTTCTTTTTTACTCTGATATTTACTTCCAGTGAGAGATGGTAAATACTTTTTCGGCGTTGTGTTTGTATATATGGAAGTTGGAGCACAAGTGCAAAACTGTTTTTGTTGGCTTGTTTGTAAAAATTTGCATACATTAGCATTTTGATTATGCACAGTCGTGCTGTGACACATTGGCAGGGAAAAATAAACTGGAGGAGTATCGACTCATTTGAACAAATAGTTTTGTTTTTATTGTTTATTTCAGTGGATTCTGTCAGCTTCAGTCGCCCGTACAGGTGCGCTGTGGGATGTTTGGTTGAGAGCACTCGAGTTGCTCCTCTTTCCTCCCTTTCTGCCGCAACCCCCCATTCCCCCGGTCTGTGTCAGTCTCTCCTCCATCTTTCCAAATTAACAAGGCTTTTAGGTTCTCCAGAGACCCGGCACCTCGCTGATATACTGACTGTCAGCCCTCTACAAATCACTCCATCCCTGTCAGCACTTATAACTCTTCCCTCTCCATCTGTCTCCCCCATCTCTTCTTTCATCCCCACATTCTTTTACATCTCACTTTATTCCTGTTGCTCTTTCCATTGCCTTATCTTTCTTCTTCCTTGTCCTTTTTTCCCCTCGTACTATCCTCTCCCGTTGTGTGCTCTCTGCATCTCTTGCTATATTTCTCTCTTACTCTGCTTTTTCCTGTTTCCGACTTTCTGACTTCACACCTTTTTTTATTCTCCCTTTTCTTCACTGCCACTCTGTACTGTACCTCCTGTGTCTTTGACCTTCATCCCCCCCATGCCTCCCCTCTCTTTTCATGTCCATTTTCTTTTTTGCCATCTATTCCCTTTCCACATCCTTCTCTCTCAATTATTCGGTTGTCCTGAGCCCACTCTCCCCTCACCCGTTCTTCTCTCTCTCTCTCTCTCTCTCTCTCTCTCTCTCTCTCTCTCTCTCTCTCTCTCTCTCTCTCTCTCACCCCCCAGTACCTCCAGAGGCGGCAGCAGGAGAACACCCAGCGGCAGAGCAGAGGAGAGCCCCCGCTGCCTGAGGAGGACATCACCAAAATGTTCAAGCCCCCCCAGCCTCCACCACGCATGGACACTCTGCTCATTGCAGGTACGCACCCAGCCTCCACACATGCACCACAGAGACCCCCCTCGCTCCAAACTCCATCAGCCGCCTCTGCTCCCCTCACTGGAGCTCAGGTTCTGTTTTGTAATTATCTCCGCCATTATCTTGAAATTACATTAATTTAAAGTTTATTGACTCAATCTCCAACACGCACCGCCCTTTTCCCTGCCGTTTCACGCTGTTCTGCCCTCCTCCGCCTCCTGACAACATTTCTGATCCTTCCGTTTACTCTGCTCCCCACTAATTTGATGTTTTGCTGTGCTGCTGTTTCCCCCCCCCTCTTTCTCCCGCCTCCGCCTGTTTGTGTACAAATGTATGTTTGTATGTATGTATGTTTGTGTGGGTGCGTGTTTGTGTTTCTGTGTGGGGGCTCATGGATGCATGTGGCTACACTCCAACAGGGCAAATTAACAACTACTGCCAGAACGTGAAGGAATTCACCTCTCAGAACCTCGGGAAGCTGTTCATGGCGGAGGCTCTCCAGGGCAACAACTAGAGGAGAGAAGCGAGGAAGAGTGCGCAAAGGACGGAAAAATTAAAGGTGACAGAGATGCAGAACCCTCTTGGCTGCGACTGGAGAAAAAGTGGACCCTTTTTTTTTTTCTAAGAATTTATTCATTGTTTTTATCCCTAGCCCCATCTTGGATACAAATTATCTTTGAAGATCACTTGATTTTTCGATCTAAATAAAAGTCTTGCATCTCGAAAATCTTCTCTGAGTCTGTGTGTGTTTTGACAGTTGAACTGTATTCTGCTTTTGATGGTGATTGCAACACATTTTTCTGTTTTGGTCCACACAAGTTGGGCTCAATATTAATATGCTAAAAATGGAGGTTGAAAACAATACAAAACAATTATGCAGTATAATGGTATTTAAACATAATTTTATTGCTGCATGCCTTTGGTCTTACATATCAATCATACAACAGGTGCAACCATTATTAGTGGATTTGTTGAAGTGTTAGTTTGAGTGGTGAGAACGCTAGTTGAGCGTTAAATAAAATGAGTCAGCCCCCACCGTCTCACCGCACTAAATAGACTTTTGATTGTCTTTTCCTCTCCCTGAAGTGAAATTTTCTCGACACACCAGAATCTGCCTTTCCTCCACGCAGCTAGCAGTTAGCACCTGTTTATTTTTAGGAAGCGAAATAACAGCGTCCCAACGGGGAAATTTGGCTTGAAAACAAAGATTATTTTTTGTTGTTGTTGAGTTTCAAGACATTCTGAAGGGGGAACTGCAGGTGCGCCAAGTGACAGACTCTGAGGAACTGTCAGCTCTATTTGGTGGCATTCCTTATTTAGTGCCGTTGTGTCTATAATTGCCTAAAACTCATAAATTATTGGTAACGCAATTTTAGAGGAATGAACAACACGGGAATCAGTGTTTTTGGAGTCGCCGTGTTCCTGCTGATGATGAATGTGAGCCTCAGTTAAAGACAAACAGATTAGAGAAGAATTATACAAAGATAAGAGCTGGCATTGTCCGCCACACACGGGTTTATTGTTCGACAGTCACATGAAGTGGGACACACAGTGAGGCATGATTGTCATCTGTTTACCTTTTTTCAAAAACAGATATTCTTGTGTTTATCAGAGGTTTGATAAACAGTGTTTCCACCTTTTCATTGTAATTGCTGTAATTGCTATCAGAAAAGTAAAGAAGCAGTCTAAGCAGTATTGTTGAATCCCTTTTCAATAATTAATGGAGATATTTGAGTTCTGTTTGTGCCTGGCAAACAATAAGATGAGTCAACATGTTGACGCCGTCCTGACGTAGGAATCAGAATTGTCTTCGCAGCCTTCAGGATGTTTCTTCGCCCTACCTGCCTGTAAAAGTAATCACAATTCTTAATCCCATCTGCTTTCCCACTAATCAAACCTTCGCACTCCAGTTCATTTTTATTTATGGCTTCATCACTTTTATCCAATTGAATTTAACATATATCTTCCTCAGCACAATCTACTCAGTATCAGTACTGCGGTGCATCAACACGACTTCAGGCTGTAGCTGGCAGCTCTGCGACGGCGCCACTGACCTTAATGTTAACATCAGCATGCTCACGTACTCGCAGTGACAAGTGACAATGCTAACGTGTTTTAGCAGGTATATTGTTGATCCTGTTAGCCATCGAAGTTGAGAGTGTTAGTGCGCTAACATTTACTAACCAACACCAAACACACCTGAGGCTCCTGGATGTGTCAGAAGATCAAGTAATTGTTCATGAAAGTACTGGATAAATGAAAACGTTGACCTGTGGAACAGGAATGTCTCTACAGAGGATTTCGTCTTGAGATTTTAAATCTGGACCACAGTGGTGGATCTGCTGCACCACGAAGGGCCTGAATCGGATCGGATGGTGGGATATTCTCTAGAGAACACAAAGCATCTCTCATGCATATTCTGAGTTTTGTCTGTGCAATATCAGGTCAAATATGGACTTAATGTACTCCATGGGAACATACAGCACACTAAGACACCCAACACCATCTTATTTCTTCCATGCACACGTCCCAAACGTGACCTCGTTTCCACAGTATCTGGGATGACATGAACTCAAGATTCTAGCGGTATGAAAGTCCCGCACCGGGAGTTGGATATTCTCCAAACATGAAATCTCTGACTCTTTGGATAACACGTTTAAAAATATATTAACATCATATGTTGGATTATTCAGGCACCAGGCGCCAGTGATGAAAGCCCACGTAAAACGTTCTGAAAAGTATAGAGTACACATTCTGTCCACTCTTCTGTCGATGCCTGCACACACTTTTTTCTTTTCTTTTTGTAATTAGTGTATTTATGACCAGAACTCACAAATAGTTTTTAAGCTCATAGTATTTGATCGCTTCAGCTTTATGATAACGCATATTTAGCTGACGTGGGAGTTTGCCTGTGGCATACATTTGCCCTCGCAGTGTTAGAACAAGTTGAACTGTGGCCCACAACAACGATGCTTCCACAGCGATGCCCTTTTCACATTCCATGATACAACAACATGAGGCCCGGAGGGGAAATGCTGGCTGTCCCGTCCCCTTCAGACCTGAGCAAAGTGTCAACTTAAAACAAACTTATGCTGACAACTTGCAGTGTGATGCCGCATCCGTCAGTAGCCTCTAAATCCTTCTGCACGAGGGCATCGGCCGAATAGCGCGCGTGTGACTGTGAGCTGTTGCGGCGACGATCCTCGGCAGAGTATCGCACCTCTCAGGATTCCTCCTCAAGTCGTAAAAACACAGCTCATTTTAAGGAGCTTGTCATCAGCGTCCACTCCGCCCAACGGCAGCAAGCTGAATGATGGCTCTTCCTGCTCCGTTTAATAAAGAAGCTGCCAGTGTGCGGTTCATTGTACAATAATTACGCTGCAGCTCCATCTCGTCGTGTGCTCCGCTGTGTTTTTTTTCCCCTCGACCTGTGGTTAAACAGCGTCGTCTAATTCAGCGGATGATGTTATTTAACTTGTCATCAGCGTCGCCTAGTCGAGTAATAACTTGTAATGCTCCTGCTTGTCATCAGCCCAATGTCATTAACAATAATTACAAGTCAACCAACATGATGAACGCTTATTGAAACAGAGACAGTCGAGCCGGAAATGATTTCTTCCCCAAATCATAACATGTTTCCCTGACAGGCGGGCGGGTGGGAAATATTAATTCACCACAGAGGGCTCGGCTGATCTTTATTAATTACGGGATCTGCTGCTTTGATAGGTGCACCTGTGCCTGTGATTGATGTGTTGTATGATGGGAGACAGTGATTGGTGGCTTCTGCTTAAGCCGAATGTGTGTTGTTTGTAATTCTGAAGCGGCGCTGTGGGGTGACATTGCCCTTGAGGCCCGGCTGGGCCACAGCCTCTCCTGTCCCTAATCCCGGGATGCGTGAGGAATTACAAAACTTAAAGTGGCCTCAACAGAACCGCGAGCGTTGTGCGAAGCCGCCGAGGCACAGCCCGCCGCTGCAGAGTGCAAACACGGTGACAGAGGCTCGGATGGTATTTAAGGTGACAGTGTTTTTGTTTGGAGTGGAGAGCAGTTTGGACTGAATCATGTAGTCACAGCAGGGCTCAAGGGCAATGGAGTGGAGGCGCACGGGAGTCAAGCTGGTGTTTTGCTTCCACGTTACCCCACTGTCATATAAATCATGACATTAAGTGCTGGCTGTCGTGTTCAGGAGAGGTAAAGGTGATAAATGATTTGCCTTTAATGATTTTAACAAAGAAATCACAGAAGGCGAGCCACATTATTTAGGTTCTGGAAGTACATTTCAAATGAAAAATCATTTTCGTGATTAACTCTGACTTTTTGTACAAAAAGTTGATTTTTGAGTCTCAACCCAAACTCGCAAATACTGACCCTTTGGGATTATAGGTCTGGTTATTTAATTAGTCCCTTTTTAAACAATGAGGTGCAGTTTTAAGCACATATAAGGACATCGTATAACTTCTATGTTGGTCTTTAATGAGATATCATCATCAGACACATGAACAAAACAGTGTGTTGTAAACCATCAACAGTTTCAACACGTGCAAATCCTTCAGAGGCCAGTTCAAAAATACTTCAGAGTACATCTATTTTTCACCCACTAGAAAAAAACTCCACAAACCATGGATATGCAAATGGTCCTCGTTTCAAGTTTGACTGCTGAACACAACATGTCTCCTCTTTCACTGAAGTTCTTTGTGTACGTGTGCTGAATGTTTAAGTTGCACCATCATACTTGCGTAAAGTTGCGTATCGGATCACGATTGGTCTCCAAAGTTGCGATGAGACAGAACCCTGCTTCAACATGCATGTTGAAACACATCTTCCCCTCGCATTACTCACAAATGTTTGATCACGGGGCCATTTGTGTTTATTCACAATAACCTGCCAAGTGATTATACATTGTGTCTGTGTTTAAATTCAGTTGAGCCTTTCAATGAACTCATGAGGACCCGACAATGGAGGTCACCTGCGTGGCTCGCTGCTGCGGTCAGGTTGATAAATGGGAGTGAAGAGCAATCCACTGTTTTAATCCTGAACATCAAATCTCTGAGCTCTCCTCCTCCCACCTAACCATAATCATGGCTAGAAATTGTCCCATGACTCATTACAAAAATATTGATTTTTGTCTGCAAATTGTCCAGATGCCTCTTCAAAAGTATACAGTTTTGTTGCCAAAATAAAAAAAAAGGTCCTGGTGTCTCCTTTTAATGATAACCAGTGGTTGTGCACTTCCAAATATTGAGAAGCCATCTGTAACTGCGGTCTCTCAGCTGTCTTGCCTACCACCATCCCCCCATCCTCACATGAAAGTCAGCTCATATACATGTAATCTGAGCGCCTTATCATTCTGCTCTGTGAAGCTCAAACATTCATGAGAAATCACAGTCAGCAGAATACAGTTGGAGTGGAAATAGCACCACTTTTGCTTCCAGCCACATTGTCGTGTGCTATACATTCAGCGCATGTTTATATTCTGCTTGAACGCTGAATAGCTGAAGTGTTTCCTACTCGTTCAGCAAGTAATTATTACTTATGTGTGGGTTAGGGTTAGGGTTGGAGAATATCCATCATGGCACACTGAGTGCTCTCTGTGTCAATGCAACAGAGAAATTGTGCTGAAACGCAGCACTCGTCCCTCCATGTGTCCAGACACTTCACCTTTTGTCCCCACTCGAGACGCGGATGTGGATTTTAGAAGTGCACTGTCTTTGCTTCATTGTCCTACTCGTTTTGATATGTTAAACTGTTTGGAAGACAAGAAAAACACGGCGGCAGCTGCATTCGCGATCGCTTCTCCCACACAATCCTGCTCAATTGACCGTGAGACTGCTGTGAGTCGGCGAAAATGAGAACGACATCCTTAAATATTAGACAAAACGTTTTCACCCGTGAACAGATGCCGGGCCTGTGGCCTGCCGTCACAGCGCTTGTGATTAAAATTCCCACCTCCTCTCCTAAAGTGATTTCATTTGCCGTCCCAATTATTTTTCTATCACTTTCTGTGATGTCACTTTTCTCTTCAGCATTTGCAAAGATTGCCCTAAACTAGCCTGTGTGTTTGAACCGAGCCTGGGAACCGAATGAAGGCTTTAGCTGTGTAAACAGCCGGCCGTTTTGTACGCTGCAATACGAGGAAATACTTAATTAGGATTATGGGATTTGTCTCTGCACCTTCAGATTCCTGAGAAGCAGGCTGGTAGATGTCAGAGGGATATAAGTTTGGTCTCATTTAATCAGGGAGTGCGGCCTGCACAGCCCTGACCCCAGCAGTAATTTATTACCACTCAAACACAACACAAGCTCTTTCAGTGTGCCTGCCGTCGCCCTGTCATTGGTGATAGAGAGAATCAGCTGGCTGAATATAATGAAACCAGTTATTTCCCTGTCAGCTCTGAATACTTTTCCTTTTTTTTTCTTCTTTTTTTTTGCTCCCTCTCTCCCTCGCTCTCTGGCTCTCTTTTTTTTTTTCTGCCACAGATATTGCCATGGCAACTGTAGATCCTGTACAGAGTAGCTGTTGAGGATGTAAAGTAGTTCCCGTGGAAAAATAATCTTGCAAATCCCCAAAACAAGAGCAGCAAGGAAGGCAGATGCAGCCGTAGGAAGCGGTGTGAGTATGGTTAGGGAATTAAGCATTTATGGGATTATTCACAAGAGTCCGGCGCTGCTGACGTCAGAGCGCGTTTTCTTCACATAACAGCGCTCCACCTGTCATTGACGCAGCTCTATATTTGCTTTATCTCCAGCCAATAGATCTGCACTGTGATTGGCAACTGTATAGATCGAGCGCCGTGTTCTAGTTGCAATTCGTCTCTGCCTGCCACCCAATTCGATGGCTGTCACCCGGCAGTGGCACAAATCCCACAGGCCATTATGAGGCTGGTTTAATCCCCACAACAGCAGCAACAGAAGCCTTTCAAGGAGGGTTTCAGAGCATGATACCCTGTCTGTCACATGCATCCGTGGGCTTCAGGCGCGGCGACAGTGCATTGTTGTCGTCCCACTTCATCACTTTTGTCTTGTTTTATCCTCGAGCCACTAAGACAAATGTACTGGATGTCCTCCTGCTGAAGATCAATCACATGTTGCGTGTAATCTTCTGCTCGGTTTAGTCTTCTTTGCCATTGATACTCAGCTGTGGCCTTGGCTGTTAGACATAATACATTATGCTTTTATTATTGTGTTTTGATTTCAGAGGTGGACTTGTAAACAAACTATAATCCATTTATTTACAGCATTAGTTTGAGAACCTGATCTTTTCATATATATTATTCGCTTCTTGCAAACTCTCCGTAACCTTTGCCCAACTCGTCATGGGGGTTTTAGTGAGCAGATTTACGCTGACATCTGGCTCTGGGTGGGAAGTTGGCCACTGTGTGAACATGCTCTATTGCAGATGAAAGTCTTTCTGGCGAAATGTCCAGGGACGAGGTAACACAGTAAAGGTGATCAAAACAAAATGTCGGTCAAGTTTGCCGACTTCCTTCCTCCCTCTTTGACATATTACCCTGCGTTACAGCAACAGTCGTTTCAACAATAGCACTTTTCACAGACACTCCACATTATCGCATTATTACGTGGTCTGTCATTTCATACAGCATGTCAGCACTGTGGAAACAAAAGAGGCGTGACGGTACACACCATGAAATCGACGTCCATGTGTTTTTTGTCAGCATGTTTCCCCCCGGTGTCCACCTGTTCATCTAAAAATGTATCAGCCTACTGTTTATAATCATATAGATGCTGTTATAATGTGTTGTGATTGAGCTCCTGACCCACCATGCATCGTGGGAAGTGACATAGTTCCGTTTTAAGCTATAAATGACATAATTACACAACTACATAATCACCATCATGTTTGACTCTGTCGCTCACGGGGAGGGATGCTGTTTTCCGGGGGAAAGTTCACTGAAGTCTCCGTCAGGGGCGGGCTGAACATCGCAGTGAATTCTTTAAATACAAGTTGCCAGAGACCGTAACTACGACACAATAATGGAAGGCGACAGAGACATGGTGAGTTAAAACCTTTTGCTCTAAATCACACCACATAATCACCGCCATTCAACTGCAGGAGCCGCCTGGCTCTGCAGCCGGGGACAGACGCTGTTTTTCCAGCCGAATTGCGATGTAGATTCGGTAAGTCTGACAGGATGACGGAGGATTTTCCATGTATGGATGCTATATTTTTGTCCTCATATAAGTTGCCAAAGAAACTACCAGCTACCACGTTACTGTTGTTTGGTCCTGTGACGTTGCTTTGTGGGTTAAAGCGTGGTACATTTCTCCTTTGTTGGATGAGTGAAGGATCTGTTTAGCTGTCCGACTGTGAACACCATCAGACCGACACACCACTGATCCGCACCTCCGACTGTTCCATTCGGATCAGAGCCGCAGCCAACACAAATGTAACTTTCACACAGATGGCAAGCGGAGTATCGGCGCATGATTCCCGCACTGAAAGGGCAGTTAGAATGGGGCTAAAGTTAGAAACATTCAAGATAATGTATGCACAAATATATAACCAAGGTCTAGTTGTTTGCAGTTGTTGCAGCTTTTATTAATGTTTGCATGATGTCTCAGGCGTCTAATTGTGATCTGAAAAGGAGTCACTGATGAATACACATAAACCATTCATCCAAATCTGCAGTTCTCAAAGCAGCAATTCGACATTTTTAGCTCAATGTTCTGCTTTTCTGGCCCGTAACTTTACTGTTCTGGTTCGCTCTCGACAGTGTTGTTTCCACTCACAGCAGGAAGCTGTTTATAGCAAAAATAAAACGTCTGAAAACTCAATGTAAGCTGTCCAAATGGCAGACAGCGAAAGTTAACGACTAGCCGGTGAACACGGTGGTGCATTTAGCAGATAGGGATTTCCCACAGGAGTTGGTGGAGACTAAAACAGATCTAAAGGGAGAGGGGATATTGGACTGTGGCCAGAAACGGGACACAAAATGAAAGCTAATGATGCTCAGTATCAGCAGGAGGTGTAAATAGGGGAGGTACTTGCTAATGAGTTATCCATATTAACTTCAGAGGCGATAATGTGTTGATGACGTGTTCGTGGCTAGTGTCTGTTGCCCCCAAGAGGATAAAGGGAATCAGTTATTTATAAGAGGAGGCAGAACCCCATATATGAAATACCGCAACCATTTTTTATTCCAAATATTGGATCTGACACATATCAGCGCTATAGTCTTAGTCTCATCTCACCTCATATATATTCTGTACCCCAGGGTTTGAGAGAGTCTACAGTGTTCACCTACCAGCAGCAAACTCAACCCTTTAGTTGTACCTGAGATACCAGCCGTGCATCGGTAAGACTTGGGACAAATGTACCGGCCATCTTCTTGTTAAAGACCACACTTGTAGTTTGTGTTCTTGAGCACGCTTACAGTTTGTGACCTCCAGTTTCCCCTAATGCTTTTTTTATGGGCCTGTTACTTCTTATTTATTATCCATCATTCCGGTTGAAACCTTGAATTTTAAATGCTGCCCTTTTTTGCCTTTTTCTTGCTGGCTTATCATATTTTCCTCCCTAATGAAGAAAATGAGAAAATGCCAAGCGGAGTAATTTATTCTAATTCATGATGAGCTTCTCTCTCTTCCTTAAAAGTCCGGAGATGCCGGGCTGCACCGGGTACAGTGATTGATGGGATGCTTGTGACCTACAATAGACAGAGCCACAATTAAAGCGCACCTTATCTCCCAGCTGTGACTCTCAAAGATAAATGCTGATAGCGCCCTCCCCCTTGATGTTCAATCATGCTCCCCACGCCTCGGCCTCAGCAAGTGTCCTTAGAATGACTGATGTGCATTTGAATATTTCTGTCTTGCAGGTAAACATTAACATTCAGTTCACTTATTCTGTCACTCCTCCTGCTTTACGAAGACATTCTCAGGGAAAAAACAGAATCTAATTTAAGCGTGTTTATTATCATGCTGTGTGCCGGTAGGACTAATGCACTGAACATCCTTTTAGTTTGAAATTATTCATCGCATGATACGGGAAATGGACAGTGTTTTTTCTATTCGCTTTGTTTCATTTAAACTCTTCCTTGTTTTGAACTTCTGTCCCAAACTGTCATATTTTGGACACTAAAAAAGCCCTCATAGTCACAGTCACCCCTCTCCTACCTCGCCTCTGCCCACATTGACTCAATATGTTTCATGCTACACCAGAGCCAATAAAACACTGGATTTATTTCGTGCCAGCACCAAGGAGGCACATAACTCATGACCTCCCTCCCTCCCCCTGGAAAGATCGGATCAGATCCTGGTGCACTTCACGCCTGTGTACAAACCTCTCGTACGCAGCCAGCTGTCTCTCCTCCTCGTATGGTCAAAAGGCGGTCCATTGAGGCTGATGACGCTTTGAAGGACTGCTTTGATACAACTTCGTTAGAAGTGCTTTGTGATGATCATGGGGAGAACATTGAGTCTAGGGAACACCCCCACAACCCCCACCCCCCTATACTGTAGTTACATCACATGTGAAGACATGAGACCAACAATAAGTGAAAACAGCTGTGAACACCGTCGTGGGTGCAACAGCAGTAATGAAACAGAGGAATAAACCATCAAAAAAGCAAAACAGATATGTGTTATCAGTATAAACTCCACAGAGGCTGCAGCCACAAACACAGTAAAGCTGCTCATAGCTTACACAAAGCACACACTCAATGCTATGTTGCCTGGCAACGCAGTCGTTGTTGACGAGTTGATGTTCCCTTCTGTAATTGTTGTATTCACCTGTTTGAACATCATTCTGTGAGCATTGTGCACCGATTTCCCTCCACAATCTGCTCTCGGTTCAACCAGTCGTCTCAGCCCGTCTGTCCCACTATAACCAGTCCATTCAGCCTCAAGTTTGTCAGAAACACACACACAACAGTGAAGGTAAAAGTTCCTCAGCAATACAGCAAACAGCACACAGTCTAAATCGACTCTGGAAGAGCAATTTAGCATTTTGCCAAACCCCTCATGCACCTGTTGGTCCCAAAACATATTGGGCGTGTTTGGTTTTGGTCACTAAGCATGCTCGCCAGGTGGTACATTAAATCAGTGAATGATTAAAGTGGATGCGACCTTTTTAAAAAAAAAAAAAAAAATCATGCTGAGGTAAAAACCTCACTGTCAAACCTCGACTATTTTGTGAAAGTTTTGTCACAAATTCATATTGTTACATGCCCATGCACATTTTTCGCAGACATCCTTGGCCTTTCTTGTAGTTATACTAAAATATATCTACTACTGACGTATATCATCTTCTGTTTGGACAACATAAAGAGCTGAAGAATGTGTGGAGGGAGCTGAGGAGGACGATCGTGCGGGTAAAAACAGCTACAAGTGAAAGATGGAGGCTCAGTTGCAGCAGAATAGTCTAGTCGGGCCTCAAAACTCACTCACAGTCTTTGGGCCTGAAAGTGGGTGAATGATCTGTACTTTTTCCACATCCACAATCACAACCTCATCACATATGGGGACAGTACAGATAGCTGACCCAGGGCTTTGTGGACTGGTGCAAGCGCAGCAGACCAATGCTCTCCCCTCCTGTACCAGGCACAATCATGAAGTACTGGCTGTTTACTTGAATGACTGCGGCTGGACTGACAAAACAAACGCACTACATTAAAAAAAAGGCCTGAGCAGACTCCACCTGCTGAGGAAACTCGGGTCTTACAGAGTGCAGAGGGCATGCCTGAGGACCTTTTTTTGACTCTGGTGTGACATAGAGCATCTTCTATGGATGGGTGTGATGTGGCAGCAGCATCTCAACCGCTGACAGGAAGAGACTTGACAGACCGGTTAAGAAGGCCACCTCTGTTCTGGCATGCCTGCTCACTCCAGTGGAGGTGCAGGGAGAAGGGAGAATGATGGCTCGCTATACGATTGTCAAAAGTTTTTTCAGTTTTTCAACACATATTGATGCTAAATGTTTGTATTGGTTTCATTTCTCTTTTTTTGCAGTGTCAATACACAGAGACCAGCTGCGCTTTTTCCACTCCGTCAAGTCAGGGTTATAAATCATTAGTACATTGCGAGACTCACAGACCACCGGGCCTTAGCATCGAAGAGAAAGTTGTTTGGGTTTTTTTAAATATGTTTTTTTAGGACAATGTACAAGTACAATGTGTTCTACAAGTAGCATACTCCTTTCGGGAATAACTCCAAAGGTTGTGTGTTATATTAGGAGTGTGTGGTATTGGGAGAGAGAGGCAGACAGAGAAAAAGAGAGAGAAAAGAGCATGTGTGACGCAGACTATGACGTAGATAGAAATGTTAAAGGGGTGAACAAAGCAGTGCAGTGTGTGTAGAGTTTAGGCTGTTTTTCGGTGAGTAAATGCTACAACTCCTGAAGACCCAAGTTAAGTTCAGCGTCTGACCTGCTGATCAGAGTGATCTGAGTTAGCTCATGGATTTGCAAAGGAAAAATCTGGATACAGTTACAGAGGCGAAGCCCTGCTTAGTCCTGTGAAAGCTGTTCAGTGGCGCATGCAGCCAAAGAAGTTCACCTTCTGTGTAGCCTCTGTTGGAGTAGCCCACAGGCAGTGCACACTAAAGACTTCTGCCAGTTGAGCATCTAGCTCCCAGTTTAGTCCTCTGCTAACTTGAACAGGAACAAAACACTTTGATGTTGCGGCTCTTCTAGACGTTTCTGATGTAGCTCAAATTCTGATGGTGAAAACAACTGTGTTGCAAAAAAAAAAAAAAAAACATAGTCCAGCATTTTGATGATCTAGGCCTACAAGAAGTATTTTTAGGATGGTGTGTGTCATGTGATGTTGTGATTACATGGTTTGGCCTCTCTGTCAAACTGTCCCTGGGGCCTTGGGTTCGCCGTGGAGTTAGCGAAAAAGTCAACTGCTATTCTCATTTGAGTCACAAGCCGCTTCTTCAACCAACACTGACCCCCAATGTTGATGTTATAGCCTTAAATCTAAAATTTGACGCCCTCAATATTGTGTCAATTTCCCCCCGCAGTAGTGAATATCAGTATTTTTGGGGTGCATAAAAGTTAGAAAGTCCAGTACTGTGACAACACTACTGAGCTATCGTCCCTGAGGGATATCATGTCCTCCTCTCAAACAGGACACACCGCTGCTTCACCCGTGGTGTGTGAGGGAGAGATACTGCAAGTCCTTGTTTCCTTAAATCGTTAATCTGTTTACTTATTTATACATTTTGCATTTTTACTGATGCTTCTTGCTGTTGTGCTGTGTCCCCCTCACTGCTGTAACACTGCAAATTTCCCCACGCTGGGATTAATAAGGGATTATCATATTTTATCTGTTGTTTTCGCATATTTATTTTTCCTCTCCTTTGGGGACTTTAACCATTGTCTGCCTTTAATTCTGGTCTTGGTCTCATCCTGCAAACTTCAGATCTTTATCACTAAATGTGACAGGAGCACACATAGATGTGTTGATGATGCTTCTACGTCTATCTGATGCTATAATTCATACATGCCTTTGGATTGGTTGTATGGAGTTTGAAGGAGAAAACGCAGCCCTGCAGTGTGTCTAATTCAGCTGGAATCTATTCAAAGAGGAATCTGTCAATGACGATACCCTATTCACAATGTAGATAATACTGCTGTGTCTATCAGTGGGGGGTGCCGTATGATCCCAAGATCATATGAAAAGCTTTCATCCATTTCAAGCCAAGCACCGTTCAATTATGTACATACTGTAAAAATTTGATCAACACCCCCCCCCCTTCATTCCCCATTCTTTTTTGTTTCTCCCTCAGCTTATCATCTATTTTGGACTGTCATCACACTAAGTAACATGTTTCTTTATGTGCAGCATGTAACATGTACATTCACTCAATGGATGTGATTCTGATCTCTCCTCCGAAGCAAAAAATAAACACACAACGGGCTATTAACATTTCGAGTGCACCAATGTTGAGGAGATGAAATTTTTTGCTCACTTGACTGTTTCTAAATTTGTTTTAACACTTTTAATAAAGGTGCTGTCAGTGAGGCACACAGAGCAGCTGTCACTGACCTTTCAGCAGAACAAACTACCACATTATCTTCCAGCTGAGACGACGGATTACTAACGAATGGAAACAATGAATAGAAGCTCGCTTTTTGGAGATTTGTTGGAGTTTTCACCTTCAGCTTTGTTTTTCCTTCCCGTGCACGTTTTGATTATAACAAATGTGGATGCCTGGGCCCTGAACCTTGTCATTTGGCATCCATTTATTTCCTTTGAGGGAAGCAGCAAGCCCACTGACATTCAATCACATTATTTTGGCACAGTGATTCGCTGCTTCCACCTGTGACCTGAACCACACATAACACAGTGCAGTGACGAGTGCTGTGTAAATCAAACCACCAGGACACATATTCACAGATTCCTAACTGAATCTCAGGGTGAGGGCCAGACCAGCAGCGGAGACGATCTCATGCACAAACAAAGCAGGCAGCAGAACATCCAGGGATGCTCTTTTACACCCTTTCACAATTTTTTAAATACACTCTCTCCCAAGCCACCTGCAAGGTGACGCGACACCACTTGCATGAATCTGCTGACCTGTTATTGCGGCAGTCTGATAAAGAGCAAGCTTAGAGCAGCCATAACAGGCCCTTGTAATGGCATGATGGCCTGCAGGTAAGTGATTTAGAGAAAATCAGGTGGATGCTCTCCAAACCCTCAGCCGGAGATGCCACGGGCCAAGGCCAGGAAGTTGTAAATTTTCTCTGAGTGTCAGCTTTTTCCACATCGCTTACCTTAAGCCCAGCTGGAATAAATTCTCACACATTTTTTAGAGCTGAAATTGGTCGTTCCTTGTGCATCTTTTCCCTCAAGGACCTCTAAAAAAGATTGTCTGAGGGTGCCGTTTGGAGGCTTGTCCCACTGTATTCGCCATGGCACCTGAGCCATAGATTGAGTAAAGAGAAATTTCTGAATCCTTCACCCAATTTAGAAGGAATTGGCTATGCTGCACAGGGATGATTTGATATGGTCTGTGCACAAAAAGGGAGCATATCTGATGCGTTCAGGCTCACTGCAAGTGGACACCTAGCCTAGGTATATAAACAGGTACCACTGCACACTCCCAGGTCAGTGTAAATTCCTCACATGCTGTCCACATCCCATCGAATTTTTTAGCCAATTTGCCCTGTACCATTATTCAGATCCCATTTAACATTGTGTAATGTGGGAACATTTAAATGACAGACAATGACCTTGTAGAAACTCACACAAAGATAATTGGTACAGTGACTGATGAAGAGTGTTTGTTCAACGCCTGTAGTTATTATATCTAACATGAACTGCCAAAGAAACTCCTGGAAGTAATAGATGTACAGAGACAGGTGTAGGGATAATGGACACTTCATTAATATGAGTGTAATACTGTAGGCCTCTCATTGAAAAGGATGTCCTTGTATTGTATACGTGACAGAATTTTAAGCCAAATCGAATTATGCAAGACACGCTGTGTGAGGTGGGTACTGAATTCCAATGAAGAGGTTCAAAAGCTTAAGAAAGAATTAAAGGACAGCAGGAAAAAAAGCCTCAATTGCACCATTTTCTGTTCATGGCCCCCCAGTCTCCCATTATTTCAGATTTGAAAAGAGAAAATAGGCATGTTTTCTTACTGAAAGAGAGCATACAGAAAGCGAGCGGAGTTGAGCTTCAGCTGCTCTGCGTGTTGTCAATGCTCATCACATTTTGACGTGTGCCCTTCAAGCATTAGATGTGGCCCTGACATGAAGGCCCGTGATCTCGGACTCCATATCCTGTTAACACAAATCGGAAGGGAACAGATGACATCTCAGTCATAATATTGACTGAAGAAGATTGACAGTCTGGGTAGTCAGTGGTGTCATACATGATCAGAATATCCAGAGGAACCACAAAACTGGTTGTGCATGTTTATACCCCACTTTCTACAATTTATAAGACTGCCGATCACTTATCAGACTTAGCCATTAAATATTAAATGACTGCCGAAATACATTTTACCAGCTGAGTTAATCAGGGGGTCAAGTGTGTAAAACTCATGGATTGGAACTAAAAGTGCACTATAAACTGCAAAAGTAAAAATACTTGTAGCTCTAAACCATAATGCTCGAGCAACAGCTGGACTTTGAGATTTCATAAAATGTACTTATTTTCCTCTTGGTTAGTTACTTAGTTGCAGCCAGAGTAGTCTGTTAGCTTAGCATCCTGGAACCACATTAGAAAGTTAGCCCGGCTTTGTCCAAACATAATGGAATCCGTTCATAAGCCCTTTTTTCTTTATTCAAACACTTGCAAGTGGAATTTTCAACCATCAACACGAAACGCGAAACACCTTCCTGTGGGTTTTCTTATGCACACAACATAACTTACCTGTAGTTCATACATCACTACTGTTGACAGAATTACCTTTTGTGGCACCAAGCCAAGAATAAGACAAAGGGGGTTGGTAACACAAGAAACACAAAAACAACTTGGTTCAGGAATAGCTCCTTACCCCTGTCCATAATGGAACCAAGGTTACGCGTCCCAAAGAGCATTAAATTCCTGACTGATGATAACCGAAAACAGTAAGTGGGTCGATTTACAGCGGCGGCCGAAACTGTTGAAGTGTACCTGCAACATGTGTACTGGACCTTCATCATACACTTGTAGTTTGGTAATGTTTAGGCAACAAAGATAATAAGTTAGGTTCAGGAAAACATTGTGTTTTGAGTTAGAATAATTATATTACCACTGTAACATCAGTTACAAATGTACCTACCTCTGTTATGTATATGATGTAACTTAACTAAGTTAGTAAATTAAGAGAACTCACCGTTGACTTCTTGTTAGGTTGGTAAGCTGCTGCCTGTCTGTCTGTCTGTCTGACTGTCTGTCTGTCTGTCTGTCTGTCTGTCTGACTGTCTGTCTGTCTGTCTGTCTGTCTGTCTGTCTGACTGTCTGTCTGTCTGACTGTCTGTCTGTCTGTCTGTCTGTCTGTCTGACTGTCTGTCTGTCGGAGCAGCTTCTGCTGTCTCCTCTTGGTGTGATAATTGTCTGCAGGTGTGCCAGAGTCAGGGAGGAGCCAGCAGCTGCACCTCATCTTCATAATCAAGATTTCTGCAGATACTCTGCTCAGCCCTCTCCACCCTGCCAGTCTGTCGCTGCTACTTCAGTCAGTGCAGCCATGTGCAAGCCATTTTACTATTCAGGGTTTTCCTTTTCCTGGTGTTTTTGCCGGCAAGTAACCTTGTTTTTCCATCTCCTGAGTTATCCCTTTTCTGATGAGGTTAGCATGGAGCTGTTTTCAGTGAAAAAGCATTTGAAACCCAACCGACCAGCAGAAGGGTACAGCAAAGACTAGCTGGTGAACATAATGGAGCATTTAGCAGCTAAAGGGACATGTATTTCAGTTGGTAGAGACCAAAACACAGGGCTAAATGAGAGTTAATAATTATTTTGCGCTGGATCTAATACAGAATACAAGCCAGCAGCAACTTGAAAGGTAAGAAAAAACTATGTCAGTATTGTGCTCACAAATGGTTTCTGCTGTCTTCACATGGCCAAGAATAGCAGTTTTAACACACAGTTATATGTGACGGAGTTAGATAATCTTTATTTGCTGTAAGAAGAACTTGCACCTCTTGTTACTGTTACTTGTGAAGACCGCAGGAAGAGCCATCTAAACGTCTTGGCTGTGCACTTAATTGCTGCACTGGCTTCTTTAAAAGAGCTGATAATGGTCATTTCTCATGTAAAGGTTATGCATTTGTTGTTAATGGGCTGTAAGATTAAACAAATGCGGTGGTCAATCTTTGCCAGTGCCACGTTCTAAGAAGGTAAAGAAGTATTTTACTTTGAAATTATTATCGTTGTTTACACGATGTAAATACCTGCTTTAACAACGTCTTGCTCTGTCGATATGTCTGAAAAAAGTTCAGAGATCTCCTGCGGTCAGTATAGTTTCGTCTGGTTAGCAGACACAGTTTGTTTATTTTGGAAGATGCTCACAAACCTTTTACTTTTCTGGTTTGTTGGCTGTTTTCTGCTGCTCTGACTGTATCATGGAATCTGACACCTGGCTGAGAGATTCAACTTCAGCTGTCAATTGGCACCATGGTAGGTTACGATATGTTTTCCCTAAGGTTAGCTGCTTGCCAACAGTCAACAAAACAAAACAAAACAAATGAAAAAAAAAAACCCCACCTTGAGCCAAGCAGCTTAAAAGTCCCTTTATTGTGCAGCGGGAAATTTTCCGGCGTAGGAGCAGGTGAAAACCCACAGTGTTTATCGACTGATATGAGTGATACTGATCTGAAAGTAGTTATTTCCTCTCCACTAGGCTGTCATTTGGCTGGCTGAGCGAATCCAGCCTGAGCCTCAGCCTATTCTTCCAGTGCCAGGCGGCTGGGTGATTAGTGCTGTGGCAGTCTGCGGTCGGCAGCTCAGTGCTGTTGCCTGATAAAGGGGTCAGGCTCAGCCACACAGCCAACGCCAGCCTACCCTGCCACTTAGCGTCTGTTTCCTGTCTGGCCGCTCGCAGTGAACAACAACAGGTCTCTGTCCCACCTTTCTTCCTCCATAGCCAGGCTCTCCATTTAGCAGATCCCCTTTCGCCACTGTCATCTCTCTGCACTGGTGTAAGGACACTCGCTGATTAATCTAAGTCAAAATCACAGCCGGAAAGCCAACAATGCGGTCCGCCTGTAGCCAGACTCTCTTCATTGACTGCAGAGGGATAGGAGACCGCACAGAGGAGGGCAAGAGTTAGTTAATAGGATATTATATCGAACAGAAGTAGTTTAGAGCTGAGGGAGAAAATAACTTTTGGCGGTAACGGTGCAATTGCAGCAGCATGGAAGATAAAATGGATGTGATTCTCCCATCAAAGAGCAGGTTTATTGTGTTGAGAACGGTCTTCTACAAAGGATTGAGATTGGAAAAAGAGATAGGGTTTTTCATCTTTTTCGCAAGATGATGTACTGCACTGATATACTTTCTAATCAGATCCAGTGGTGTTTTAGAAGCTTTTTAACACCAAATCTCAAAATGAAATCCGCCTTAAAGAGAAATTCACAGGCAGATGTTGCTGTAAGTCCCAACGCTAACGGTTGCCACGATGACTCACTGTTGCCTGTGTGGGAAATGCTGCGGTGCAAATGCAAGATTAAGGAAATCAGGGGGTATCATTGTTTTATCATAGAAAATTCTACTTCTATGCATTAATATGATTTCAGTTTATGAAACAGACAGGGCAAAGGTGAAGCACAGACAAAAGAACACAGAGAGGTCATGACTTATTGATAAAGTTGCTTTTAAAAATGATTCCTTCGTGTAAGTTTCATAACACAAAGGGCCCTCGAACTGCACTTTGAAGCTCTGAATTCTTGAACCATCCTAAAGGGAATGTCTTTAATCCGAGCAAACTCGTTAGAACATGCATGGGAAGTTCAACGCAACGTGGCAAAATTAGCAATAATGGCATCCACAGAGAATGTGAGGAAGTCATTGCAGCTCACCTTGAAGGCTCCTGGAGGGTCAGCAGTAGGATGCTTTTAATCTGTTAGTCCTCACATCATCAGCGCCACAACCTTGCAGACACGGCCTGAATTTCATTATGCACTTCTTACCTTTGACACAACCGTGACAGTCGCTGTTACTTCCCTAAGAAGTTTTCTTTAGGCATCACTCAAAGCCAGCAGATCCATCAAGTTACGATGGAAAAATATTACTTTCTGCTCTCCGGTGAGATCAGTCAGATGAATCTCTCTCCAGAATTCATCTCATTGTTTCATTTTCAATCACAAACACACGCATGTACGCACACACGCACGCAAGCTCTGTTCCATTAGTTTGGCTGACTTTTCAGATTGCATTGCTAAGCATTATCTGAGGCTGCCTCGTGGTTGTTGCTAATTGATGCTGCAGTCAGTTCATTATTTTAGTCCCCCTTGGCTGCTCTGATATCTGATTCATACAAACACCCCGCATTTAATCAGTGCGATCGCACAGCCATGGAAGCAAACATAAGAGGCTTTGACGAGGGTCTATGACCATCGCATCATGCATGTATAGGCTTTCAATACTGTGTTGGGTGTACAAATGGCTACAAATGCTAAGTTATTATTGTATCTCGGATGAAACGGAATTACATAGATTTTGTTTCCTGATTTGCTATTTGCCATTCAAAGTGCAGTAGTTTATGAATAATGTCGACTCATGCATGAACTATCCAATTAAAGGCTCAAAGACGGCATGAAATCTGCAGGTCACATTTCAGATTATGATTAGAGTCATCAAATGTGCATGTTTTGTATAAAAGTATGCTGTGTGGATAGCTAATAGTTTGCACACAGGGGTAAATTTACAGCGGGGCCTCAGTTACTGATGCTCATTTTGCTGCTGTGAAAGAGTCAAAGAATCCGATGGTCAAACTGTCCTGACTTCTCCTCATTAGGCTGATAGATCAAGGACGGTTCATTGTTGGATTTCATTGCTACTGTTCACACATGGTTTGTAGTGCTTGATGATATGCCGACAGTCCTACACCCACCCACCTCAATAACCAGATATTATCCTATTTGGGCTTTTACTAGCCAACATAAAGTGGAGTACCGAGGTAATTATTCAGAATTACGATGGTGGTGATAAATATTGGCCTTGCCCGCTAAAGAGGAGCAGCAGACGCCAGAAACAGCAGCTATTACAGAGCTGTAAATGAGGGAAATCCCTCAGCGAAAGGGATGACACCAAAGAATATCCAAAGCAACTATCATTTAGGCTTTGTGTTGTTACTCAGAATATCTGTCAGCTATCTAAGGGACATCAAGGATTACTTGCAGTGGCAGACGGACTAAAATTACCTCATTGGAACGCATTATTCCGTGCATAACTCCCACAAATGATGCATTTAAATGTCATGATCAACACGTAATAGACCTTATGCCACTGGCAAAAATTCTCTCAAGCAACAGAGACTGTATGCCTCTGATAAAAAGCAGACAAAAAGAAAGACAATTAGGATGTGGAAAAGAAATTACCAACCTCATTGATGGGCCTGAATAGAGTCCCAGAGGAGGAAGAGGTAAAATGTAACGCTTCGACAAATGGACATTAACACAGATCCCTTCATTACTTTGGGTATAATGACCCGCCCCTCCCCCACCCACACTCCATTCATGCAACCCGTCAAGAAAAATAATTTTCTTTCATTGGTTTAGTGGCAAAGTATAGTCTTCAAATACATCAATGCTATATTCAGACGTCGTCAGAGGGAGAGAAGTAAGCTCAGATGTCGTTATTGTTAATTAATCCCTTGACATTATAAGAAGTTTTCAAATTGAAATTAAATAAAAAATTCCTTTTCAACCCTTTCAGATCACTTCCCCCGGACATATTGTGTATTTTAGAATATGTGCAAAGGAAAAATCTATTTCTTTGTATTGTTATATCGAAATTGAATCATGTTTGCTCACTGTATAACAAAACATGAAGTGTGCTTGCAAAAGCTTTAATCAACCAATTTAATAATATCCTGTCATCCACCCACCATCATCTTCTTCGCCTTTAATGATAAGTGACACATAGCTGCCATTCACTTGTTTACTGGCTTGAAACAGTATGGCAGGCTGTGTCAGCGTGTCTTTGGGTGTTTGCGACCTTAAACCTTGTTCCATTTCTGATTCTCTGTCTCTGATGGTTGCTGCCAGCAAGGTCACTTATGTCCTCGCTGCCTATATCCAGTTACACTCACAAATAGAGCTCAGAAGCAAGACGCTCTCAAAGTGCTATTTTATCTGGACTTCCAACACCTGGAGCTGTTCACTTTTCATAAATGCAAATTAGGCTTCGTTATAGAAGTGTTTAGTAAGTGCAGATTTATGTGTTGTTAGGACTGGTCACAGCACACAATCTGGTTACTAAATATCATGAACTAGGCCTATACGGTGTATCTGTAGCTAACAGATCTTATAGATGAAAATTAACTTAACCAGACATCTGATCAGTATGATGTTTGGTAATGATGAAAGATTTTATGAAATGAATTTCCCAATACAGCAAAAATG
Organism: Diplodus puntazzo; assembly: GCA_963678695.2. Taxonomy (NCBI): domain Eukaryota; kingdom Metazoa; phylum Chordata; class Actinopteri; order Spariformes; family Sparidae; genus Diplodus; species Diplodus puntazzo. Next base: position 23,087,390 of record OZ023160.1, on the reverse strand, counting down.
TAAAAATCGTTATGCCAATACAACCAGACTAAATGGCAACATATCATATGGCAGTTCGCAGCTCACATTGCCTTTGTTTGCCATAGTATATTTTTTTAGTATAGTTTTGAGATTCAGTTTTTTAGAACAGTTTTCTGATAATTCTATATTTTATTACTTTTGACTGTATAGTGCTCCAGTACACGTTTCCTATATTGATTTATACGTTACAATGTATTGTAGCTTAAGTAGTTCAGACATTTTTAGGTTTTAATGGTACAACCCACTTTAGTCCTGGTTTGAATTTAGCTCGTAGCTACTACACTTAGACTAGTAATGGCTTTACAAAAAGCTGATGCAGGCTCTCCTGGACTCCAATCAGTTTTATCCCAAAGGTAAAGATTCAATTTCAATAAGCACCTTAAAAAATATTCTTAAAGTTTTACCTTTTCATTTCAGTAAAGCACTGGAATCCAGGTTCAAGTCCTAGATTTTGGCTGCCTTTGCCCTTCAGTACTGAAACAACGGAGAGTTTACTTTTCACAAACCCACCAAGTACCTTATTGATCACCTTGAAGGCAAATATTAGGGAGACATGAAGCAAAGTTTCTCATTACAGCGCTCGCTTCATTGGATGTAATTACCACAGACACTTGAAAAGTTGTGCAGCAATTAAGCCAAGTCGCATAACACGAGCTCTATTATCACACAGCATGGAGAGGTATCCATGTTGAGATACAGTGGAAACGATTACACTGCTGTGTCTTTTCTTCACATTGGCCACGTTCAGAACGAGCCGTGCCGGTGAGTAATTACCGAATGAGTAAGCTTAATGAGCAGAGGTGAGCACTTCAAATGTGAATCATGTCTTCACATGCTAATGATGTGGGAGTTCATTTCAATGATAAAGAGATGTATGTTCTTGAATCATGCTCTAGCTACGAAGGAGGAGATTTAAACTTTGAATAAAAAGCTAAGGCAGGCTGGTGTTCAAGCCAATCCAATATTTGAACTAGTTGTATGAATATTTGATCTGAAGAGAGTAGAAGTGACTGCTGTGTAGGCGGAAAGGCTGGCAAGATTATTGTTGTCACCGGAATCAAACTGCAAAGATGACACACAGTCATTGATTGCATGATAAAGCTGATTTCTTATTCAGCTAACAGGGAAGTAAAAGAAGCAGCTATATTTCTGACGATGTCCTGCCTTTAACAAGTTTAGTATTCTGACTTATCCGAGTTTACCTGAAGATACTTTCAAAGCTCTGCCTTTTCTTCTTTTTTTCTTTTGTGATAAGCCAGCTAACATGTTTGGCTGCAGTGTTGTGTCATAATCTTCTCGTACTAACCTTTCTCTCTCTTGCCAAGTCAGCCGAAGCTCAAAATCTCCACTGATAACCTGTTATAGCCTCGACCAAAGTGCTGCGAAGCTGGATGGGTTTGTGCACAATGGCTCGTTGGTAACGCTTTGAAATTGTAGTGACAGCCACGAAAGGGACTTTTGGGTCCTTGAGGGCATTCTTGTTGTCAATAACGGTTTCGCTGTAGGAGTCAGTCCACGTGAACAACACAAGGATACCAAAAAAAGAGTTGGATTTCAGCATTTGCATTTGTTCAAAAACTTCCCAAATTGACAACCCAGAGGCTGGGCTCATGTTTATTTTAGGCTAGACTCTAATGATGGAGAGAGGATGTAGCGATAGAGAGAGCAAGGTAGAGGACTGGAGTGCCCCCATGGTCCCAGACACAGATGGACAAGATGAGAGGGGAACACAGGCACAGCTGAGGCCTTGCAGCATGGAGTTTTATAAGTCCTGGAATCAGCGATCCTGGCTCTGCTCTGATGACACTGGCTTTACTACCACTCAGTCATTCACCGCTCTCACCAGGAACCCTGGGGACTCAACTCACCGAGCTCAGTTGCATCAAGATTAAAGCCACTTTTCCCCTCTAAGATCAAAAGTTTTCCTGGGCTATGCCAAACGTGTCTCCCGTGGAGTGACGATGGTACAATTTCATAAGTACAGAAATGACCAAAGCCATTAGGAAACGGGGAAGTGAAAGTCAACTCAAAGCACATCAAAATGATGTGCGTGTACTATTTAAGCTGAATTTATTTAGTATGCCCGCCATCTGTTTGGGCTTAAATGTTTTGGCTGCATTGAACCAAAGTTTGAATGATCACCTTTGACGTTTTACTGCTCCAGATGACCTTAATCATCGCAAGCCTAACATCAGAGCCTTTCATAAAGAGTGTAGTTTGTGGCAGATGGATTGGTTTGACCTATTATAACTGCCGTCCTTTATGGCATCCCTCAAGCCTCATGCATAAAAATCATGTTTGTCGGAACCTTACACGGGGACAATGAATTTAATCCTTTAATGGGAAAAGGAAGAATAAATGTATCCATTCAGGCATGAACTCTTGTTTGTCCAGCTTAAACTCTGGTTGTTATATGCTGTGTTGGATGAGTGTATCCACTAAATGTCATGGATGGAAAATGTATAAATTGTCAAAAGTTATCTGTCTGGCTTCACACTTCCTGTGAGATGAGGCACAAAGCATACTTTACCTGAACTCTGCGGTGAACAGAGAGACCAGTAATCTTCCACCGGGGCTTCAGCAGCGAGGAAGAGAAAGCACACAATAGCATCATCCACTTCTGATCCATTTTGTGGAATGAGAAAAGAAAATGAACACATTGCCGCAACCTCTGCCTCAACAATTGCAGTGAATGGAAAAAGAAGAAACAACCCAACAACAGTGAAAGTCCACTGCTGTGGCTTTGTGTGAGCTTTTGTGCATGTAGTGTTAATGGAAGGTGAACTAGGAAGTAGACTATATGGGAAGAAAAATTCACAAGATTCAAGTGAAAAAACCACGTATGAGAAAAAAACCCCCAAAACATTTAGTTATGAATGTATGTAATCTACATGTGAAAATGTATATATTCAATTCATATGTGACATTTCCATATGGGGCAAAAACACAAATGAATGTGAAGATTATTAGGATGCCATGATTATTTGGCATTATTGGAACGTGCAGGTTTTAGATCCAGGACAGTCCAGCAAATGAAGAGAATAATCAGGACGGAGAGGGCTGCATAGAGTATTTCACAACACTAATCCTCCCAGCCTTCACCTCATCCGCTTCCTCTCCTGTCATAGCGGGAACTTTCAGGTAGGCAACACAGAACAAAGTAACTCCACAGGCCAGAGCTGGTTTCCAAGGTAACAGCGAACGGGCCCCCTTTGGATCGAATGCCTAATTTCCAGACCTGTACCCTTACCATGGCTGCTGAGGCTACAGAATGTATATTTGAACGTACTTTAGGACTGCTTGTCCAAAGTGATCGCCAGTGGCAGAGGTGGCCACACCGTGGAGGCTGAAATACCAGAACAACAGAGCGACACCTCATTAGTGGTATCACGCTGATACGGATGCTGAGTTTTTCTCTCTTTGCCTCGGTCATCACCGCCATCTCGCTGTGTGTTATATCACCCTGTTCTTGTTCTTTTCTCTTTCTCACCACAGTCCTCGGTGTAGCTGTTTTGTTGTTCTTGTGCCCCTCACCTCCTCCTGTTGTCTCTTCCTCCCCGTATCACATTGTGATCTCTGATGCAAAGTGTCCTCAGGTGGCTCTTTTCGTCCATGTCAGACTGTCAGTTTATGAAGCCCTCGCAATCCCTGTGTATATAATTATCACACTCTCCTGGAGAATGATGAGTTATCTCACACCAGCTGTTTTCACTTTCAGTGGTTGCCACACTTAAGGTGAGATCTGATCAATTCATTTGGCCTCTTTAACTTATTTACAGCAGATAATTTGAGTTCTCCTGTTTCAAAAGCCCCTGCAAACTTGAAGCAACACGATTTCCAGAGAATTATATTTGGTGGTTGATATTGTTGTTGGTTGTGTGAGATATTATTTAATTTATCAATATTTTATGTTTTTTAAAGCAAAACATTTGGTTCCAGCTTCTCAAATGTGATGATTGCCAGTGTTCACTTGAAATTGTTAAAATAATTTTATTGAAGTAGTGTCAAGGTTTCAATTTAAATTCAATGAAAATAGCCCCATCTCAACCAACTACAACTGTAAAATGCTCCTTAAACATTAATGTATGAGGAATAATGATCTGATGATATAGTACATTATGGTCTAAGAGTCACACACAGGGGCCGTTTTCCACATCGATTCATTTTATTTTATCCAACATTTTACCTGAGGGTATTTTTAAATTTCCAGTGCAGGACTTTTACTTGCAATAGTATTTTTACTGTGTGGTGTAAGTGTTTTAGTAAAGGTTCATCCTCCATCACCGGTAACAAGAAGTGGAAAAAAATACATTTTCTCAGAGTTTTCATTTTTTAGAGTTCAGCCAAACCCTCTGGCATTTCGGGACATTTTAATTTGAACTCTGTGGAGCGTTATTGTTTAACTCAGGTTGAATCACTGTCCTCCCATGGTCCGGAGATAAATAGTCTAATGGCATCGCAGACGTTGTAATTTGTGTGCATCGTAATGACTGTTGCCCCAGGCTATTTGCACAGTTTCCTAGGAAGCCCCGTGAAGGTCAGCGTGGCATCACAGCAGACGTTAAAGACAGACTTAATTGCTCGGACAATTGACAGTTGACACACACATGCAGGCACGCTTGCACGCACAAAGCTAATATAAGAAAGCTGCACGCTTGCCAACATGCCTGCATATTCAGGCATATAGGACATGGGATGTCTGACATGATGATTGTATCTACCGCACATTGCTCCCCTTTCATCACGCTGACAGGGAGCACATCAGCGGGTTGCTTTTATATTTTTGTCAGGCAAATACAAAGGTTTTCTTCCCTCATAATGTATTAAAAAAGTAATTTTCATTTCTCTGACATGTTGGTAACAAGCTTTTAACAGTGGGAAGCATATTTGTTGTCTTGTTGTCTGTTAGCAGCATTGCTGAGGTGCTGCAAATTGTCTGTTATCTCCCTGAATATGAGTCAGTCAAAGTGATGTTACAGTCTGATAGATCACTCTACCCTACATCTTTCTGTTTAAACAGAGGCATCTGAGGTCGTTGAAAATGCACGAGTGCGATAAATGTGCACTTCAGAACAAGGCTGTTACGACTCTGTAATGCTCTTTAATCTTAGTGTACTCTGATGTTTAGAAGGCAGTTCCTGACATCTTTCTGACATTTCTCTGTCAGGATCGACACCACAAACAACCAGGCTACGGGACCCTTAATCAAGCAGCACATTTTTCGACTTTCATACGGAAGAACTCGGCTCAAAACTATTTTCGTATAGTATTTTTGATAAATAGTCAAGCAGACCAATTTAGATTAAGAACATAGAGATGAAATTAAGAACACAGAGGACAGAGTCACATGTGTAAAATTAGCTCAGTGATAATGATTAACTTTCTTTTCTAGTTTAATTAACTGTGATCTAATCTTCATATTCTGCATGCGTTCCATGTCCTCTAGATGAGAAACGATGTACCCTCTCATCAATGCCAATGCTGAAACATTGTATTTATCTTTCTCAATATTCGAGAATTTGTTCACTATATAGCAAACACATCATCATCAATATGTTATTTGTATAACCTAAACCGAGAGTACATTAGCGAGCAAGAGTTAATTGCCAAAAATCTCCTGAAGATGATCATTTTTGAAAGGCAACACTGCCGCAACTATTTTCTAGTTTACACATTACAGCTGAAGTTAATTTAAGGCAACATTATGACTCCTTTTTACATTAAGTTGAATGCCCCCCCCCCCCCCAAAAACATGAAAAAAAAAAACTATTTTATACAATGTGGAGGTATGTGGAGTGTGACGTACCACTTGTGTGAAATGATTCATGATGGAATGACTCAGGAATCTGAACTGCCACTAAAACAAACTTTGAAAAAAGATGCATAAATAATCTAACACTCTAAAACTATGGGAAACTTTAATGCAACACAAGACGGATCAGTTCATTTCATCCTGTTACTGATTACAGACTGCTTCTCATAGTCTTACACGTTCTGTGGGCAGGTTTTGCTCGGCCTATAGATGCAAACAGCAGCTTGCTGTTATTGGTCTTGATGAAACCCACAATCATCTTGCCGCATGGTAAATACCATTTTCAAGCACCTTTTGCGATTTATCACACCTGTTAAAATCATTCTTACTGAGTCTTTTAAGCTTAATTGTCTCACATTTAATGGCTGCAATGCAATTCATCACCAACACTGAACACTGTTTTACAGAAATAGAACTTAGGAGCACATCACAAGGCTCAGGAATGCCTCTAGACTTTCTCACACTGAATAGTTCCAAGAATAAAGGAAGCACAGCGTGTACTACATGTGCAACAGTAGAAGTCAGAAGAATGCACAAGATCTTCACTGCAGGCGTGTAAAAAAAGGCTCTGTGATGTTCTAACTGTAGCTCTGAACACACAAATTATTATATATATATATATATATATATATATATATATATATATATATATATATATATATATATATATATATATATATATATATATTATATATATATATATATATATATATATATATATATATATATATATATATATATATATATATATATATATAATAATTTGTGTTAGCATGCGAATGAGATTACTTTTTTCAAAATACAGAAACATTGTCACTCAGTGCAACAAAAATGCATTGGTGAAGCAAACATGCATAACATCAGGTGCCCCTCGCTTGCATTGTAGTTCAGAGTGAATCCTCTGCCTGGAATGGTTTAAAAGGAAAGCACAGCACAGCATTGTAAAGACTGTGAAATGTGAATGTAACACTCAGGCACTCAAATGACCAGAAACCGACCAGAAACCCAGAACAGCTTGCTTTCTTCTAATGTGTGCGCTTCTTTCACTCGAGATTCAATAACCAATGGCAGGTAATGACTGTTTTTTACATTTAAAAAGCAGTGTTTGTGTCTGTGTGACCATGTAGAATAAAACCTTAAACGTTAAATGGGAAGATTTGTATATAATATGGGGTGCTGATCAGACATGGCTGAGTACCAGGTGCTTTTACTTATGCAGGGATTGTAATTGCGATGGTTGGTGGGAGACAGGGTAGAGAATACGGCAATCTAAGCAGGTGAATTGGCAGCTTTGCCATGGCTGTGCTGAGCAGACTGCTAAATAAGGTTTTTCTGTTGTCCAGAAAAAAGCTGTGACCGTGGCAAGGGAAGAGAGGGAGAGGGGGGAGGGAGACGGGACAAGGGATACAGAGGAGGACTAAAAGCAACAGAGAGAATGAGGGAGAAAGATGGAGAGACAGGGTGGGGAGGGAGAGAGACCCAGGGAAGATGGACAGCAAGCACGGCAGAGTGAGGACAATGGAGGGTAAGGAGAGAGACAGTGTGAGACGAGCACCTTAGAAAATCAAGCAGCCAGTCAATTCCCAGGGGAGGCAGCAAGGCTGGCTGAGGCTGACTGATCCAGTGCTGTGCTGCACTGTGTGAATGGGGCCAATAACAGGCTGAGTAATGGGATTGTGCCACTGCAGATTGTGTGTGAACAGGTTGGGTCCTTGGGTGTTCCCACACGTCAGGTTAGCACTGGCCTGAATAGGGCTAGACTGAACAAGAGCCAGGCCTGCCTGTTGTGCTCACCATCTAAAGGCTCACCATTTTAGTTTTAAAGGATAAGGCTGGGGGATATTCTATATTTAAAAAAAAAAAAAAAAAGCAAGCAATGAACAGATCCTACTATCAAGTATCACCTGCGAACCAAACGCCTGGTTCAGCTTATTGCTCAGTGTCATAGAGCTCCAGTCTTGCCAAAAAAAAAAAAAAATGCACATTGTTGCACTGGGTGACATGTGATGAACATGGGCAATGCAGTTTGTTAAAGTAAATGACACATAAACCATTCTGGGGCGTAAGTAATCACATAAAGTGAACACCGTTTCATCTGAAGTGTGTGGTTGGTGTCTGTATCTGCAGAGACCCTGCCCTCTGCCTGTATTTTTTTATTTTCTCAGAATTTTGCTTTGTTCAGGACGTTTCTGGGTGCCAACTTTTGGGCAGTGGCGTGCAGTCCCAAGCCAAGAACAATGCCCTGGATGTAAGGATGAGACTCTGTAAAAACGTATCAACTCAGTTACATCCCCGTGTCTGTCTTTCTATGCTGTTAGGCTCTCAAGAAGATCTGCAGTTCTGTGTGACTGTTCAACCAGGGGTGGGGCTGAGCTACAGACACACACATTCAGGCAGGGCACAGAGGCGATGGGCAGAGAGGGTGAAGCGTACACTACGGATGAATTCACACAAAATCTAGCGGGTTGTATGGATGTGCTTATTTGTCCTACACAATTTTACTGAAATAATTAGAAAATAATATGCAGTGACAACCACTGCTCTCTCTCTCATTGAGCCAGGCAGGAAGGGCCAAGTTTGAAAGGTGCAACAGCAACCAACAGATCCTGAATATTATGCATCTGATGTTTTTTTTTTTCTTCACCTTTTCAGCCTTACCTATTCCACGATTTTCATATATTGTGAGAGTTCGAAATGCTTAATGAGGTAGTGATTTCACTCACTTGCCATTATCGCAGTTTATTTCATGTATCGTTAGACACAGCTATATATTTTATTATTTTTAATAATGTAATAATTCTCCAATGGGACTGATAGGTCCACTCTGTCCTGTCCTTGTATTAGACTGCTCTGTGATATGGTCTGTTAATATTTCAAAAAGTTTATTTTTGTAGGTAGAAATGTGTTTTGCGTATGTCATATGATGAAAGTGTATGATAATTACCGCAGCGACTTCTTCTTTGACCATGTTGTGACTATGTGGGTCTGTTGTAGAGTAATTTCATGAGCACACCAGTGACTTTGCTTGCATCATTTTTGTCATAAGTCCGCTTCACAACAAATCAGTGTAGTTTAACCAGCAGTTATTTGAGCTCTTCCTTTTTTTGTGTTTGTGTTTTTGGAACTTGTTATCGTGTAGCTGGCTGTGGCAGACCTTGTATCAGTTTGTTGTTAGCAGGGATACATTAGCCAGCCTAGAGCTCATCCATAACGAAAGACAACACAAGAGGGAGTACGCTACTCTTACGTTTCCACACACTACTTCTCGGGACATTTGGTGTCATAACTATGGGCACTATGCACTGCTCGCCAGTTACCCTAACCTCCACTTTGTGTCAACAAAGAGAACAGTAGCCTAATCCACTGAGGACAACTCACACTGGACATTGGAGTTGATGTCATTATGTAAAACAAAATGTGAATTTGGAATTTGACCAAATTATTTCACATCTTTTTTTAGAGTCATTAAAGGACCAGTGTGTAGAATTTAGCAGATTTCAACCAACTGAGTACCCCTCACCTTGCCTTTTTCTTCCAAGAGTGCCAGAGAACCTAAAAAAAAAACACAAAAACATAAAAGGGCCCTCTCTGGAGCTAGTGTTTGGTTTGTCCATTCTGGGCTACTGTAGGAAAATGGCGGTGCAACCTGGACTTACTCCCTTTGTAGATATTAAAGGCTCACTCCAAGGTAACGTAAACACTTCTTCTTACGATTCTTAGTTTGAGGTTATTATACACTAATGAAATCAGAATTATGATTATAACCTTCCTTTTCAATCAATATACCACCATGAATCCTACACAGTAGACCTTTTAAGATATTAAAATCTCAGGTCTAATCAGTCTGTGTATGTCAGCCTGTCTCAAAGGATAAGATCATCTTCTGAAGTAAGTCATTGGGCTCCATATTGATGTGTGGTTTAGTTACCGTTGTTCACACAATGTCAGTCTGGATTAGAGCCACCACTTCTCAACACCCCCCACCCGCGCTTTGAAGCCCTCTTGCTCCACATCCTGCTGGTGGTTTAGCACACATTTAGCAAGTCCCATTTCATTAGTCTCACTGTGTCCCTCACCTTGTGGCACAGCTCAAGCTGCTGCTGCCCAGCCATTTACATTTCCTCGTCGCCTCTTTGATGTTTGTCCATCAAATCAGCCGCTCCCGAATGTTTGTTGGCATGTGGGCGAATGTATGAGTGTGTATCAGAGTGCAGGATTTAGTCCTGATTGTAGCAATGCAATTTAGTTACACACACCGCTATGATCAGTGAATTCATTTGGTAGTTGAAAGCGTTGCTAATGCTTGGCTCAAAGCGAAGATGAAGAAGGTGGCGCACAAGCAGCCTCGCAGGATGAGTGCGTGGCCAAATGTATAGCTGTGTGCCATTTCCACACCAACACAAAATGCGTTTACTTGTCCAGATGATGAGTCAGACAAAATGAGGATTTCTTTGGAGAAATTTTAACAGCATTGATTTAGGATTATTCAAATGAACTTCCCACTTGCTGCAAATGTTGAAGGGGGAATAGAATTCATTGGCGAGCCACCAAAACCACGATTACTGCTTGTATTTTGCCCCGTACTAGTGTTACAATGCTGCTACAAAGAAGAAGTCCCTGGCTCTTTCTGCTGGTAACTGAGATCGCTTTATAACACCTTAAAATAATTTTCCACCAGATTTAAGGCCCCTAACTTCTCATTACTTTGGATTAACTAGTCACAAGTGCCACCTCTGACAGGGCTACAGAAGATGGCCTAAGGGTTTTTCACAGCCTGTGGCACTGTTCTATCTTGCCCTGCCAAGGTGCTGAGGGAGGGAGAGGAGTGAGTGAACATGAGAGTTTAACTGGCTGTAACTACCTCCAGCTTGATACCATCTAGACCTTGGGATTCTGCTGTGTGTGTGTGTGTGTTGATTCTTGAGTGTGTTTTTACTCACTTTGATTTGTTTGGCTCCTATTTGCACTTAATGACAGTGTCGTTAGAACAGTTGAAAGGTTGCTCTCTCCGTGCGTAACGTTTCACTCTGCGAAAGTGTTGTTTATTGGGTGAGATTTAAGTGGGATTATGTTGAATAAAGTTGAAAGTGTGGACGCACAGTGAGTCAAAGTCACTGCTTGACTTAAAAGGTGTAAATTGTTGTAAAGAACCCATGAATTGGCACCTTCCTGAAAAACTGTTTCTCAGGCAGAGAGACCAGTTAGCCGGTGAGCATGGTGGAGCACAGATATTTCCCCTCAGGAGGTGGTGGAGACCAAAACATTTTGGACTTTCATTACTCAGATAGCCAGAGGCATGACTCCAAATAAGTCGTGATGCTGCTCTGCATCTGCTGAATGTGTAAGTAAGCAAATGTTTTCTAAAAAACATCTTTAAAAAAAAACAAATACATAAAAGTCCAAAATGATGCTCATTTTCACCTAGTTTCTGCATCAGCTCTGCCAGTGTTTCGCCGAACAAGGCCGTGTTGAGACTCCGGCTGAGGGTGGTGGACATCACAACTTCATGGCAGTCCTGATGGCTCTTTTGAAGGCACAGTTTCTGAGTAGGAGCGATGGCCTTTTTCTGTGGATTGAGCATTTTCATATTTTCACAGTATTTTTACAGCACCTACCTGCTTTATAATCAAAAAGGCATAGAAATCTAACTTTTCTATATGGGACCTTTAGGGGAATAATGTCAGTTTTCCTTACAGCTTGTTCCGCTGTTTCTATGTGGCCAAAATCATCAATCTGTGCTGCTTTAAAGGGGCTCTCCCCTGATTTCACACATTAATTCCGTTTACTGGATAAAGGGAGTTCTACAGAGTCCATGAAAATAGCTAATAGTGTCATCTGTGGCAGAGGAGTTTTATTAAGTCCGAGAAAATATACTCCATGAGACACCGTTTGAGAAGTTTCAGCCTGTGCCCGTGGAGAATACACATTTTCATAATGGAAATTATGTTTTACCAAACAAACACTGTGAGTTGCTGGAGCACTGGTGAAACGGATGTATGCATGAGTAAACTTACAAATATTTTGCAACAGAAATTGGACATGATTCACACTAGTGGACTGCTACAGGATGTGTAACTCCAGCAGCCGGAGTTGGTGGTAATTAGGCCGGTAGGTGGATACATTTCATTATTCCTCGAGAAAGACGTGGCTAAGCCCTATGGTCCCATGTAATCCCTTCACTGCACGGACCATTATGACTCAGCCCCGATCCACTAAACTGAAAAAAAGGCCTCACTTTTTCTCCAGCCACAGCGGGCCTGACGAGCCAGGTGCCCCAGGCCTACTGACACTGGCCTCGTCTCTGGTGAGTGAAGTCGCCTCAGCACAGAGCTGAAGTTTCCTCCTCTCAGGTTGAATAGGGCTGGAGGGAGTGCAGTTTAGTTCCCCTTGTTTAAAGATAAGATAAGGCTAACGACTGTAATAGCTCCTCAGGGAAATAGATACTCAGGATAATAGAGATCCACTGTTCCTATCAGTCCAGGTATATTGGACAGAGCAGAGGTTTTTCTGCTGGGGGGATAAAAGCACTGATGAGCTCTGCTTTGCATTATTCACACAAAATGACCGCAGTTACTCAGTAATTATCCAACATGGTAAGGAATTATAATCCCCTCACATTCTGATTTTTTTTGTTTTTTACCATCATTCATCACTCTCTGCTCCTTTAAGTTGCTATTTTGTGGAAAGTGAAAATGAAATGCACAAAACAAATCCTGGACAGATGATGAAATGTCAGAGTGGTTTCAAAGGTGTGCGTGTGTGTGTGTTTCTTTCTAGTCTTTTTTCAATCCCAAATGTAGTGGGGTTTTTTTCTCTCTCCTCATGAATCTTTCATGGTGAACAAGGTTCATTCTGCAAAGTCAACCTATTCTTAACAGTTCTGTGCAGACACCCTCAGGGACACAAGTAAAAACCCAAGACAAAAGCATATGCCGCTTAATGTCAAAAAGGCTCAAAGGGCCATTGTGGTCAACATGCCCTTGGGAGGGATTTTACTTTATGAATTGAAATTTGAAGCATTCTTTAGGTGACTTCTGACTGAAGAAACTCTGATTATCAGCCTTCAACCATTCTTAACAGTTTAGAGACACCGCAGATGAGGCCTTTGTGGTTTTTGACTGCTGATTAAAATGATTCCTCTTCATAGCATCAAAAAACATCATTAGAGATCATCACCGAGCAGGTTATGCTCTTCTCCACCCAAGGCAATATCCAGTCAGACAGTACAGTGATACTGAACGCTGTAAAGGGAGATTGAACCGTATGGAAAAATTATTCAGTTACAAACAAAACAGATAAATCAGCCATAATCCGAGCTTGATTTCATCATGGTCTCATCTCTAAACAGCTATATGGCATCACAGGTTTTGAGCATGATAGGAAAATAAGAGCACAGCAGTATTTTTTTTTAATCTTCTCTGCCGGCTTTTTATATCAGGTCCTGTCCTTGTCTGTGTTTTTGTTTCAGACGACTTTTTTTTGTTGAATGTTAGCAGTGGGTAGGAGCGATTATCCCTTCTGCCCACACCTTTTACTTTGTGTAGTCAGGGCCTGTGCGGCACCCTGAAGCTTTAGTGTGCCACCAACCAATTAAAATTTTGGCACTAAGATAATTTGTTCTGCGTTTTTGCCACAAAAGATCATTGTTGCACGCTGACTTTGACCTTAGAAAGGGCAAATTATTAAGAAAAGGTGGTATTCTTTTGCATTTGTTTGATGTCAAAGCTGCAGTCTTGCATACTTTAAAAAGTAATGGGTTTTAATTTTATTCAGCTGGGGATACAAAAAGGTGCAATTAAAGTCTGTCTGTCCCTCATCTCCTCTCTCAAGAACTGACACATTATTCTTTTCGTCACTATCCAGTTTTGAGATGATGCAGTTAACCTTTGGACACTCTACCAGCTGATTCCAGGAAAATCTCAAACCCTTCCTCCATCTTTTTAAAGTCTGTCCTACTGTATCTCGTGTATGGATCTTTTTTTTTGTGTTCGCTTTGAGCAGCCTCTCCTAGTGTCGCAGCAGATGCAACAAGTGGCATCCTGAGAAGTACCGCGTGTGCCGTTCTTCATGAATGGTTTTGTGCATCCACCCATCCGACATGATCTCATGAGGGCGCGCTGTGAGATTTGCGCGTTCTCTGCTGTCCCACCTTAACATCTGCACAAATGGAAATGTTCAGCGGAAGCAGGGCCAAGTGAAAAGAGCAGAAGTGGTGCCTCTGTGCCCTGTTGGGTAAACACTCAGAGCAGAGCACATTAACCTTCACTTGCTTTTTTAAATATTTTATTCAATTTTTGCATAATAAAAAAGGTTAGGCTCCGGGTCTTACTGGTAATGACACTCACATGAGAGTGCTGCTCGTGTGTGTCTGTGTGTGTGTGTGTCTGTGTGTTAAAAACAACAATACATTTGGGTTACTGTGCTTCCGACGTGCATATTCAGATAGCCAGCCTGCTCATGTGCAGTGAATGTCAGCACTCTCAGTTTCTCTCTGTCTGGCATTTTGCATCTGCAATTAAAGTCCTGACAGACAGTTTCACTATAAAATGTCACTAATCCTTCCCACGGCAATGACAAACAAATTCTACGGATGAATCATAACAAAACTGAGTAGGGCACCCGGCTCCTCCTGAAGAAGTCACTTAGATTTCACTCGCACACAAAAGGTTAACTCAGGTGAGGCATTACTTTACTTTCTTCTTTCTTTCTAATGGTCTTTGGCACTGTGCAGCACTGCACCATCAGGGACACTGCAATACAGGCTGGGACTGGCAAACAAGAGCATGAACTCGGGGATGAGCACAATTTCAAGACGAGTGGGCAGCAACATAAAGGCCAAGGTATGAAAGTGTACTCTGTGACTTGTAATTATGTGTTGCTGTATCTTTTCTCCCCCAAATCAATAATCCAGACACCTCCCTCGGTCTTTCATTTGAGATATTTTCACCTTTGTTTTGCTTCTTTCATGGTGAGCAACAGTGGTGAATGAATTCATTTAATAAATCACTGATATGAATAATCTCACTTATACCACACTGTAAAACTACTGTATTCGGGTACAAATAAGACTATGTGAGTGGCATTTGGAAAATGCACTTACGTAAATGATTACTGTTGTAGTTGGTGACATTCAAAATGCACTGAAGGCATTTAAAAGAAGCTTTTGTCCTATGCAACTTACAGTAATTCATACATACACCGATGGCGGTGGCTGCCATGCAAGGCGCCGACCAGCACATCAGTATCAGTTTGGGGTTCAGTACCTTGCCCAAGGACACTTAGTCATGCAGACCGGGGGAACTGAACCAGTGACCTTCTGGTAACAAGACGTTGGCTCTACCCCTGAGCCACAGTCGCCCCTTAGGGTCAGGGTGGAGCTCATTTAGGACCTAACCTACTTATTATATTATATTATATTATACTTATATTTTCATTATAAGCTTATTATAAGGTTATTCTCTCTATGAATTGATTGGTAGCCTGGCTTGTTATAGGGTTGGGCGATGTCTACCAAACAGGCATTTGACGAGGTCTTTGTCACCACATGTCTGTAACTTAGTTATGTTTAGTCTCAAAGCTGCCAGCATTGTAACCGAGCGTCTTGGCATGCATCGCAGTGTTACATACATCTTCAGGATACAAGTTTTAAAACTGTAGGGGGCACCAAATCACACAAAGAGAAAAGACGAAAAAACACTCAAGTAAAGTACCGGTACTTCTAATCTGCACTTAAGTACAGTATGTGAATAAATGTCTCCACAGACAATCAAAACCACGGCTGTGTAGACTGGCAGGCTCTGTTGACGCCTCAGATCTTGAAATAGTGGCACTGCATACTCAATCAATCTTTTCACTTCCTTCTGTTGTCCAACACCGAATAATCATACCCTACTTGCTGTGTAACATTGATTTCCTGTGTGATAATGGGTACACACTGCTCTGGAGTGGTAAAATGTTCTTCACCACTCTGTTATCGGTCACAGATGACAACGACAGATACCTCCCATTTGTTGCTCATTGTGAAATTGTACTTTTTGTGTAATAGACTACTCCTCACTGAAGCTCCCTTTGACTTTCGTTTTTTTTTTTTTTTTGGGGGGGGGGGGGGGTTATTTATTTGTAATTTATTTGTGGTAAGAGCTGCTCTGTAACCAGCTCTTACCACAAATGGAGACAAATACCACCACTGCTCTTTTCAACTACAATCTGACAAAAGCAAATGACAAAAAATCTGTAAAAGGCGTATAATTAATCCAGCCTCAGCTCCTTTCACACACACTCTGTGCCCTGCAGCTGTTTCTCCAAAACTATGCCCTCTTTTTTCAAAACGTGAATCTTGTTTTCTTCCACCTATTTAGCTGCATGATTCGTGGGTATTCTATTGTTGCTCATTTTCACAAACAATTGTTACTTGTAATTCAGTTATTAAAATTCAGCCCAGTCTGTCCAATACTGTTGCTTCTTCTCCGAAGATAATCCTCAGTCGTCTGGTCGTCAGTAGCAACTGGGGCCACCTGAGTCTTATTGGGCACCTCAGGTGCCATCCAAAACGTACTGTAGTGTCATTCTGAGTGACACCATGATTAGAGTCTGGTCCCACCACAGCCGGTGACAAGCTTGGTTGCATCTCTTATGTGTAATGACTATCCTGTTTCACTAGCTAATTGCTTTTCACTAATGTGGAGCAACAGCTCTTATTGCTTTATCGTGAGAATGCTTTCTTATAATGTACAGGACATTCATCAGGCTCAGCCTGGGCCTGGGTGCACAGACATTTGTCCCATGAATGCTGAAAGGCTCTAAGTGAGAAAGGCTTGGACTGATTGTATATGCACGACCCGTAATGGTGAATTTACTGGGCCCACAGGGGAGTGCTGCTCCCTGTCTGTGTAATGCTTTGATCATTGCAAGACACCAGCAGGACTGGGCTTGTTCTCTACCTTTCACTCATCCTATTCCACAGGAATATATTAGCATATTGTGCTATAAAAGAGCTGTCGCTGGTAATCTCATGGCTTTTGGTTAACAATGTCTTTAAACAAGTTTGTTTTTCTTTGGTTGTGCGGAGATATTGAGTGTTGGATGAAAAATTTGACAGCTGCCGTTGTCGCTCTTAATGCTGTAGCAGCTTACTGTCGTCAGGGCATTGTCGCGATATAGCGCAGCATACAGGAGCTCAGTGAACAATAAAGACCTCGTGATATTTGGCATAAATTTCATTGCATTTCATACAACTTCTTGCAGCTAACTAAAGCTAGGCTGTAATTTACATGTGAAAGGTTAGGGTGCACATACCCATACGCACAAACTTGCCATTCATGACAAGGGGGAACAATCACTGCCAGGATAATGATCCTCAATAATTCACATACTGCATGTAAGAAAAAAATTCCATCTTCATGTTATTCGAAACTCATAAATATGTGAATTTCGCCAGCGTAAAATATTCCCCTGACTGCATCGCCTGAAGCAATGTCAAGTATGATAGGCTTTGTTTGAGTGTAGAGGTGGTAGGTCAGCACGCAGTGACCAGGAATTAACTTATCATTCTTCAGGCTGTGTTTATATCAGGTCTGATCTTGTTAGTGTGTTTGAGACATTTGTGAGTTCTGGAAATGTTTTAAGCTGGGCCCACATCGTGGGTGCAGCAAGCATCAGTTGAGAGTTGTTGAATTGTATTACTAATGAGTCCCACTGCAACAGAATGTCCAGATGTCAACAGCGTAGTCATGAGATGTAGCCTGCACCACTTGAAGGATATTGACCTAATGTCGTTTTCACACATGTGCTTTAAAAAGCTGTCCTCTGATTACATGCTAGATTGCACTGGATTTCATCACATCCTCTCAACTTATGCCTTTGTGCATGTGTCAAATAAATTATATTTCACAATGTCTCTCATCTCTGTCGCTCAGCCAGAATAATTTGACGCTTGGATGGCCAAACGTTGTTTGTAAGTCAATGTTTCAAGTGCTTTAAGTGAGAGAGTCAATTGCAAATTGGATGTAGTCTGGGTTTAATCAAATGCCTTAGTTCAGTGATGACACTCTCCCTGCTGTGAGCCCATCGTGCTCGCACAGAGGAGGCCACCAAAAATATTCATTGCCACATAGCTCGCTGCGTTCGCACTTGAGGACATTGCTGAATCATGCAATTATAGTTTGGATGAGGAATGTCGATAGCTGCCTCATACTTGGGCAGAGATGGCTAAGGTCATACCTGTAATCATGTGGGAGCAGCACAGTTCATTGACACAATGATGAGACTCCACAGACAGTCGGGCAGAATTGAGATAGGGGCTGATTGCTCCTTATTGAAAGATAGAGTCGTGCTGTCATGAATGCTGCTGTCACACCGATGGAGATATGCACTGGTAGCCACATGTTTGCTCAGGTCAGGGCCTGACATCCTGCCAGCAGGGCTTGTCTTGATGGGTCGGATGTATAAGGGCCACCGTAAATGGTCAACAGTTGGAGGCAGGACATCAACTGAGCAGTGTGTTTAGTGGAGGTGTGACTAATAGAAAATACAACTAATAAAGAATATTAAGGGTCCACCTTTGAATCTATTTACAAAGGGTTTGTAAGATGTAAACTATGGCTTTATTAATGGTTGATCAATATTTAGTAGAGCTGTAAATTTTTGTTGTAAGCCATTAATAACAGGCTCACGAAGATCTCGAACAAAATCCATTCAATAACAACTTATTGGATATATATATATATAGGATTTCTCACTGAACAACTTTTTTCTTTCTTTCTTTTTTTTGTTGGAAGAATAGGATTTTCTCAGCCTGGCAATCCATAATTTGTTCATATTAATGGCCTATGACAGATCTAAAAAGCATCAGTAAATGATTTATTCACCATTAGTTACAACTTAAACTGTTTGAATAGTTGAAGCTGTATGTTAGGGGAAATGTCTGTGTTGAATTATTACATTATGGGGCTTCATTGTACCATTTATAAAGCTGTAAAGTCTTGGTCACACCAGCACTGAAGACAAATATTTTCATTCTCATTTTCTGACAGTGTCGACCTTTGAGGAAACCGGGGAGTTCAAAATGGGGAAACCCTATCATAGCTTGTCAGCTGTGTCTATTGTGCTTACCTGCAGGCACTTGCACACATAAGGCCCAAGGGGTGCTTGAGCCCCTGCCCTTTTTGCCTCGTATCAAAAAGTGCCCTTTTTGTGTGTTTTTTTTAATGAATCAATAAATTCCTGTTTAAAAAAAACGGCGGTATAAAAACGCCACGGTTATCTAACATTCGCATTTCCTTGTAATACGGTGTTGTGTGTGTGTGTGTGTGTGTGTGTGTGTGTGTTGAGCCTAAAGCCGCTTCTCTGTTCGCTGCGGCTCCACTCTGTGTCTCACAGAGGGGTGAGAGAGAGAGAGAGAAGCCGATGCCTCATCGAGAACTCCACCACACACATAGATGAGACGTGACAGTGGAGCGACGTGAACCTTTGTGAGTTATAAATCCATTAACATAACTTCCTTGTGGGGGCCAACAAGTCGCCTTCCACTTATTCAGCGTGCTTAAATGTGAGTCATATTTCAGAAAAGCACCCATTTGTGCTTGTTAAGCTAACTGTTAGTGAGAGTTAAGGTAATCATTGCTGTTCCTAATAACATTCACAGTAGTAATTTCTTGGTTTTGTCACATTTTTAGATGTGTAGCCTGTATTTCTAGTTTGCACTTGCCCTCCCATGATTTTTTTTTTATGCAAACTTTGTTAATGTGCAACCTTGGAACAAATATCATATAACAGTTCAGTAGTCATGACTCCGTTTCAGGGAGTCGGGAAATTGGTCTAGCTTATTGTCCAGCTAATAGAGGTCTCAGACTACATTAGGTGTGTGCAGGGCCGTTTCTTGCTATATGCGGACTATGCGGGTGCATAGGGCCCCCGCACCACTGAGGGCCCCCCTCAAGTTGCAAGTCCAGTCTCGATATCTGCGGATATCTGACCCGACGAGAAAGGTGTGAAAAGTACTTGGCACCTGGCCTGCTGATTGGTCAGATATGCTCTCTACCGACTGGTCAGATCGGGTG
The DNA here is from genome assembly GCA_963678695.2 of Diplodus puntazzo. Lineage (NCBI taxonomy): Eukaryota > Metazoa > Chordata > Actinopteri > Spariformes > Sparidae > Diplodus > Diplodus puntazzo. Next base: position 23,067,500 of record OZ023160.1, on the reverse strand, counting down.
TCTACCACACCGCGTTGCTATGATGACCAGTACTAGTTGCGCTGAGCCACCGGTACCGGTCATTCACGGCATGGCATCAAAACGAACCTATTCATCTGGTTCAGAAAAAAGATAAAAGAAGAAACAAGATGAAGAAAAAAGCTCACAGGATAAAGGTAAGGTTTATTGAGGGGGAGCTAATGCCGAATCTTTAGCTAGCTCAAGTGTTTGCTTTAGGAAAGGGCTAAAATAAAATGTTTATGTCGTATGTGAATGCCATCAGCCTGGTTGACTGAAGTGACACCTGTTTTGTTATTACATTTGGGAGGGAGGGTGTATTGTTAGGCAGATGTCTGTCATGTCTGCTGTATCCTCGTCCAGTGGGAGCGGCTGTTCCTTCATGTACCTCCTCTGCTGTTCAATATTTGCCACATAACGTTACTTTAGAAGTGAAGTGAAGTGTGCTAAACAACACTAGTACATATTGGGCCTATTGCTAACTCTACTGAGTTAGTTGCATCTTTCTTTACCACATTAATTACAATATTTATTGTGACAATATAATTTGAACAAATTTGCCTACATTCCTACAGTTTAGTTATGTTTTTGATGTATTACTTTGTCAAATTAAAGTCAATTTAAAGTAAACTATACTATATATAACTGTTAGTTCTGCCCACGGAATATAGTTTAAGACCATATCATCAGTCCACTTTGTAATACCCTGCAAAATATACACAAACTCCTTCCAAACTATTCCTTCAGTATCACATAGTGCTCATCAGTCATTTATCTTTATTCATTACTCTAACAAGTACATTGTGTTGAAAACTGCTTAAAAGTGACAACTTTGAAATTGGGTGCATGCTTTAAAGGGACACTGTGCTGTATATTGCAAAGTTTGAAATAAAAACAGATTATGAATTTCTGCATTGGTGCATAACAATTAATACTCATACTCAATTATATAGTATGAATATTCGCTTAGCATCTATTTTGCTTGGTAACCTAAGGAGTTTTGTCTTTGCAAGAGCAATTCTGAAATATTTTGGAGCCGCGGACCAGGAAGCAGAACGGCCGCCTTCAGCACCAACGACGGGCCAGGATCCATCCATCCATTGTCTGTAACCGCTTCATTCCTTTTATGGGGTCACTGGGTTTTTTGCTGGAGCCAATCCCAGCTGTCTCTGGGCGAGGGCAGGGTACTCCCTGGACAAGTTGCCAGCTCATCGCAGGGCCCTCACTGATGGCAGAGGCTGTCATGCAAGGTGCCAACTGCACATCTATTTGGGGTTCAGCATCTTGCTCAAGGACAGGTAGACATGCAGCTCAGATCAGCCTGGAGCTGGGATTTGAACCAGCGACCTTCACTAGCCGACCTGCTCTACCCGCTGTGCTACAGACGGACCAGGATGTTTAAGCTTAAAAATATTTTACAATTTAAAATAAACATTTTTGAGGAACACTGCATCAGTTTCATTTATTGACATATAGGGGATCCCCATTGTTTACCTTGTATCATCAGTTCTACTTGCTTGGGTGGGTCAACTTTGAGAGAGGTTTTCACAACTCTAGCCTGTTTTCCTCTTAAAATGTAATAGATTGTTGCATCTTTGTGGATCACCTAAAATGGTTAGGAATATATCCATCGTAGTTTGACAGAATAGGGGCCCCCAAACAGCATCTTGCATAGGGCCCCCAAAAAGACATAATATTAATGTAATAATAATAATAATAATAATAATAATAATAATAATAATAATAATAATAACAATAATAATGCAATAAATGATTAACAATATAGTAATTTCAGAGGGGATATAAGCTGTAGGTTATCTGAGTTTGAAATATTACCATCTGTAATTAAACTGGATTCATGTTAATTATGCCTGCAGTACAATGCCAAAGAGGAAAGGATACAGAAAAGGAAGGAGAAGGAGCGCCAGGAAGCAGCTAAGGATAGCAGACCTCTTAAAGGTCCCATATTATACTGTTTTTCATCAATTTCACACAGCTGTCAGAGGTCCAACAACACTGTATATGAAATGTATTGCCCCAAACCCATCCGTGATCCTGAATTTCAGCTGTCTAAGGGGCCGTCCAGACGGGCGAAAACGACCTTTTTTATTCCGTCTTCCTCGGCATCGTTTCAAGAATATTTGCGTCCACACGGATCCACTGAAAATGACCGAGAACGCTGTAGTTGCGCCAATGCGTAGGGATACGGAGAGTTAAGTTTCATTTGCTCCACAACAAATGAGACAAATGGTACAAACATCTTTTTTAGTAAACTATGTTAGCGGTTCCATTAGCCATTAACTCACAGCTAACTGAAAGTCAGCAAGCAATTAATGAGCTGGTTAGCTTGATATTGAATATAAATATGTGCCATACCAATATCTAATTGTCAGAGGAAAAGGGCAGACAGAGTAGATGAACGAGTCCTCAAACCAGGAAATGAGTTATTTTTGGACTTCCGGTTCCCTCATCTAAAGGTCAACGGGTTTTTAAATGGGTTTTTAGTTAATTGCCTGAAAAAGGTCAGAAGACAGGCTTATGAGATTTATTGATGTTAGGTTGACTGACATAAGATTTGTCAGTAAATACCTCATGTTTGAATTAATAAGCGTTTACTTGCGAAGACATTTTAACATCATCAAACGTCATCATGCTGAGAAAATTAAATTGACTATGCAACCAGGATTTAAAGCAGCCTTCTAGGGTCCAACTTTTCTGAAATCCTGCATGCAGTTAGCCAAGACAGTACACCGTCTTCCTCTGTCTTGATCTCTGGTTGGTCACTTCAGAGCTTCCACGATGAGCCGCGCACTCTGTACCACCACCCACTGGCTGGTGGTGTGTAATTCAGCTAAATGCCATTTGGCTGATAGAAAATTGCGCCCCAAGAGTCTCCTATCCCTTTGATATGGAGAAGAGTGAACTACACATGTTCGGCTTATGATTACATTCAATGGGGAAACTCACTGGGTGGAAAATTAAGTCACTTTTAATTAACTATAGACAATGGAGAACATTTCTAATCTACTGTTTAATTGTAGATTATATTACTAACTAACTAAACCGTATTTACCTTGCTCAATAATTATGACTGCAATGTCGAACCGAATAGGACATTTTTTTTAAAGAGGTCATAATTCCAAAGCCTTTTTGTTAATAATGCCAAAAGAAAAAAAAGAATCACCTTTAAAGAAGCTTTAATTCTACATTCTAGCGTCACACTGATTGTCACATCCTATTGCTTATTTCACCCTTAATGAAACACCTTTGGGTTAATTGGATCAGGCTGATGATGAGACCTGTTGCTCCCATGGTCTGTATACAACTTGCTCCAACAACATTCTATATGTGCTTCACTCATATAGGACTCCAGCAGGAACTGATGTCAGCGCCTTGTTGTGTGATCTGCTACCTGCTCGTTTGGAGCCTCTCATGTAGATGAATCATTAGAACTCACAGCGCTTCTCTGTCCACTTCATTCCAATTATTCTTAACAAGTGCTCACTCGGAGGTCATCATTATGCCAAACCGCCCCCCCACTTTGTGTCATTTCAAAAGCCACAGCAGTGTGGTGGAACATGATGTGCTTCTCTTCCTGCAACTTACTCTTTCCTTTTTCTCACCACATGTACACATGCTGAGCCTGATTAGATGCCGTTAAAGACTGTTCGGCTAATAACCCAAGCTCCATTCCTCCAAAATGTTACTGTATTTGCCTGTATAAATCTGCAACTATTAAAGTGTTGCTTAATCTCAGTCTTCTATACCCCGAAGCAGCACGTACAACGAGCTGAGAAAGACGAATGGTTAATTGCAAAAAAAAAAAGCATGAAGCGCTTGGCTTCTCCAGTTTTGGGCTGCAGAGGCGCACACGGTGCTGGCACCCAGAATCTCTCATGTAAATGAGAGCCATTAAAGCAATGAAAAGACATTTGGCTGCATTATTCTAATTAGACTGTCAGATGAGCTCCATTATATATTTTGAAAAATTGCAAAATGAATTGTTTTTCGCAGATAAACTGTGGCCTATATTATCAAGGCAGTGAAAACATCATTGTTTACCTTTTCTCTGGGGTTGCAGAAAGCGCAGAGCTTCATTAATTCAGAACTTCAGCGTATTTGTATTAGTACAAAAAATAGGCGCAATAAGAGGGAGCGACTCATCAGAATATTGTTAGCAGAATGTGCCTCAGTAATGGTGGATTGGTTCCATTTATTAGCTTATTAGTGTGTGCGCGTGCGTGCGTGCGTTGCCTCACCAGTTTAAACATCAAAGTCCCACAGCTACTGCCATTCAGGTGACAAAAAAATTTCAGGCATGAAGTGTTTTGTTCGACGAGATAGCTTGCCATGTGAGCACAGGCAGGGAGATGTATTAAAGGATTGCCAGAAGCGCGTTCCCTCTCGTAATGATCCCCTCCCAAAATCACTGCTGCAGTTATTTCAGAAAAGACCTCATTTTTTATACCTACTCGAATCAAAGTGATCCACAGTAAACTACAGCAGGTGCTAGAGGCTTCCAACAACCTAATTGTGCCTTTTTAAAATTTTAAATTGGCTCTTATTTGTTACACAGTTGTAGCAACATGTTTGTCTGCCCATCGGAAACTGCTACACTACTTAAGAGCTTTAGCAGCCAAGCAGCAGTGAAATTGCTTAAATTTACATCAAGTACTGCCTGCTTGTCTGCCGTTTTACTTCATCAGAATGCCGTCATGTTACGTGTTTGCTCGGGCGCCTATGCGAAGCCTTCATCTATCCTGCTAAACTATACTGAGCAAAAGGTATGTTCGGCTCAACTGCCTGAGACTAACGAGCATATTTGAGCTGCTGTTGTTTCATGCAGAAGACGGTCCTCTTTTGATCTGAGCAATAATCTGTCTCGCGGAGTCTCCGAGCTATTTACAGAGGAGATTTATTTCACTGATTCTCTGTGTACAATGAAGCATCTGCTCCTGCCAGCTCAGGTAGAGAGGGGCTGTTTCAGACAGCGGTTCACTGAATATGTGCTAGTTTCTCTCGAACACACAGAGGAAAAAAAAAATAAAGCTATTAATAGTCCTCTGAGTGTCCTCTGCGTGCTGCTAGATGTGTGTAACGCTCCTATCAACCAGTCGAGGTGGGAGGAAAATGTCCATTTATGAGCATATCCCTCCTCCATTCTTGTCAGTGCCGCAGTAAAAAATGTAACGGGAGGAAACTTCTGTCCATTATCTGTCAACAGTGGACACAACTGTGTTATCATCTGCTCCACTGTGGCTTCAAATGAAATCAAAAAGGAGCACTGAGTGAAATTTTCCACTGGATTTGTCTTTTTCTTTTTATCTCCCAGCTCAAAGGTGGATTATGGCCCTGAGCGGTGTCTGCCAGGCCTTGAGGTATTCCCAGGCAGGTACAGTAGAGGTCAAGGTGCGAGGGCAATGCCGCGAGAACAGCTTGAAATTCCGATGGTGCTTCTTCTCCCACAGGCTGCCTCTCACTTCCCCACTTTTCTGCCGCTCTCCTGTTTCTCTCCTGTGCACATTTCCTGTCTGTCCTTCATCTCTCACTCCCATTTCTTTTTAACACCTTTTTCAACTTTTTTTCTTTCTTCTCTCAGTGCATTCTCCTTGGCTCTCTTTGTCTAGGTGTAGGAGTCAGTGCAGCATCTTGTTTTTGTGGTGAACATTTGTATTAAAATGCCCTTGTATACAAACATGCAAACATGAGGGCACATAAAACAACAGAAGGAGGCTTTTTTCCAATCTGCATGCCGCTTTCCATCCTTGATTCATATTTAAAGAAGGAACTGTTATTATCTTTTTAATTCGGCATATCTGGGAGGTCTGTTTCCCCTTGCTCACATAAGCTGATGAAAGCATTTCAACATTTTAGCATCAAAGTTATTGCCAGGATTTAAGTAGTCATGAGTCCAATTCCCTCAGTGCAAATAGACACAAGAAAAATCGTCAACTTTAATCTATTGCACATTATATTCACTCATGAAACTGTGTGACATGCCTGTAATTATAAAACTTAAGCTCATTAGATGCAATACTGTGGACATGGCATCAGTGACCTCACAGGACGCTTTGGCCTCGTTAAGGATGTGCTGCATTTATTATATCAGGAGAATCCCTGAAGATGTATCACTAGATTTCCAAGACAGAGACAATAGGTCTTGTCACATATTGCTTGGTAAAATCTTTAAACTATTACCAAGCATCCATAACTGTTTCGGGTATCACATTCTATTGTATCAGTTGTTTTATCTGTTTGATAGGATCTGATACATCCCATTCATTCCAATAGTTTGTGAGGTTAATAATGTCACAATCTAAATCAATTTTCAGACTCGTGATTCAGATATAATGATAACATTTTAATTTCGGGACATTTCCAATTCAATCTATCAGGACAGCATTAAATAATTATATATATATATATATATATATATATATATATATATATATATATATATATATATATATATATACATATCCTGTGAGTGTGTTTGCCTCTGTGCGTGGGAGTCAAACTGAGTGTTTGTTTGCTCACAAACATCCTTGGTGCTTACGGTATCTGTCCTGAGAATTTCTCCTGGTAGCACATTCAGTAAGAGCTGCTGCTGCTGCTGCTGCTGCTGCTGCTGCTGCTGCTGCTACTGCTGCTGCTGACAAATTCCTCCTGTATACACCTATGATCATTGTGTGCATGGACAGCATTGACTGAACAAATTGCAGCTTGCAGGTCTCCATCAAACCCATTCTACCAGTATCCTGAAGCGTGTCAGGTGGAGGGGAGCCATGACAAAGGATTAAGTGGAGTCAATATCAATTTTAAATGGCTATGGCTAAGAAAATCTGATTACTGCACCATGAAGATTCTTCTGATGCTCCTAACAGTCCATTATATACTAATCCTAAGGTATTGAAATGTACATTGATATAAGAGTATAATTTCATGTCTAGTAATTTGTGATTATCGGACATGCACAGTGCTGGCTGAGTAAATGCCATTGTTCTGCATTCAGCTGATTTTAGACTCCACCTTTACAACAGTACACAACACAGTTTTCATTGTCAAACATTCGAACCAACAGGAGTAAAATGGAATTTTATCAAATATGTGATTATGTATTACAAATGCTAATTACTCTTAGCTAAACTGAATTTAATCAAATATTGATCTAAAAGCCACAAAAAGCTGTATCATGACACTATATTCATGCCTACAGGCAGCTGATCTGCAGAGAGAAAGTAAATGCACATACATTATAGATACTGCTGGCTGCAAGTGTGTGCCAAGGTGAGAAGCTATTGTCAGAATCAACATGACTCCCTTCCTGGCAATAGAAGTTGTGTTTTGAAGTAGTCTTGGGAACTTTTCCTTGTGATTTTCAAATGTTCTTTGGCAAATTACATGATGAAATTTTTAATGATTTGCCTTAATACAATCTAGCACTACAGCCCTACCCTGCCTGCTACCTTTTTATGTTGAAATTGTGTTTCATCTTTTCAAACCACAGCCTGTCTAATAACTGCGCCATAAGATGCAGGCTGTGCAATGACTTACATGAGTTGCTCGGCAGAAAGAGACCCCTGTGCATGTATGCCTTTGTAATGCTAATGAAAATTATGATGCGCTCTTCAGGCCACTCGGAGCCTACATGTGAGAAAAATACAGATCGTGCACAAACACAATGGACGAGGAGCTCGCTGCAGCAGTGCTCACCTTAGCTTTGTGCCAATGCATATTCGATATTGGAGTATAAAGGAATACTGCTACTTTGCTATTAAAATCTTTACAGGTTAATTATGGTGGCCATATCAACAGTGAGCCAATAAAAGCTTGTTCTAAAGTTTGAAAACTAATGCAAGAGTAACTGCTGTTTAACAAACAGTATTGCAACAACAATGACTATATGTACGCAAGCCGCCTGCACATGGTTTAACTCAGGAAACACCAGATTAAACGAACAAAGCTCAGACTGATTCTGAAAGCACAGTTAAGATGCCTGGCACAGGGTGATACTAAATGTAAATCTGTGCTTTTGGCTTTTACCAACTGTGCAAACTCTTCTCACATTTTGAAATCAGCAAAAAACTAAGCAGGTCTACTGTAGCTTTTGTTCTCCGTACCTGGAAGTCATTTCCATCACCTGTATTTGAACTAATGTCAGTGAAATAATGAGGAAGCTCCAATATTTGATGCTTCTGCAGGCGAGCTATTTCCTTGAATGACAGTCACCACAAGTGGACATTATTGTAAATAATAAACTGGTTTGTTCAAGCAAATCAGGGTGCATATGCACAGCTAAACCTGCTATATAACTGTGTTCCTTCATACATCTAACTAGTATTATAGGTTCAACCTTCAACTATTAAATATTCATATACTTGTCGTACTGTGAGGCACTTTGGAGAAAATACTCAAAGAGTGAATGTAGTGCGAGGGAGGTCTCCAAAATTAATAATCATAATTCTTCGGTCAAATTAAGTTTGTTCATTAAGATTTCCCTCTCAAAGACTCAACATTTTCATTTAAAACCAGTAAATGAAAACAGCAGTTGGATATGAAAATGATGCCTGGAGCACTCAGTGAAAACATAGAAGAACCTCACCAGGAAGAAAAGTTATCTAAAATTAGTCAAAGAAAGGGATCCTCCTTTAGGGAGGACAGGTATGTAGAAAGTCGGCAAGGATGAAATGTTTTTCACAAAGCGCAGCACAGAGAACACACACAGAGCAAGAACACGTCCACTACGGTCAGCACTAGCGCTAACACAGTGTTTCCTATACTTTGTCTTTTACAAGACTCTCCCAGATAGATAAAATCAGAATTCAAACTTCTCCAATCAAGATGTGCGATTGTCATTTCATAATGCACACAGGCAAGCAAACAATCACGGTCAAACTTGGTCTAATTTCAGTTTAACGTGGGTTGATTTATTCACAATGTAAAATCATGCAGTAACATTCCACCTTAAAAGCTGTTGTTGGTAGCTGCCAAAGTTATGCCCAGTGTTTCCGATACATAGGTTCTACCTGGGCTCAGTGTTATATGAATGGAGTGATGTGACAGACAGATTTAAAATCATGTACACTGTTAGAAATGTAGCTGCACTTAAGTCAGATATGATGATAATACATTATACGTTTATATTTTGTTGAAGTTCAAGAAATAAACATTTCCTGATGAATCAGTAAGGCAAGTCATATAATGAACACTTTCGGCCATGTCAGTGACTGAAGTCACGTGTATGATGTGAATGGAAGTTGATGTTGAGCCAACCCAGATGACACCTCCAGACACCTGGATTAAAGATTAAAGACAACACGCTGTCACACTCGGTGCTGCCTGTCATCACAACCACATGTCAATTGTCAACCTGTGGAAAACACTGTGGTTGATATCTGAATGGGATGTGACCATCTGAGCAAGTCAAATTAGCTTAAAAGGAGAGGGTGGAAACACTTAGTCCAGACTGCCATCTCTAGAAAACAATAGTTAACAGATTGGAACTATAGGTGAATGTATATATATAACATACATGCTGATAAGGAGGGTTCACCTGTCAATATGATTTCACCCACCTTTGGAAATAAATTAGTTTATTAAATTAGTACTGTACATCCAAAAAATACTTCCCGAAGCTTCACAGGGTATCCCAAAGCAAGCAGTGGGTGGTGACTCAGTAATCACTAATCATACACTGGGTGCCTGCCGGTCGAGTAGGAGTTACCGTGCAGCGCTTAAAGTCTGTGGTGTTTTTTTGTATCAGCAGACACTGTGGCTCTTACATGAGCATTTCAAGGCAATTCTCAGGAAGTAACAAACCATATTTTCTCACATATACAAACCCACAAACACCCCTAGAACAGGGTTAGGGGGCATGCACATTTCTCACACCTTCTCTTTCCTGTGTGGAAAGTCTGCAAGCCATTTCACATTTCTTGTGTACAGTGCTTGATCAGATTGGATGCACAGCTGATAATTTTTTGTTGATTTGGCCGTCCACCTCTGCCTCTCGGGATCCACAAAGAACACTGCTAACAAATATCCTGTTGGCAGCACTAGCAGGTACAGTTATTTTTTGTTCTTCTACTACTTTAACATGCACAGTGCATGTTTTTACGTGACATGTCCAACATGTCTGACGCTGATTATTCTGCAGCCTGTAACATCGCAAACACACTAATAGTTACAGCTGAGTGGAAATACTCGTATAGCATACTACAAGCGTATAGGACTAGAAGTGATGGATTGAAGAACAGAGAAGGTGAAATACCTTTTGTAGTCATGTTTCCTGTATTTGTACAGTCATATCACATCTTTCAGTATTTTCTTGCTTTGGGTCCATGGGAGAGGAAATCTATTTTCATACCGCTCCAACATATTTATGTTCAAATGATTTCCAGAAAGGATTGATGATATCGGGGTCATCTGTCATTTCCATAACCGACCATTAATTCTTTCTTTTTTTTTCAATGTGACAGCACTTGACGGACGGCAACAGTTATGAGATGATTATCTATCATTATTGCATAACTCAAATGTTCCTGTTCTCGATTTCTTGAGTGTGCAGAAAAAGTGCCGTCATAATGTTACAGACTAAAGGTTAATTGAAAAGCACTCAAAGCAGTGAAGAATGGCGGACAGAGCCGCTGCGACGCCATCCATAGTTTTGTGAAGATCCGGTATGGTGCAGGGCCTGACTCCACCTCACTCTGACTCTTAGCCAAGCACATTTTCCTCACATGATTTGTCTGAATTTGATTGTGAGATCATTTGTGTTTATACGAGTTACTCGCGTGAGTCTGACTTTGGGTTAATTAGTGAAGAAGTGAAGCAAAGTTCCCTTCCATTCAGCCGTCAAATAAGAGAGAATTACAGTGGATTACAGTGGATTCAGGCAGCTCTGCATTTACTGCTGCAGAGGTTAAGAAGCAAGAGTGAAGAGTGGTAAATACTTATTATAAATAGTTTATAACCACAAAAGCTTCAAACACACACTCTGGGCTGTCCTTCACTCCGGGTGTTTAGTCCCGGGCTCCGGGCTCTGCCCATGGCTGTCTCCTCAAGAGCTCACTAGCTGCCACAGCTGTCTACCAGTCAATGCGAACAGGGTCACGTGTTGTTCCAAAACACCGGTGTCTGTCGCCCAGTTCTGGGCTTTTAGCTCAATTACCCGCACAGTGAGCCATGCTATTGGCATGAAATCTGCATTTAAAAGTAACCCCAAAAGGCACCAACATCACAAACATCGCCAAGTGACGGAAATTAGCTGAGGTGGAGCTTTGCAGAAAGCTCAACGCTAGCTGTCACTCAAAGCAACCACAGCCTCAGTTATGCTTAACTTTAATCTAAACAAGTCAGTTATATTAAAAAATAACCCAACTGTGTATCATATTTCTTTAGCATATTTGAGAGACCTTGATCCCAAATCATCTTCTATTGAGGAGAAATATTTAAAGTCGAGACAACTCTTCAACGCTGACATGCTCACAGCATCTTCTGCTGTGTCTGTGTCAGCTCAGTACATCATTTGATCGCGTTTGAACTTTCTCACAATCTGAGAAACAGACTTCTTCAGTCTGAAAGTAAGAGTAAACCACCTACAGTACATTGTCTGTAGGCTGCTAAATCAACCTGCAGGTTGATTTCGCTGTGCACTATATACTAAATCTTCACCAGATACACACATATACTGCCATGTACTGACAAAAATTCAACACAAAAGCCATCACAAGGTGCACCATTACACATGTTGTATCTGTGCTGAAATGTGTGTGTGGTTTGACATGTGTTGTTGTGACAAAAAGAGAGAGAACATAACTTTCCCATTCCCCTTGTCACCTGACCTGTTGCATTGCCTATGCCCATTTCGTGATGGTCATCGAAGCACATCCGATCAAAGTTTAACTGAGCGACATTAGCGTCTTCTCTACGACTCCATCCAGCAGGTCAGCAACCCACAAATAACTCCACTTCTTACATGACTTCTATGCCACGAGCCTTGCCTCCTCCATCCTACCGCAGATGTCAGTCTGCATCAACAGCATCCACTCCAGATACAGAATTCCTCCTGTTGCTCAAACGTTAGAAGCCATGTTCTTGTTTGCTTTTTTTCTGTTTTCTCAGACGCCTCGAAAATACCACCTCAACCCTTCCCTTTGACCCACATTGTCATGGCTTTATTTCAGACTTATTTCTGAGACAGCGCCATGGCATCCCGCTGAAAGTGCACTAAAAACAATCATTTCAGTCAGATTACACCCAGTTCCCACTTCAAAGTCTAATCAAAACTGAATCCTTTGGAGATTTTTGCAAACTACTTGCAATTCTAGAAATTCAACAGCATACCACTGATAGATCCTGTCTTCATCTCTGAGTCTAGACAGACATAGAGAGCCTCAAGTCTTGCACACAAATCATTTTTTCACTATTAAGTCCTTCATTATTGTTTAGACACCTTGACGATGGTGTGTGAAACAAATATGAACTTCTATTTGCATATGATGACAACGCCCACAACTGTCTCAGTTTTGCATTTGACACACTTGCCCAGTTTCATGACACCTGTAGCAGCAGATCTGTGCCAACCCTCAACCTAAAAAAAAACCAAAAAAAAAAAAACCGCACACAACCCAAAGGGGGAAGTACAATATATCACCAAGTCATCAGTTTGACTTTTGCAGTCTGCGAGGGTCTAAATTGCTGCCAAAGCAAGCCATTGTGCTGATTGGTTTTGAAAGAGTTGTGGTATTCAGAAAGATGAACATTAAATCTTAATCTGCAAGGGTGATGGTGGCTGAAAATGGCCCCAAATTTTAGATTTCTGTCACATTTGGGATAATAATGTTTTCGGTCTGAGATAGAGAAGCAGTTGGGCTAATATTTGGTCATAACGCTTTTTTTTAAAATCATGTTTGCTTTTCACCAGAATTAATTCTGGTAAACTCTAAAAAATAAAACTGTTATTACTGTGTTGCAGGTGCTCCCAGCCAAAAAGTATGATTTGCATTTGCTTTGATTTGGATTATTAATATCCTACTATTGTTGGAACACACCTCAAATCTTTGTAAGAACTACTTGAGGACCAAAAGACCACACGAGTGCTGACTCTCCTCTGCAGCAGGTCGAGTGCATGCTATCACTAAAGTCAGTGGGAGTAATACCATAGATTTTCTAAAATTCACATGCAGTTTTCAAAGATTCAACTTTTCACTTGTGTTGTTAAACCTAAATTATCACGTGTAATAAAAAAATAGTATCTGATATGAAATCAAATGGAAAGCAGAAGCATTTTCACTAGTGGTCACGTTTCAACCCTGCAGTACTTTATCGTTTCACTCTAGATATTTTGTACTTTGTGTGGTTTTGTATTGTGTCTAATCCAATCTGTCCATTCACATTAAATCTAACTCAATATAAACTGTGTTCACCTGTAAACCATACATGTTCTGTTCATCCTCACACAGCAACATGAACCTATCAGAGAACGATTCATCCATGTACTCGGAGGTGTACGACTATGGGCCCACCTGTGAGATGGATCTCAGTCCAGATCTGACTGATGGAGCCAGGCTTGTGACAGTTCTTTGCTATGTGATGTTTGGGTTAGGCCTACTAGGTATGTTCAAAAAGGTTTGAATCTTGAAGAGAAATAGAAACACGTATTACTCTTGCAGCAAATGTTATGGCATTAACCAGAATGCAATTAAATCATTTGAATTGATTCCACAGGCAACACCACGGTTCTCTGGGTTCTCCTCCGGCACATAAAGCTGAAGACTATGACGGACGTATGCCTTCTCAACCTGGCCCTGTCTGACCTCATACTGGCTGCATCCCTGCCCCTCTGGGCCGTCAATGCCCAGAACCTTGCATTGTGCAAACTGATGACGGGAGTTTATCAGGTGTTTTTTTTTAATTATCTTTCTTATGTAGAACACCCAAAAAGTATTAAATCACTCATGTTTTAATATGTAATACTGAATGATACTTGCAGGCAGAATTCATAAAGATGCACATTAATTATTATTCATTAAAACCTCTTCCTCCTACATCCAGACTTTGTTTTCTTTTGTGGTTTTGTTGATACGGTGTTAAAAGTCATGTTTAGGCTGGTGCATTCACTGCCTAACAAATCTGAAATGTCATTGCATAAATGCGAAGATGGAGGGTGCAAAATGATTGCTAATAATCTGTATTTCTTGCAAAGTGCATAATAGTGAAGATATTCTCCCAATAATCAAGGTGAGATCGAGTGTTCTCAGGTGAAACAGCTGCTGTTTAATGTGGCTGTATGAAGAATCTCACTGCGGCCTGTAAAGACTGACGCCTGTCACTGTATACCACATCCTGCTCTGACTCTGCTCCCCTGTACAGCTGGGTTTCTACAGTGGGACAATGTTTGTGACCCTGATGAGTGTGGACCGCTACCTGGCCATCGTCCACGCTGTTGTAGCCATGCGAGCCCGGACCCTTCACTATGGAATCATAGCCAGCGTCACTATCTGGGTTATATCTGTCATTGCCACGGCCCCTCAGGCGATCTTTGCCTCCTTGGAGATGGATGATGACAGCTTACAGTGTCAGCCGCTCTATCCAGAGGACACGGCGAGGTTTTGGAAGTTGCTGCGAAACTTCAGTGAGAACACAGTGGGACTTTTTGTGTGCTTCCCCATCGTGATTTTCTGCTATGTGAAAATCCTGGTTGTGCTGAGCAAGTGTAGAAACTCCAAAAAGGACAGAGCTGTAAAGCTGATATTTGCTATAGTGTGTGTGTTTGTGGTGTGCTGGGTCCCCTACAATGTCATAGTTTTCCTTCAGACACTGCAGCTGTTCGACCTCCTAAACAGCTGCGAGGCTACAAACAACATCAGCTCTGCCACGAGCTACGCGGAGATCATTGCACTGTCTCACTGCTGTGTGAATCTAGTCATCTATGCATTTGTAGGGGTGAAGTTCAGGAAGTCACTGGGCAAAGTGCTGACTAGATATCCCTGCTGCATCCCCCGGCACCACAGCAGATGGATGTCCAGCCACAGAGACGCCACTGAGAAAGAGACGTCCGACACAACCTGATCATTAAGAATAATAAACACACCTTGCTCCTGCCTTAGTGTCCAATGACGTGATGATGTTGTCTTTTTGCAAATGTTGTAATAATGAAAATAAAGTCAGATAAAGACAGTCAAACTTGATTGATGCCATAAATCATGTGGCATAGTTTCCTTTTTCAATTGGTAGCATGATTGGCTGAATGAGCAGAGCAGATCTAGTCGATCAGTTTGAATTTTACTGGTTAATAAAAGTTCAGGTAGGAGTCACTATATACCATTTGATGTTTTTTCTGAGGGTGATATTTACCAAGAATGTTGCAGTGGTTTTCTGTCTTGGTCTTTGAGGGCCTTCTCGTAAACGGAGAGATTGGGCTCAAGTGTTGTAACATTTTTCTTGAGACCGGCTTGCCATACAGTAAGTTCATTGGGGGATGATCATTGCATTCATATATACAGTGGTTTTACATCTGTAGTTGTGAGGCAATTAAAACAATACTTGTTTACTTAAGCATAAGGTGGAGTTGAAGAGATATTTGACATGAGAGACTACTTGGTTGATTTTCAGGCAGTCTTTCTTGGCAGCTTGTAATTATTTGAAAAGAAGTGTGCACAGCAGAATCCCTGCATCATATAACAACAACCTCCCTGTGAAACAATCCAGTGTTTGGTTATCCTCTTATACAATTAAGCCAATCCAGCATGTCTCCCTACACAGAGAAAATAATTAGCTTCCTATATGCCAGGCTGTTTTGATCTGCTAATTAAGACTCCCAGAAGTTTCACTTTCTCCTTCATAATCTTCTTATTTTGACATATGACATAGGACAATTGCTGCAGCAAGATCATGACAGTCATTGTTACAACTATCTCAAGTGTTACACAGAGAAATTCATACCAGGATACAACATTTAAAAAACAGTGAATGGTAGGGAGCGTCACTGTCACTGGTTTGATGTCAGCCGGTGAATGCTGCGTGTCATATCCCTCTCTCTCCTTATTTCTTGTTGGCCTCTATCTCTGCTCCAAAAAGGCAAACCAAAAAAAGTTTAACTAAAGACAGGAAAGTTGGAAGAAGGAAGAAGGAAATAGTCGATACAAAAGAAAATCTTATCATCAGATGCATTTACTTGACATGTACTCAAGCCAGAGTCTAAATGAACACCAGTCACTAACTCTATCAGCACGACCAAACCCAGAATGGCAGGCTTTAACATTCACCTATATCTTTGGACCATGTAGCTTCACTCACTCACTCAGCAGTGCAGGTCAGCCCATGAAGGGGGCGACCGAGTAATTCATAGCTCTTTAAAAATCTTTGCAATCCAACAGGTCTGATAATATTCACCATGATTCTCACCATTAACCCTTTGCTTTTCGACCTCAGTTTGTTTTATCATATATCACATGAAAGTGGAAATGATTTCTCAACTGGAGCTCCACTTAGAATATACTACTGCTAACATTAAAGACCGCCTATATGTACTGTATGTAAAGGGGTGTCATTCAACATTCAACAAGAACAATGGTGGTGAGGACAGCAGTACGCTCCCTCCTTTCCTTTATCATGAAGTACCCTCCTTCACATCAGTCACTATATAAATGCAAAGCAGGAGATGATTCAGAGCTACAGCATAGACAACACACTTTTTGTGAATAACGTTACCAGTTCTTCCATTTAGCCCATCTGTTTGACACTGAATTACTTTGGGAAACCAGAGCCGTTTTATTGTCTCCGGCTTCCTTGTTCATACCACATTCTGCTCTCAGCTATTACATCCAATTTCCACCCTGATGATTATTATGTAGTAGATACTAATAGAATAATGGTGGAAGAATAGGAGAGTGCAGGGGTAATTAGAAAGCAGTGGGTCACCATGTTTGCCCAGAGGAGGATGCAGAGGGAATTACCTGGCCCACAGACAGAGGAGACAGGAGGAGGGAGGGAGAAAGAGAGCGTGGAAGGAGAATGAAATATTATATAAATGTGCGGGAGATGAAAGAAAGGAAATAAATAGAGAGAGGGACAGAAAGAGGGGAAAGGACTCAAGTAGTGGAGTAAGATGGAGACAGAAAAAGAGAGAGAAAGGCGACAAGAGCGAGGAAAGAGAAAAATGAGACTTGTTTCATCTGGAAATGATGGAATGAGCTCCCGCCCCAGAGCTCTGTTCGATAGGCCGCCTTCTGTTGTCGAGCTGTGGAGGAGACATGGAGGGAGGAGATGGGGAAAGAGAAAGAAAAAGAGAGAGCAAAATGGCCATGGTTATGATCGTGTGTGTGTGTGTCGGTATATATGTAATGAGTGTGTGTATCCAAGCCATAATTCCATAAAAAGCATTTGTCCGCCTACTGCACAGCCTTAAATGCTGCTCATTCATTCTGCTGCATGACTTATTATGATCAAAGACAGATTAACCCATGGATCTCTGCAGTCAGACGTGGGAAAAAAAAAAAAGAAGCCTTCTTTGCCGATGATGTTCTGTTATTCACGTTAAGTGTCTCCGTTTTTTTGTGCTTGATCAATTATTAACTACATTTGTTTTGATTTGTCTTGAGAAAAATGCCTGTCAAGAGATTAAGGCCCTTCAGTGGTTGATATCCACATTAGCTTTCTGAACACGTTCGACAGATTTCTGTTTATTTTTTAATCCCGCATGTTAACGACTTTGAAGTATAATGTTACAAGAGCAAAAGAAGAACAATTTTACATCATCTTCAGAAGTCTTTCAAGGGATGCGCTGCAATAATTAAAGGGCCGTTTCTTTATATTTTTTTCTCTTATCAACAGATGCAGTTTTTCTTCTGTGATGCTTTAAGCATTTAAAAAAAAAATTACATTTGAAAAGCTCAAGCGTAACATGCCCTTCCAACTTGGGGCGAGCCGCACTAAAGGGTCATTCATTCCAGTCATTTGTTAACAGAGGAAAAGTGACCAAACTAACTAGGCCTTCGCTTAAACACAATCAACATACTTACATAGAAACAGACAAAGCAAATGGAGGAGCTTCTCACTGCTGAGAATTTAAACTTATTGTGGATGGTAGTGAAAAAGCTCCAAGACTGCCTCAGGAAACCAAATATAAGTTTATCGGCAGTAGCATTTAAAGTCAGAGTCTGGCTGACTTCTCGCAGCACATGAATTGAATTAATATGTTGATTTTTTGCATATTGACTGCAAAAACAGTTAGGTCCATTACTTAGAGTTGAGACAGACAACAGATTTCCGTTTAGCTCAGAGTAGCAACTACCAGCAACACAGGACAGAAAGTGTGTGCTTATTCATCAGTCGGCCTTGTAGCAGACAAAGCAGAATAGTGACATTGAGGTTTGATAGGGAACCAAACTAGCCACCTGTCTCTTACCAATTGAAGTAGGATCACTAACACGCACAACAACTCTAATTGAATTCAGTTGTTTGACTTTTTTTTTTAGACATTTCTCTAATCTTTGTTTCCCGCTTTCATCCAATAATTATGTAAAGGTGCCAGTATTATGGTTTGGTAATTACCAGCCCTCCTCAAGCATCGCCTCTGAGAAGTTTTGAGGTAAATATCTCTTTTGACGAACTACTTTCACAATATCCCCCTTAAATATAGGAGGGTAGAAGTATCAAGCAGCATAAAATGGAAATACTCAGGTAAGTGCATGTAACTCAAATACACTTGATTAAAATGAAATGTACTGTATCTAAAAAATGTACAGTAGGCTGTATATGATTAGTACACTGCATGTGTTAGGACAGAACGTATGACCTGCTAAGATTAAATTATACACAAATCACTGGAACTATTTCTTTGGTACAATATAATTCAATATAAAACTTTTAAAGACCTGCACACCCACACAAGTGTTCTCACTTCTTCTGTTTCACAAGACAACTCCCGTTGAACTTCGGTGAAGATCACTAAAATTGCAGCTCTTCCACTCTACAGGTGCAGTCAGACTGAAATTAGCCATGAGAAATGTGTTCGCTAAGGCAAAGGGGACTGGATAATAGCGTGGGATGTAAACATAATCTGCAGGGGGCAGAGCAGCAGTCCACATAGTTAGGAGTTTTTTAAACTCAGACGGTGTTTATCAAGCCATGTCCTGAGAAGAGTAGTGGACCACCAGTACAGGTGTTTTCACCTGTAGTGCCTTTGAGGGTGAGGGTGAGAATATATTCTGCACACTGCCAATTAAATGAGCAGGCAAGTGTGCCATTTTCAGCAGACAGTTAACGATAAAGTATGCTCAAGCAATACGTCTTCTTGGCATAAACAACATTACTGGTCTCATTATTACAGTGTTTTTCAGTCCTGTTCCTTGTCCTGTATGTTTTAGATGTTACACCTGATTCAAACGAATAGCGTGTCATCAAGCACTGCTAAAGGTTGATAACGACCCATTCATTTGATGGGTCAGAATGGATGATGGAATCAGGGAGGCCCCAGGAACGGTATTGGAAAAACACTGCTTTAAT
Source organism: Diplodus puntazzo (assembly GCA_963678695.2). NCBI lineage: Eukaryota > Metazoa > Chordata > Actinopteri > Spariformes > Sparidae > Diplodus > Diplodus puntazzo. The sequence goes on along the minus strand of OZ023160.1, from coordinate 23,047,994 downwards.
ACATCCATGTGTCAGCTGCAATTGGATGATAATTGGTTATCACAAACATAAATCAACATAACCTCCTCCACTCACTGTAATATTTCCCAGTATTATTTTTCAGGCAAGATAAAGAAGGCGTGATAAGAAACCTGGTTACAGCTATTGTTAAGGGTTCACATTTGATTAACAGAACAAAGAATTACAGTAAAGTAACTATCGAGATCAATGATGGGCCGAGCAGTGTTAGCAACTACCTTTGGTATACCTTACTGAGAAGCAGAAGAATAGGCTGTTGAAGAGGACGCAAGTACTAGGAAGAGGAGCAAGGATGCGGAGAATGTGGAGGAGGAGGAGGAGGCGGAGGAGGAGGAGGAAGATTCGTCTCTGGTCTATATATTATCTTTTATAGTTTACCTAAAGCAGTACTTAACTTTTATAATAGAAAATACACCATGGACTATGAAGCGTCACCTGACTCTCCATCGACATGAAGGTGAGTAGTAAAAGATTGATTTTTCATTTTTGGGTGAACCTGTTCTTTAAATTCCTGCAAATGTATAATTTGCTGTGACAAACGAGTTTAAGGCACAGTACCATTATTCTATTCTCTCTGCAACTAACTAATCTGTAAAAGCAGATCTGCATAGAAATGTGTCTCAGGAGGAAAAGCACAGGTGTAAATGGTAACAAGAATGAAGGCTGAATTCCATTAAGCTGCTTCAGTTTCATGGTCCTGGTAATGTGCACTGTCACGCTGACATAGCCTACTGGGACGCTCTGGGACACACTGACACACAGAGCCATTTGAATGTTGATCGTGCTTTTCTTACTGTGACAAGTGAAACGTTTTTTTTTTTTTTTTTTTTATGAAATGTGCCTGTATTTTCTTTAGGGAATCTCATGATGTGACCATATATAGACAGCATTAGTGGTGACATTACAACATTTTAACAGTATTCCACTATTTCCTCCCTGTAAGGAAGAAGACGTCCCTGATTGACTCTGCTGTTTAAGACTCCAGACTGCCAGTGCTACATTATGTATAGCAATATTTAGGTAATCAGAAATGTGCTAGCTATAAATGGCAGCCCCAGCTGTTGGATCCACCACTACTTTAACCCTTGCTGAGGTCACAGCTTGGATCCTCTTGCTCAAACGACACAGACCCATCCTAAACCTGCTGTTTCACACCAAAGCGTTACAGCGGGCTGTGCCAGGCACAGCTCTCCAAAAAATGAACTTGATAAAGCATTTTAGTTGCGATCTGTTCACAGCAGCACAGAAATGACACTTTTACATGACTGAGTAATATCAGCCAGCTCGGCTTCGAGCCTCTTTTTCATTTTAGTACAGAGCACAATATTTTCTTACATCAATCTGTCCTGGAATGGTTTTCACTTTCCTCCAACTCGCGCCAATATTTGTAGCAATATTTATGCGCCTGCATGTTTTTACTGCAGCAAAAAGTGTTTGAATTTCATGTAAGATATAGTGTAGGATTTCAGAGGCCGTGGTAGTAAATAGGAGATGTAAGCGTTTAGTTGTGATTCTTTGAGTCTCTTTTTCTCTCACCTCAGATTTATTGTTGCATGTGCGCATACAGTACTTTCTGCAAATACCATTTCCTTGTAAACATACCCAGATGTTTTGCCACAGATACGCATTTTATTGTATGAATGCAAAGGGATTTAAACAAGCAAAATACGTTCATAACTGACAGGATTTACAGGCTGAATTAGTTCAAGAGAAGCTGGGGAATAAAAATGAAAAATGGAATTCATGTGATTTATGTGAAACACAATTTCATATGATCCACAGAGGTGTTGTGAGACAACAGCATCAGTCCAGCAAGGCACGGCTGTGTATTCATTTCCATCCGACTCAGTCCAAAGACAATACAAATTTGGCAAAACATACAATATATGATATTGTACAGCTTATTTTCAAAAGCCTCTGTCTATGTTCTTCTGTTTACCTGAAAAACTTGTCAATATACACTCGTGGAAGCTATCTCTTTGTAAGTCAGATCCTCCTTCACACTGTTGAGAGTCTTGATGCAGTGTACACATAATAGAAAACAGAAAACAATTCCAGCTTCGTGACAAAATTATAAATGACCGTCACCAAATGCACTTGGCTACGATGTGGGAAACAGCAAAGAATATGAGAAGATATGAACTTAATGCTTTATTTTTAAAGGAAAAATACGTGTTATCTTCTCAGACTAGTTCCTCATCATGTGACTCAGACGGTTATGATTTATACATTTGCAAGGCTTTCTGTTTGTGGGAATGAAGGGGACGCTTCATTTTCTTTGTTCAACAATATTTATGCACAGCGATGACACGGCAAAGAGGAAATTCAAAAGGAAGCGAAAGGGAATTGGGGTATTGATATTCAGGCAGATGCAGACCAGTAACAGTGAGGAGCAAACTACGTACAGAACAACAACAGCAGTCAGCGAAAATACATGAGTATGCAGGAGGACAAAAAGACATAAAAAGGCACAAAAAAGATGGTACCGCTCACTTTTTCTGTGCGATTTTAGGGAATTTCAACAGGACCTGAAAGCACAAAAGCAAGAGAGCCAGAAAGGTTGTGAACAGGCTCATTTAGGACAACAGAGGAAAGGTGTGTGGATGGGAAGTCACCCAGAGTGGTACTGTGAGTGGGGAATTTTCAGAATGCTGCTACAGTGATGATTTTCTTCTTCTTCTTCTTTGTCTTCTTTTTAGTTTAAGAGAAGTTTGTTTTTATTCTATTCATTCCAGTCACTGGTCACCACAGGCTTGTATACAAGCCTGAAACTGTCAGCAAATTCATCTTTCTGTGTATGCTGCGTCATGCCTTTCACTTACCCAATCAGGCACAAATAATTGGTTCACAATCTCACTGTCTCTCAAACTCCCATCGGCAAATGCTCTCCTCGGTTTCTTCTCAGATGAACTGAGCAGGTATTCCAGCAGGAGTCTTGTTTTCAATTACTGTGTTTCTCTTTTTTAACTGTCAAATCATTCTCTTCACTCCGTGTAATGTTAGCTGTCTTGGCTGATTTGTTTCCTGCAGCTCATGTGTTGTTTGTGGGAAGCTGACGTTGGTGTAAAAGGAGTTGGACGCTCCAGTGGTACTGGGAGATTCTACTCTTGAGTCTTTGACACACACAAAGATGAAAACCAAAACTAATACATCAGGCAGCGTCACACAGGGGTTTTATTCATCAAACACAACGAATAATTGTTTTTTTTTAAAGGGCAGATCACAGCGGGAGCGTTGGGACTGGGCCCAGATTGCTGCAATTTGATATTTAGCAGAAAATGTACTCATTTGAGAGTTGAATTTCCTCAAAATGGAATTCAATCACATCCATAATCAATGTGAACACGACTTCGCCACAACCAACACCAGTCACAGGGGCATACCTGTTATACCGCCGATTGATTGCGATTGTGATTCTGTGCGGTGAGCTCAATCTTAGATCCGGGATGGCCAGAATAGCCTTCTCAAAACCCAAGGTAATTTTAAAAGTTTTCCCACCCGGGCGCGAAGTGTGATGAAGTATGTCTTCCACTGCAGGCTGAAGACTTGTCTGCACATCACCTTCCTCCCTGAATCATATCCTCTCTCCTCTACTGACTCTAATTGCTCTCTCAAAATATCCCCTCTGTCTCTCTGTCTGGCACTTATTCTATTTCTTTTCACACAATTTTAAGCCAACCGCATCATTTAATGGTCACGCGGGTATTGTAAGAACTAAAAGGGCCAAACCACTGCACTCGTTAAGTTTGGCTGCTTCGGCGTAACTCACCCTTGATAAAAACATAATCTAAATGCTATCGTGTAAAGTGCAAATGTGAGGCTCTCTTTTCCGAAATAATGACTTTGAATTGCAGGTTCCGATGGAATAAACCGATACAACAGCTGTTTATGTTCACAGCCATATGGGGAGAGGAGGATAAACGGATCCGCGTTTCACATTTTGTGCCATTTCAGCAAAATAAATGTGCATGCACTTCAGACAGTAATTGCTGTGTATAATTAAGGTTGCTGGGCATACATGGAAACTAACACGGAAACTTGAATTCAAAGCACTTTCAGAAGTGTGACCCATTTTTTTGGGAACAACTTGCCCCAGGTCAGGGGTACGTATGAGGCAACATTCACACTGTGAAGGTAAAATGACTCTCCGATACAACAGGAAACATGGATGCAGGTCGCAGAGTGTCAAAAAACCTTTTTGGAGTCTGTTTTGGTGTTTTGTTTTTTATTTGTTTTTTTTTTTACCAGAACATTCTCAGCTGCCACCTGTTGGATTTCAGACACAGATGACTTGTCTCTTTGCAACATGTCCCAGTTTCAGGTTCCAAAGGGGCCTAATTTACAGCTACATAATCTGCTGGAAAACAAGGAGCAGCTTGACTCAACAGGTTTGTGTTGGGCACAGTTTGTACCGTATATGTATGTATCTGATGCCAGATCAGGCAGACAGCTCCCTTGCCGCTGATCACATCGTCGTACGTCTGCTCTGCAGCATCCGCGAATCCCACTTGAGCAAACATTTGTTATTTTAAGTTCATTCCATTAGACTATAAATATTATTACATAACATCAGAAACTGCTTCACGCACCGAGCCAGCCAGAATTAGTTAATTAATTCATATTCCACCTAAAACTGGAGTCTCATATGTATCTCATTCCATTTCGATGCATAATGGTGATATCATTATCAGACTCAGGGAAAAATAAAATGCTCTGACCTACAGCAACCTGACTCTTTTATCTTATTCTCTATGTGCTCTCTTCTACCAGCGATACAGGAAATGAATTACATTTGGAATCGCATTAAAGCCTTTGTGTCGATTTAAGTGGTGAATCATCTAACCCACCATCGCAACCTACCCATTTTCAGCTCTGTTTAGCTCTCACACTAGTTTCTGGGAAAAAGAAACTGGCTTCATTTCCAGTAAAATAATGGATTTGTTCCTTTTTATCCCCATACACTGCAATCTCATTATTGTATTCTATTATCATTCATTGTTATTTATACCCACCTACGTAACACAACAAAATTTAAGAGATTTTGCCCTCCCAAAGACCTGCTGTGTGCACTAGCCATGGAGTAAAATGGTTCAAAGTCATACTGCACATAGAAAAAAAGACTTTTGCACTGGCCTCTACACTGACCGTTATCATAAAAACCAACATTCACCTCCTTTTTGACTACTCTTCCTTCATTTCACACTACATACATTTCTTACCCAGGGATGTGTGCACATTTAATTCCATCTAATGAAGAGATCTGGTAAACAGGGTTATTAATGTTCAAAATAAACTGATGCAATATCACAAAATGTTTCTCGCTGAAGGCAAATAAACATGTTTTCATGGTGTAATTTAACAGATTCTTTTCATTCGTGCTTGAGAGTGCACCGTAGTTAAGTCACGGTGAGGACAGGTTGGACAACAAAGACAGCAGAGATGACAAGTGATGAATTGAAGAAGTTCAGGAGCAATATAGAGAGTAGATGGCATGCAAAGCTGCAGCTTTGCCAAGATACCCTTGGCCTGTCACTTAAGACAGGAAGCGCCTGAATCCTGCGCCTCAGGTTAAACAATGACCTACGGGGCATGTAGCCAGCTGTTCTGATAGACGTGTATTTCACCTTGGGAGTAACACTATAGGAATTGCTAAGCTTCTTAAAGGATACTTGATTTGCCTTAGCCTTGCAACATACTCTGCAAAAAGCACTGCATAAAAAATAGTCGGGCATGCCCAAGCACACAGCACATCATGTTTCGCATTCTTGATTTTTGTTGCCTGGCAGTGAAAGCCCAACAGCATGTATAAATATTGTTGTAACAGAATACAGCTGTTGTCCTGGAGAAAAACTCGATTTTAACAGATTTCAAACTAGTCTCCTCGGTCGGGAAAGGAATTCAGTCACCGGGATATCGAGGAATGAAGGCATTAAGACATCTCTTCCAGTGCTGCTTACTGTTGAATCATGAATTGTCCCTCTTCAACAAGGCTCCATGTCTAGCGTTGCCTTAAAGGTGCAATTTAAGCACAGCAACATTTTAGCCAGTGTAGGTAAGTCTGGTGTTTCACAGTGTGATTAACCTCAGCTGTCATGAATACCAGATTATGATGTGGACTGTCTGAAAAAAAAAAAAAGCTCTCACTCAATAAACCCCTGCCCCATTTTTTTTTTAATACCAAGAGCACATTGAGCAAGTCTCCTCTCTACACTTACAATCAAACAGGACAGTTTTCCCCATCAAAAAAAAAAAAAAAAGAGGAGTGAAATCAAGAAGCTGGCGTTTGCTTATTCTCTCCTCCTCCCTCTCAATCAGCCATTTTCCCCCTTTGATCTTTTATTCATATGATTAAGTCTGTGTATCACCACACTCTTCCCTCTACATTTCAATATATGATGAGACCATCTTTGAAGTGGGGCATGCTGCTGTCAAGTCACTTTGGCGAACAACTGTGTTTTTTTTTTTTTCTTTTTCTTCTTCTTCATGTCTGCAGATTCGCCAATTATTGTTGGAATGGAAACACTTCCCTAACTTGTTAATTACCTCCATAAAGTTGTTCGACCTCAAGTGTAAACACAAACAAAGGCATTTTTTGTGTGCGTGTGTGTGTGTTTATATTTGATTCCTGGCCGTGGCTTGTCTCACCCAAATATGTTATCTCTTTCATAAACACATTCATTTGGTATCCAGCTGAATTCACATTTCATTACATTTTCCTCGCTGCGCCGGCTTCTGTGCTCCTGCTTATTACAGTGCTTTACCCTCTCCTCTCCTCTCCTCTCCTCTTTCTTTCAGCGCCAACAACCTCAATTCATCCCCACCCTGCCCTTCTCCCACCTGTTTGTCCTCTCCTGTCATTCCGTCACCCTCTTCGTCTCACATCTGTTTCTAGCTCTCGCACTTATGTTTGCCACCATCCCTCAATCAATACCTTTAACCCCTCTCATCTCCAAGCGCCCTTGTTATCCCTCCCCGTTCCCCTCCTTTTCGCAGTCTCTTCTCGGCTATTTCAGACTTTTCCTCAGAAGACAAAAGGTTAAAAGAATATCTAATGCCAGTCAGACGTGTGAACAAAAGCACGCAGGCAGTCTCGAACGGCAGAGATCTGATTGTAACCTATATCGAATCTAATGAGCAAAAAGAGAGCAGTGTGGAGGAGAGAGGGGGGCGAGATGAAACGGAGAGTGCATGTACCTGCATGTAAGCTATAGGTCGTGTAGGGGAGAGACTAAATATATTATACTAATGCTGTGTGAAGCTTTTATTAGACTAACTCTGCGCAAAGATAAATGGATCAAAAAATGTGTTTGATGTCACTTTTCCCCCCCCATATTTACTCAAACTGAACCATTTCCTATGACTCATGGCTCAGAGTGTTGCCCTGAGCTAAAGCGCTAGCATCAGGCTGACGATGATCTTGCCAGGCGTGCCAGTGAAACTGTCAATGCATATTTTTGTCAGCACGCCACCACGAACGCAACCTGCCACAGGATACGGTGCGATTATGCGCTTTTTGTCATAATTGTAAGATCCACGTCACACTAACTCCACTTCATGTCTTTCTGTCATTGGCGGCCCATCGTCTCCAAGCACTGGAATGGACCAAAAACAAACCACACTTTGTCAGAACATAAAAGTTCAGAGGTATATTGAGGAGTGTGAACATACAGGAAGTAAAAAGGACATTTTTGAACTCGATAAGCTTAAAAGTTTATGTGAAACATGCTTTTTCTCTGCCCGAATGCCCTTGATCCCACATCACTCCATCTCCACCTCCCCCTCTACTGTCTTCCTCACGTGTACAGGCACCTCTCCTCTACCTCTCCTCACCTGCCCACACCTACGCAGTGCCCCTCGGGTGCTGTAGGTAACAGACCCTGAGCAATGGAGCAGCAGAACCCAGCAGTGGATTAGCGGCAGTGTGTAAGAGAGGCCAGATTCTGACACATTCCTCCAGGGAAGTCAAGCCAGTTAATCCGACCCCGGATGCTTTACTCTATCAACCCCCCACCAGCTGCACTTTGCCCCTGCACACAAACACGTACACACACACACACACACACACACACACACACACACACACACACACACTCAAGCAAAAATATTTCCCAAGACGTGAAGATTTGAACTTCGATGCCTGCCAGGTCCTGCAGCATCACTGCACACACACACACACGTGTTCGGCGCATGTATGTATATATATATATGTCCCTGAAGGGCGCACACGTCACACGCACACATAGTCTGACACTTTTATTCACACATGTGCATACACTCCTGTATACCACAGACAGTATGCATACACACATTCACAACCACCTGTCTGAAGCGCCCCGCGAGGCCCCCCGCAGGGAAGACAGGAGACCTTTAACCCCTGCGTGACATGAAAACCGTCCCAGGCATCAGTCTTCCTTCATGGCCGCTGCTAATCGGAACATGCCTCCCACATTTACAAGTGCGACTTCCCCGAGGCGGAAAAAAACAGTCGGTGCAGTCGGTTTAGCTGACTGGTTCTGCTGTTCTCAAGCTGCGGTGGCAAAAAAAATACACGCAGGTATATTCGACGCATGAATTCCCTTCATCAATATGAGCTAAAGCGCGTAAATGTTTGCAAGCATGCCTCCACACACGCACGGAACGCTCAACCGTGCTTGCACACATGTTTGAATGTGTAACAGTAAACCGTATATATATTCAACCTGTCATGCTTGAGCTGTCGATACATAGACTCGGACATGCACACACACACATGGATGCACACTAAAAAAAAAAAAAAAAACGACAGGAGGATCGGGCAAGAGGCAGTCTGATTGCTCATCAAGCAGCAAGCGGGAGCTGGCAAGAGGCATCAATAGGACTGAGGCTCGGTCTCCCGGGCCCACCTGTCGATTACAGTGGTAAAGACAAGCTACCTGGTGCCTCAATCCATTCCGAGCAGCCTCCACCGGGCCTGTTAGACACCTGAAGAATTTTGATGCCGGCAGGGAATAAGGGACCTTCCACTTCGCACCGGCACATACACGGCGGTTTGCCACGGCTGCATAAACCATAGAGATAAACTACTCAGAGGGACGGGCCGAGGATACAGATCTGTCGCTCATGTGGTAGCGATTCAGTTTGTAAGGGGTAGAATGAGATAGATTAATACCAGGCTGTCCGCAGATACATGTAAAATGAGAGTCTCGCATAGAGCTACGATGCTTTTCCATCGAGCTGGCGAGGACACAGTAAAACACAGAATAGAAATGGAATTCACAAAAAAACAAAACAAAACACAAAGCCCATAAAGTGCTGCGGCTATTTACAGCACAACAATCCCAAACAAATCTCGCAGTGTTACCATCGTAAATGTGATATTTATCAGCATTTGGCCTCCAGAACTGAATTATGTCTTCTGGATATTTGGCCAAAGGACAACAATCCCATTGTCCTCTGCTGGCTTATAATTAGACGAGATTAGAGCGGGATCAAGCTGTTTATTTCTCCCATTTATTCTCGGGAGAGCAGGGTGCAGGGGTGGGAGGTTTGACCCTGTCGAGTCGACTAACCTTGGACACAGAGCGGAAACATGCACAAAGATGACGATCTCGGAGGATGATTAGAGGCGCTGTATGCTGGTATATTAGGGAAGACACAACTGTCTGTTTTTCATCCAAACAGTTAGTCAACTCTTTGAAATACAAATACATACAAAGTTATTCAACCCGATGCATTTTATTTTATTTTTTATTTTCTTGGGTGGGAATTGCAAGCACACACACTCTGGTTGAGAGTTTCAGAGTTTCAGCACCATGGACAGCTCTCAGACTGAATCTTGCTGGCCTCTCCTCACACACACACACACACACACACACACACACACACACACACACACACACACACACACACACACACACACACACACACACACACACACACACACGCACACAGAGGCTGGGGGGGTTAATTGATCATGCTTCCTGATGAATTTGCCCCGCTGACTTCATGCTAGTAAATCTTGCCAATACTAAGGCACAGGATATTGATTCTCACTGAGGTCAGTGCAGGTATGATTATTAAGTGGGTGATAATCAAATCTGAAGACATGTCCATAATTGATTTTAACCTTCGCTGGATCTAGAAGCTCTTCTCCAAGCTGCTGCTCTGAGAAACTTTCACGCTGTAAGAGATGGTGGTGATGTGGAGGGGGACGCGGAGCCTCACGCACGAGGATCTCCCGAAGAATCCGAATGTGTTCTGGACCGGATGATGCTCATCCTGTGCGCAATCACGGCCTCTCACTTCCCCACCACCCCTTTTTTTCTTCTTCTTCTTCTCCGTTTCAAAGCACAGGTCGGCGACTCTTCCGAAGCTAGATGGCAGAAGAGCCCCACTGCAGCTGAGCAGCGCTCTGCGCCGTCATCACCCCATCTTTGCATTGCAAATTGCCCAGTCCCATCACTCCCAATAACGGCAACGCTCGATCTCCAAAATGAAAATCAGAGTTATGGTGGGATTGCCTACCGGGCGAATTTCTTTCATCAGCTGTCGGGACGGGATGCTGCTTGTCTGAGTCTCACCTAACACCCACCTCCGCTCCCTGCCTCCACACACACACACACACACACACACACACACACACACACACACACACACACACACACACACACACACACACACACACACACACACACACACACACACACACACACACACACCACATGCTGTCATTAACAGAGTTCATTTCTTTCTCAGGATTTACATTCTTCCCGTAAAGACGCACTTCCTCTCCCCCCTCCTCCTCCTTCACCTCCTCCTCCTCCTCTCCTGCCACCCACACCTCCACTGTTCCCGCTTCATGATTAGTGATCCACACCTAAAACAAATCATAGTTACACAGGCCGCTCTCTCTCTCTCTCTCTCTCTCTCACTACACCCGTCACTCCCCTCTCCACCACCACCACCACCCCTCTCTCGCTCTCTCTCTCTCTCTCCCCCCCTCTCTCTTCCTCTCTCTCTGCCTGCTTCAATTGCCGATCGATGAAGGCAGCATTCAGACTGTAGGACAGTCTTCTCTCCTTCCTCTGCCGCTTCATAGGGACTTAAAAAAAGAAGAACAGATGTTGGTCAGCGGACGCGTGAGCGCACCAGCACAGATCCTCACACTTGATGCCCCTCTCAGCAGAGATGGTTGAGCCCTGGTCCAGGTTGCTGTGGTCCTCTCCTAAAATTCAGTCTCGCTCACTCCTCTCCTATCAGCTGACATAGCGCGGCGGGCGGCTCTGCCTGTTTCTCCTCTGAGAAAAAGGAGGAAAAGGGAACCCACTTCAACCCAACAGAGAGAGAGAGAGAACACAAAGAAATAAATAATAGGCTGTAGGTTACATGTGTGAGTTGTGAAACATGAAGGGGATTTACAGAGACGGATACTACGACGGATCTATTGAACTACGGGACGTTTTCAACAGGAGATGCGTTAAATGTGGCCGAGGGGACTTTGTTCAAGCCAAAACGATGAGGATTAGGACGGGAATTGTTTTTTGGAATCTCATCTTTTCACTGATGTTCACTTGTGTGAAAGGTACGAGCCACTGCAGCAATTCTCTCCTGTTTTCTGATGCGCTTGGTGTGTCCGTGTGTGTGCCCGTGTGTGTATGTGCGTGCGTGCGTGCTTGCGTGCGTGCGAGAAAATCAAAAGCCTTAACGTTTACAGGCGTGCGCAGAAACAGGCTGCCGCGGTTTGCTGGTCGGAGTTTTTAAAAGACGCATTTCCAGCCGCTTTAGCGCTCAATGCAGGCTTTGACTGAGCCGCTCAATAGATATTCCTGCGGTAGCCTACGCTCCTTCTAATAGCCTACGTGAGCTGCTTTGCTTAGTAGGGTAACTAGTGAATTGTTGGAGGCGCAAGTGCGTGCACTGCAGATCTCCTATAGGATGTTCAGAGATTCTGATTTATTTAGGCTGGAGCTGTTCCCTCTTTTCTGGGTCGACTTTTCAAGTATTAATGTGGGTTTTTTTTTTTTATTTACGTCACGCCAGAATTTGTTGGAGCATTTACGAGGGCCCAGGCAATTAGTGGTGTGGAACCAATTTGTCGACTGGTGTTTGTCGGGACTCGCCAGTGCAGGCAGGTGCAAGGTGGGCTTGTTAGTATTCCGGTGGCTCTTTTCTCAGGGTCCGTCCTTTCAGTACTCGCCTCTAGCTGGTGAGGTAACCGCTGGGTCCCATTTTTCTTGCCCTCATATGCATCAGCTGTTTTTTATTCTGACGATGAACAATTCGGCTCTGGTGAGATGCAACTTTTCTGGTTGCAGCTTCTTAAAATGCATTCCTCGGTGACCACATGGAGCAACCGTGGACTTTGCACTTATCTGCCCGGTCACATCTGTCCTCCCCCCCTTTTTTTTTTACCCCAGTGATGTGACTCATGCTATTTACATACTACAGCCTCAGTAGGAACAGACAAAGCAATTGTTGCTCATTCACCACACTGTAATTACCATGTGGCCATCCATTCAACTGACATTTAAACAACATTTAGAGGAAACAAGTAAAAATCCTCTTCCTGGCTTGCTTGCATTATCAATTATATGTTGATTGCAAAAAAAAGTCTGTGTTTGTTTGGGTCTGTGTGCGATATATTTAATGATAGTGTGCAAAATCGTCCTTTCCAACTCAAATTAGTGCCAAAGAAAAAAAAGGCAAATCTAATTCCAATCCTCTAAATGTTTTTCTTGCCAGTGTGTGTATGTGTGTGTGTGTGTGTGTGTGTGTGTGTGTATGTGTGCATGGCTATTTATCTGTTGAATGCATGTAGAGTATGTGTATGTGCTTGAGTCTGGGCACTCACAGATATCAATTTACATGCAGATTGCTCACCCTGTGAGTAATTCTCATGTCTGTCTATTGGGGGTGGGTGGAATGTGCAGCATGCAGAGTAGCAGCGCCCACCAAGAATGAGCCAAGCCGAGTCGAGCAGAGTCGGGCGCAGTGCTGTTTCATCACCACCCACATTGTGGCAATGTCAAACCTCGAGGCCACTGCCAATCCTCCCAGTTCTGTTACTTATTAGGGAGCCAGCCAGCCAGGGATTGGGGAAGTGTGGGGCGGGGAGGGTGGAGGGGGAGGAGACCTTTTTTTCTTCTTTCTGAAAAGTGCAAAGGAAATAGTGACACGGAGCAAAGGGGTGGAGGAGGAACCACGGAACAGCTGTTGTTCCTCTGCTCTGACAACTGACACGGTGTTTGCACAAGTAAAGGAGATCTACTAGATTTGGCCTGTGACTCACTTCTCCCTCTAAGATAATGATGCTGTAAAAAAAAGACCTCTATCGAGCAAAGTTTGTACAGCAACACTTTGCTGGAGGAGCTCTCTCATATTAAATGACTTTCGAGCCAGGATCGTGTGTGTGTGTGGGTGGTGCACAGTCCTCTGTTTACAAAGTTATCTCAGTCACCTGTCCGATTCTTGGCTCTCAACACAATTTAGCAACTTAGATGTGGATTAAAGAAAAATACATTCTCGTTGCAGCAGTCCACTGCCAAACAACTGAGGACATCTACTGCAACTGTGTCATCTAATCCTTGGGGAACTTATAAAACTGCCCGACACAGACACAAATTTAGGAGGCTAAATTGCAGGGACTGGATTTTATTTTCCACGCGGAGCAAAAGACTTGGGTCAGAAACTAATTGAACTCCTCCACGCTGATAGCGAGCACTTGACTGTATCTTCTGCTGAGTGCAACAGCTGCATTTTTTTCCCTCATGACAATCACGCCGCATTCTTCGACTCGATGACGATCAATCAAGTTCACAAAGCCGCAAGCATCCCATTCTTATGAATCCGGCTCATGTGTGCAGTGGATAATATCCTGTGAGAGAGTGATGCATGAGATTCAGACTGGAGTTATGCCCAAAGCTTCCTGGATCTGACCTTTACATTGTCTTATCTATGGTTACGCCTTATATAAAGATGCACATACTTGCGATAGTGAGTAAGGAAGCTTTACATGAATTATTATCTTAATATGCTTTGCTCAGTATGAGCCGTACAAGTTTGTGCAACCATGCATACACTAATTCCCCTTTAATATACACTACATGACTATGATCTACTCTTATGTAATAAAAGAGAAAGCTACAAGTGTTAACAGTGTTCAAGTCTTTCTAACTCAGAACATGTTCCACATTCCAAAGTGAGGATGTGCTAATAACTGGTTTACCAGCCGAACATACACACAACTGTGTCAGACCATGAGTCGTAATTCATGTAGAGCTAGAATGTCACTCAGTAGAGTGCGCACCTCCACCAAGGCCCAACAGTCCCCTTTCTTACTCACTCATAGATACCAGACCCCTAAATACGTTACACTTTTCTTCATCAAGATCCCTGAGAAATTGACAAAAATGTTGCCCAACATCACATCTCTCGCAATGTTACATCCATCCATTTATCCACATGTGCCCAAAAAGCGAATGGGGTCTATTCTTGGGTGCGCACAAAACCAACCAACAAACCAACACTTGTGATATTCCACCTCTTTGGTCGAGGTCACAGCTTTTGTACTTACTACCAATCTGCAGTAATTATGGGGAAAACTCCTAGTTCATGGCGTAGCTGTTGAAGAAAATGGTCTGATAAATAGCCAACAAGCTACTCATATGCATACTAATAAGCAACTAGTTAATGCTTAATAGGTGTACCCTAATCTCAAGTGTTGAATGGGCCATTAGAATATTTCTCCTTGAACCTGATGAATGGTATCTCACTTCACATTGTTATCTATATTAGGCACGGTAACACCCCCAACATTCAGTGTCTGTCTTTTGGCACGTCTGTACTGGACAGTCCTAATAGAGAGCTGATGAGGGAACGCAGAGGGGGGGGGACCTTCATGGGAAGTTGAAGGGACGCCACAGGAGAGCAGACACAGAACACACGGGCGCTGGCCTGCTTCCCGCGCTGACATTAGCACGTCAAATGACAGCGAGCGACTGATGATGGTGAACAGATTGTTGAAAAATCTGTTCCGTCCCAGCACTTCTGTTCCTTGTTATTACACTCTATCCCTCAAATTTCCACCTAGCTTCCATATTTTGCTAAAATGTTGTTGTTGTTGTTGTTTTTTTAAAACTCTATACCAGACAATCCTTAATTGCTGTTAATCAGGTGCGTTCTGCACAGACAGTAATCTGGCCACTGAGCCCTTGATGAAGACTTTCTCTCAATGTGATTATGTAAACAGGCTGGAAAGGCTGCTGGGGCTAATCAGGATTACAATTTGTCTGTGTAATTATACACTATCTACAGGGAATTTACGGCATTATCCCGCTGCCCCGCGTGTTCTTGATCTCCAACAGTAGAATATTAGAGCACAAGTATGAGTAAAAAAGTAGACAGTCTCCAGAAGAATCACCAGAGTTCAGCTTGACCCGGAAGGAACTATATATAATTTTCCAGGATACAAGTTTACTCCCTGGACTCCTGATGCCTCTTTCAGTGCTGACATCTAACTGGATAGCCTCAGCAGGGTTCCGATGCACTACCGGCCTCTCGCCCGTGGCTTTCGGCCTGGCCCAGGCTCTTAAATGTTGCTGACAGGTCCCTGCGAAGGTTGGATGTAGTTTGCTAGTTCTGATTAAGTCAGTTCTTCTCAGGTATCAGTTTTAATATAAGCGGTCCTCTTGGGGGGAGTGAGATTGGCAATATCTTGTCTTCAGGAAGAAAAATAGCTCACAGTTTGTTGAGATTAAATGTAATAGGCTGAGGAGAGGCTGCTTCCAGAGTCAAGGCTACGGATTCAAGGTGGACTGCACCTCGGGTGGGGATTAAACTCCGCTAACTGTCTGGAGGCATACCGGCTGATAAAAATGTGTGCATTCATTTAGCTCAATACATGCAGTGGTGGCAATCTTAAAACCCTGACAGGTGAGAAATTTGCAGTCACATGGTGCTGAGATGTATTGATGCAAACACTGTATTTAACTTACTAGGAGTGGAATGTTAAAGGCAGTGACACATTTTTTTTAAGTGCGATATGGAGCTAATAAAACAGTAACTACACTGCTGCATAATACAATGTATGTCCTGTGGTCATTGAAGCCTAATAATATCCATACTGATCCAATGCTTTTCATGAATCTACCTGAGAATTGTATCCAAAGTGTGTTACATTGCCAGTGTTATCCACTTTATAACCTTTGACCATGGCGTACCCGCCTACTGTCACGAATCCTCCCTCACACTGATGACAGCTGCTCTTGTTTGTGTCCATGGCTGTCGGGTGGATTTTTGATCTGTGACAGGAGAGCAGGCAGGGGCGAAGCATGGCCAGGGAAACAAAGTGGGCCGATGTGAAGGTAATTGAGAAGGTAGACTGCGCAGCGATTCAACAGCACATTTCAACATCAATTTAATTGATAGGTGAGGATAGCTTAACAGATACCTGTTTAGACTCTCAACTACACTGTTCTGTTATCAGTGTTTAAGGAGGCAGCACTGGGCAGTTTAGATTCCATCCAGTTAGAAATAGACTAAGGCAGGTAGATTGCAGATAGCTCAGATGTGTGCGAGCTGCTCTCAGGTCAGCAGCTTAGGAATTATTGATTTTCTCATAAATGCTACATTTCTCTTGATTCAACAATTGACTCTTTTAAGTTGTCTGACATCCTCTGCTAGGAATCATGTTGCAATGTGATCTCAGATACATTTTATATTCAACATGAGAGAAAACAAACACAGACTTCTGTTGTGCATACTGAAAAAAAAAAATCATTGATTGACTAATCATCTGATTTATTGTTCCATGCTGTGTTTTGACCTTTGGTCGTGGCCTGTGGAGTTGAATGTATTTACATTCTTATTCACCATCCATCAATGTCCATTCCTAGTTGAAAACCTGGTCTAATTTTGGAAGAAGCTAAACCTATAGGCCAAGCCAATATCATCAAACTGCAGTGGCAGCAGTTTAGGTCTGCAGTGCCAGTTCGACCTGTGGAGGCTTAAAGAAATGACAGTGACAACAGGTTAGAAATGACAAGAAAAAGACAGGGACAGTAATACCTGTGTTATTGTGGCACTTCAGGCAATGTGTGCCACAACTGTAGCGTTTTTTTAGTGTCTTTTTAGTACCTGCGTTGTGTGTGCGCGCGCGTGTGTGTGTGTGTGTGTGTGTGTGTGTGTGTGTGTGTGTGTGTGTGTGTGTGTGTGTGTTTATGTCTGTGTGTTTCTTGGAAGGGGCAAGGCAGGGGATGTTATCTACATTTTATTTGTTAAAAAATGAAAAGGGGATAATGCAGAGGCAAAAAGACAATTAGTAGGCCTATGATAGGTTGGCTCAAACTTGAGTTAGAGCGGGAACGGTTAATTGATTCATTGATTAGTTTTCACTATTAGTTTTCAATTGACAGAAAGTCAATCAGCAACTATATTGATGATTGATAATCATGCCAGTTCTTTTACAAGTTGGATTCAAATAAAATCGCTTTTTCCAGTTTTTCAAGTGAAGCGTGAAGCTTTTCTTTATCACGCATGATAGTGAACTGCAGATCTTTGGGTTATGGCCCGTTGAGAAAAACAAAACAATTGAAGACATCATGTTGAGCTGTGGGAAATTATAACAGACATTTTTCATGGCGCACAAACCGATTAACTGAGAAAATAAATGATAATGAATATTATCCCCCATCGCTGCCATAACATAAGTATGATTAAAACTGTTTCCATAACTGTCAATGGTATTATTGTTTGCATAATTGTATTTTTGCCACTTAACACTATGGCTGACTTCTCTGATGGCCAAGTAATTGAAAAAACAGATATTAAAATTCATACATTAGATGTTTAGAAATGGAAATTGGAAATACATTTACGATACCTTTGGGTGTTTTACAGCCACAAATTGTATTGCGCTGAATTGAATTTCTGTTTGATTACTTCATATGCGCTGCAGGATGTGACCTGGTTTCCTGATGGTCCCAGTGTTATTGGACCTTTTCTATTGCTCTTGTAGCATTAAAAACTGTAGGAATGAGAATAAACAAAGTAGTTCAACATGATTATCTATTATTGTATTTGTCTCTCAACTGGCGTAGGACATTTTCTAAACCAAAAATAAATGCAGCTCTAACATCGCCTCTAGGTGGTGCAAAATTGCTAAACTTGGTAAATTTGGTATTATAATTATCAGAGAATAAGCAGCCAGCTTTATTTTAATGAGGCCATTTGTGATTGAGGGGCAGCTGTAGCTCAGCGGGTAGAGCAAGTCGGCTAGTGATTGGATGGTTGCTGGTTCAAATCCTGGCTCCACCGGGCTGAATTGAGCTGCATGTCGAAGTGTCCTTGAGCAAGATACTGAACCACAAATTGCTCCTGATGTGCAGTTACAGCTGGCGATGTGTTCAGGGTGTACCCTGCCTTCGCCCAGTGACAGCTGGGATTGGCTCCAGCAACAACCCCCGCGACCCCTTGAAAAAGTGACACAGCGGTTACAGCTGACGACATTACATGACATTAGTGATTGAGTTACAAGCCACAAGGCAAAACAAGAAAAAAACATCCTCATTCTGTGAACAGGCTGTTTACCAGAGGAAGATGTTTATTTGGAAAAGTGAAAAACAGTCAAGTATTGTTCGAGCCTTTCGATAGAAAGAGACAGATTCTTCCTCTGTGCTTCATTCCTTTTACCTTTTTCGGGGTAGAGTGAAGTGTTGATGTTATTGTTTGTTTGGGCAATTGGAGGCTGGAGAGACAGGCGTCCTATTAGATGTGTTGTTGGCTCACAGTTTTGTGTTGTACAGCAGCTCTCACAGTGGTGATCTGGCATCAGGTGCAATATGGCTCAGTAGCACTTTGAGGAGGTATTGGTGCCTAACTATGCAATACTGTATCTGCAGGGAGGTAGCTAAAGCGCCGGGAGCACGCAGACGCTCGGAAACAGTTATTACACTTGGCTACGCAGACGCACGACGTCTGTTATTGTCTTGTGCAATGGTGTGCGTTTGGTGTGTGTATTTGTGGACGAGCCAGCTGTGTTTTGGCGTGGCAGTGTATTTGATTTTAGTATTTCTCACCTCAGTGGTTGGCAATTTAAAACCACCGAATGGAATATTTCTGAGCCCTTTTCCAAATTGCAGTGACACACTCATGAGGTAATAGTCATTCTCTAGAAAGCCTCTTTTCTGTTTCTATTGTATGGAGCCCATTTCCTTTTTATCAAGCATGCAGACAAGCATGGTGAGGGGCTGCGATTATGCACATTCTATCTGTATGAATTGTGAAGGTGCAGCACAGCCATGCAGATAAAACCCCTCTCTTTGGGAACATCAATTTAAGATTTCTGTCTGGTAAGGTTGCTGGCTGGGCCCAAGCAGTCATCACTGTTGTATTTCTGGCTGTGTTGATGAAAAATTATTTTCTATTCCCTCCACATTTTTCTGTCTGTGGCTCAGAATACATCTTGTCATAGAGCTAAGAGAAAAGTGTTTGGATTGCTAAAAAACAAAATTACCTCTAAATATAACTCCTTAGTGCTGCAGCAGCTCCCATTTGATATGCTGCAGACCCTGAAGATTCAAGATCTAATGGTGTGACAGCAGACGAGCAACAAAAGGATTTGTTTTCTCTTCCTTGCCAGTTATGCTCAATTTTGAACATCATCTATAATTTTTAAATCTATAACTTTTTTTTCCTCTTCATAAAATCCAATTCTGAGCGATAAAGCGGAGTCTATATACACAACAGTACTGTTTCTCTTTGTTGTGTTTTGTCGTGCGGATGTATCCCACCAGGATGTTTGTTGACCTTTGTCTTGTATCGTAAGGGCTCTATCTTTCCAGTCACTGCTCTGTAACCAGGCCCCCCCTGATGGATATCTCTATATTGGCTGACTCACCCTTAAGGTCAGGTGCAAATCAATGCAGGTTTTCTTTTTTGTGTGGATTTTTTTCTTTTTTTTTTGTACCCTAACTTTGATTGCTTGGAGTGGTGCTGCAGCGTACCCCTCTGTTTGTGATAGGTCATCATCATGAGCAATGATGAAATGCCATCCTGAAGAAGAGGTGTCCTTGACTGGGCATACACTACATCGTGAGGAAATGGGGTTCCAAGCAGAGAGAGAAAATAATGCATGCCAAAAATAAGCCTGGAAGAGAAGCTTGAAAGCGCATAGCTCAGTAGGCTTGTGGATATTGGGCTTAGGATTTGTTTGAAGAAGGATGCTGTGATGTATGAAGGGTGAAGGCAAAACACTCCTCATGCATAGATCGACTGGTGGTCCGAGTGGTGTTCAAAGTGAGGATCTTTTCCTTCTAAACCTCTGAAAATGTGCATTTTAGTATGATCTTATTCTATCACCTTTAATATAATTTTGACTCTACTGCTGTGAATGAAACTTCTTTATGTTCCCGTCTCTCATATACAGTATATTTTCAGCACATATACTATGCCTGTGTGAATCAGACATGAAGGTCTATAGATATCTTATGTTCTGTATCAACTCGCTAACACTACTTGTGTCAGAGATTCTAACAAGTCATTTATTACAAATTACCTTTCCAGACTCTCCACTATTCTAACACTGTTATCCTAGCAGGTACATTTGCTATTTGAATAGCAGGCGCCTGGTTAAAAGTCACAAAAAGAATCCTAAAAGAAACGTAATGAAATTGTACATAATAACCATGAATTATACTGTGCAGTCAGAAAAGCCGCTAGTCAAAAAGTGTAATTAGCATTGAAACAGAAACATCGCATGAGTGTATGTTTCCTTGGTCTCGAGGCTCAGTACATGACACATGCTGACTACAATTATAGCTGCATTGAGGTAATTTAACAAAGTGATGTATACAGATACAGATACGTGCAACTGATAAAGCAGTGACTCAGCCATGTCGGCTGTGACTCCTATTCAAGTGTCCTTGAGGAAGACAAGGAACCCGTAATTGTTCCAGATGTGTGTGTGAAAGACAACCCAATCTCCAGGATAAATGTTGCAAATCACCAATATGTTGAAACAGCGTCTTCAAACTGATGTATAGAGGCTGTGTACCCGCTACACCGGCCAGGGTTTGATTCCAACCTGTGGCTGTAAAAAAAAAACCTGTCTCTCCCTGTTCTTCTTGTCATTATTTGCCAGTGTTGTCAAAAAAAACCTATGAAAAATAATGAATAATGTTGATATGATACTGACTGAAATGTACAAATTCAACATGCAGATGCATTCAGTGCAAACATTTATTCTGGAGACTGACCTGGTAATAAAAAAGACTTTATTATTTATATCAGCAATAATGTAATTATAAAGTTTGACAATATTAATGTATCATCCTCTCTTTTAAATTCTGCAGACTTTTTAAAGTAAAGTCCCTTTACAGTGTCTTGCAGCCATAGCCATATGTCCTTATAAAGAGCCTTGGAGCTGATGTCCTCTCCTTGTTTTGTCTGTCCACACATCACAATCATGCTTCTTATGAAGACCCCAAGAACAAACCGTCTTTGATGTATGATGCATCAAACATGTTTCTCCCAGATGGTCACTGTTCACAAGTAACTGATCTTGAGTCCAAAGTACTTTTTGAAATCTTTAGCTTCCAAACACATGCGGTCACTCCCTCAATGTAAGCCTGACTGGGGCCAAAGGAGGGTGCTACATTTCTATAACTGCAAGAACACTGAATGCCGTTAATCAGGGAGCAAAAGCTTGTTGTGCCATTATTACTCTGATTGCTGTAAGGCGCAGGATTTTGTTAGATTAGATAAACTTTATTGTCTCATTGGATGTGCAGGCTGCCATGTAAACCGGGGACAATAGACAGGCGATGAAGGACAAACATAGCACAATAGATAGCAGATAATTTCCATACGCTTCAAGGACTGTATAGCAAATGGAGCACAATAAATGTGCAAAATTAGGTCTTTCATCAGTATTCAACAGTTTGACTGCCTGCAGGGAGGAAAAAAAGAGTTTGTCTGAAAGTTAAATCTGCCCTCGGGGATCCTGAAGCAACGACCTGAAGCCAGAGAGTCAAAGTGAGGATGTTTATTTTCTGAGCCCGTCTAATGATGGGCTGTTCGAAATAGTCGATTAGGGAGGGGCAATCTCTCATTCAGCAATCATCCATTCATCCCATGATCAGTTTGTCACTCATAATAATTTGGACTGCAGTAAACGACTCCACCTCCCCTCTTCCTATTGCTCATAATGATTCCTCTTTATGACCCAACTATAAATCAGTGTAAATGGTGGAGGACAAGTTATATGCTGTTGACTTGTTTTGGGGGCACCTATCCCTCCAAACATGAGTAGCTTGTGTGCTGGCAAGCCGAAATGCTGTCTCTCAGTTGCCTCCATGCTTAAAGCGAGCATTAAGTAATCTATTTAGCCTGCAACTAAATCTATAATGGGACACCTGCTATGATGCATAATGCATTCAGTCTACAAAATCAATCTTATTTTCCATCCACACGGGGCACAGCACTGTGCTTCATTAACTGCTTCATTCTGCCCCAAATCTCTGTAGTCACCTGGCAAAGAAGAGAGAATCACATGCAGTCGTCTCGTTTTTTGCCCTTTGCAAGGCCAACCACACGTATGGATATGCATGCGCTCACACACAGACACGCTCGTACGATTCAGTCTGACAAAGAGACAAACACCTTCTGAAACCTCATCAGGGTGGGAGACAGCTGCCATTTCCTGTCTGTTTCGCCCAGTAAGTTTAGCACTCACTCACGAGCATGAAAGGTTTCCGTGCAGCGGAAAGGTGGTATTTGTGTGTGTGTGTATCAGAAAGGTTATGGGTAAATGTAACTGTTTGAGGAACAGCTGGGACCGCTCACACGCTGTCTGTCATCCAGCCTGGCTGCCTGATGAAGCCCCTGTTCGTGCCAGACTTGTGTGTTATGATACTAATTTATATTTCTGAACAGCATTTTCCCCACTGTGCAATCACAGCATGTTGTTAATTTGGTTTCTCATCACAATTTATGGTCGGTGCTGCAGCGTGGCACTAACACGGGGTCGGTGAGAAACCCCAGGGAGTGCTTTTTTTTCTTTTTTCTTTTTTTTTTTTTTTTTTACAATTGAAGTGATGATGGAGGTCAGAGCCGGCTACTAAGCGGTGACGGCGGATTTCAAAGAAGACAAACTGTTGGTGTACAGTGAGTGGTAAATGGATCTGATGTCCTCTCTCCCCTGCAAGGAAGCGCGTGTTGTCGCCGCGCTTTTCTTTGAAGTAACAAGATGATTGTTTACAATGTTCTTTTTGTAGATACAGCGCTTATGGAGATGACAGTGCTTAACATATTACAAGAGCCTGTGAATCAGAGGATTGAGGGGGATTCTAATTCATAAAGGATAGCTTATGGGGAAGAAACAAGCGGGGCGCTGGATAGTTGGAGGGAGGAGGGGGTGAGGCGAAGATGGGGAAATGAAAGGTAGAATATCAAAGCAGGAAGGGACAGAGGGAAAAAGAAAGGGAGGGAATAAGTGGCTGAAGAGAGGATGAGATAGGAAGATGAAGGATGAAAGGAATACATAGATCTGAGACGGGGGAGAGGAAGAGGGGGAAGCGGAAAGATGGAAATAGATATCTTGGCAATGAGCATCTGCTCCATCATCTTTAGGACATCAGAACAATCAGCCACACAAACACTGCTAAGCAGTTCACACAAATAGCATTACTCTAAAGAGTTGGTAACAATCTTTATCTAATGTTTGACAAACACTGAAATGTTTCAGAGCTTATAGAGCTCCTGTGCCTGCTGTAGTCTGTAGTAAGGCTGGGTGAAACAAGACAGCCTCGAATTAAAGCAATACACCTGAAATCTAAACAGGTGTGCGTCTTCCTGCCACTGAGCTTAACAGAAGGTTAAGGATTTATGCTATCCTACAGCGGCCGGCAACAATTACAAAACTGTGTGGTAACAAAATCACTTAAATCATCAATTTAAGTCTGGCTTACTTGAGTTTCCCACATGGTTATGTAGCCAGGATTAAAACCGCATGTCTCTGGTTTCATGTATTTTTTAAATGCTGTTCAAAACTTTTGCGGAATATATTGTTGCGCCCACTGTTGCTGTTGAATATTTAGTGCGATTGTATCCTCCTATGGCCGTGGCCAGGTAAAATTAAATTTTAGATTAATGTATTCATAATTATGTTCATGAAAATGGAGGAGGTGACTTTCCAAGATTAATAATACACTGGAGCTGAACATCAGTTTTCACATGGTGTGTTGTTATGCATATCTGCCCTCATGCATATCTAATCCCCATGCTTCTGCTGAAGAGAATTATGTCTGCATTGCAACTTGCAGGTGGGCTCAGCCTCGGTAACGGACGTTTCTTCCTCAAAATTGTTTTTCAAGGCCCTTAAACTTTCAGTGTGGGTGAGAATCATTCTGTCTTGTCTCCAAGTGCTCATCATTAGCTCTAAGTTTTTCTTTTAAACTGCCCTACATACGCCCGGCCGAGCTATTAATTGTTTTTAGTTAAAAACACAAGCATGATGTTGCTGTTAGGAAAATGTGTTGCTGGCTCTTTTGGTGGCAGCTCTGTGAAGATGAAGGCAATGTGGATCAGGCAGGCCCAATTTCAGTTCATTAAATTCAAGAATGAGTAAAAACTTTAGAAAAATGCAACAAAACAGTTTGTGCAGACCACCGGGCCACCAGATAAAATAAATATCAAAACAGTTGTTGGTCAAACATGCTGTCGTAGTGCAATTACACCCTTGTCATCAGAAATCCACACTTTTACCACAATACTCACATATTTATTGGATCAGTGAAGATGGTTGTTCTGGAAATTATTACATTCCCGAGAGTGCTTGAAACAGCAGTAATGCACCGTGTCAAAGGTTGGATCAAGTTGACCCCGTAGGTGGCGCATCAGTGCTGCAAATTTGCCATGATTACCCTGTTTGCTTAATGGTGGCGGAAATAATTGCAACTTAGACATGCTTCAGACCTGAGCAGGGAAGTTTTACCACTGCGTTTATAGCAGCAGTTCATCACCAGGCACATCATAAACCTGTTGTATACTGTATGTACAACTGTATCTAAAAGGAGGTCAGGCCAGTTGATCACTCGATACAGCGGGAGTGAATTGGCCTCAGGGGCAGGTCAGTTATCAGGACAATAGGTGGAGATACTGCTCCGTCAGGGGCCCCTGTGTGTATAATATCCTGAAGGTGTTGAAAGATGTAAAGATTGTGGAGACATTTTCCAGAGGATTATCATGTGTGTGATAACAGATTTGTTTTATGTGAAACACAAACAGCTTACAGGCTTTGTCCAAAAATAATGAATCAGCTTGACAACAGGGAAATTAATTTTCCGTTTGTCTCGGAGTTTAACATTTTGACTGTTCTGCCCACATCCGTTTATAAAAAGGCGCACATACTATTGGGGCAAAAATGACTACTGCTTGTCTTATTAGAGGCCATTTTGGTTGCATAGCTGCCAAATGTTTTGCTCCCCCCCCCCATACTTCAAAGCGTGTGTAGCGCTATGCAAAACATCCTTTACCTACTAAGTGTGACGAGCTAATTACAGAGTAAATTGTGGGGGGTAAACCATGCATCTTAATTAAGTTTGCTTTAGACAACATGCAAGATAGCCTCAAATAAAATGGCACTCTTCCTTTTCTGTGACACCGTGTGTATGAGAGCATGCACATGCATTGTTTGTGCGAGTGCTGATAGGAGAGCATGGAAAAATACTGTGCTGTAAATTGACGCCGTTAATGCCTGTGAATATATGTCATGAATTATGTTTGTGTATGTGCCTGAGTTACTTAGCTGTGGTACACTTGCTCATTTACATGAACACCACCAAGGTTAGCCAAGCAATCACATTATAGCAGTTTCACTGTGATAGTATAATGCTTCACCTAATATGTCGCGGGTATTGATTTCCTGCAAGC
This sequence comes from Diplodus puntazzo, assembly GCA_963678695.2. NCBI lineage: Eukaryota > Metazoa > Chordata > Actinopteri > Spariformes > Sparidae > Diplodus > Diplodus puntazzo. The sequence goes on along the minus strand of OZ023160.1, from coordinate 23,022,071 downwards.
CAATGCAGCAAGGTGCAAAGATATATCTTGTGTGGGCTGTGAAACAGAGCGTCAAGGGCTTGTGCCACCAAATCAGGAGACCTTGCTTGTTGCTCGTCTCGGAGGCTTTGTAACCCTCTGGAAAGAAGTGGGCAGCAATAATACATCACAAGCCTTTTCTGGTCAGTATAACACTGAGAAACATCACGGCACCATCCTCAATTATGCATTTATGTTGCATTATTACAGCAGCAGGTTTCACAGCTTATTATTTTTTGTAATTTTGAGGGGAGCCTTAAAATGGAAACATAGAATTTGGCTGTTACTCAGCTGGTTGCCAGATTTCCCTCACAGCTTCAGCCAGCTGAGAGAAATGTGGATTTTCCAAACAATTTGTTCTCAGTCGAAGAAATATTGCACCTGAACTCTATGGGCTGTATACAGTCGCTGCAATAAAAATGTTGGAACAACATCTGTACAGGCCTGTAAAGCCATTCAGTTTGTTTATTGCTGCTTGGATGTGTGCACCAGGCAAAATTAAGCTGTTTTCTGCAAGAATCTCTGCAAATTACTCCTTTTCTTTTATGTGCATTTGAAGCTGATGGTGTTTCTTTTCTTTACAGGTTTTATCCACACTTGCGGAGGCACTTTAAAAGGGAGGAATGGGACGATAGAAAGCCCCGGGTTTCCATATGGATATCCAAATGGAGCGAACTGTACCTGGGTGATTGTTGCCGAGGAGGGGAACAGGATTCATATAGTTTTTCAATCTTTCGCTGTGGAGGAGGAATATGACTTTTTATCTTTGTATGACGGGCATCCACACCCGGCCAACTTCAGGACGAGGTAAGGAAGCATCCCTAAAGCTATGCACCTTGAAGGCTGTGTTTGAAGACTGGCAGGTGGGACAGGAAGTAAGAGGGAGGAAAGCCTTCAGTGATCACTTCTGAGGGACGGTTCACCTTTAATGTACACATGACAAAAACTGCTTAGTATTCTTGTCAGCAAAGTGTCAGCTGTGTGTGTGGATTATAGCGTGTCTGCCCATTTCTGACATGTGCTGAATTGAAATGTCTTCATAAAATTGTAAAAGATTCAAATCATGATTTTCTTATGAGAGGAGAGAAAATAGGTTTATTTTATGCTTTTGTTTTATAGGAGCTAAGATGATAATATATATATATATACTTTTTGTATATTAAATCAAAAAAGACACCACAGTTGACATCATAAATTTTGAGATTTTGATCTATTTTGCTTCCATTATATGTCTGCATTTAGAGTAGTGGAAATGCAAATTTGTGTGAAAACAGGACATAATGTATTTGATTACAAATCATCACTTGCATATATAGAAATTGTAATACGATAATTGCCTGAATGAAAGTTATCAACACAGGCAAGTTTTTTGTTATCATATACATATCATACTTCTTTTTACCCTATTGAGTTGTAGCGCCTTAATTTTTGTCTAAAGATATCGGAACTTCTACAATATTCAAATGATTTCTTTTCTCATAGTCTTACTCAGAAATGTGCACTTCAGGTGCAATAATATACACCAAACTTTTCAGCATTGTTCCTTCAATATTCTGAAAGTTTCAACAGAGGATTGAGTTCATATATAATTCAGAGCTGGATTCACATAACATTTTTCTTTCTAAAAACACTGATAGAATACATTTTTTTATGGCTGTTGACAGTATCTTCTGATTTTCGGAATGATTTAAAGAGAATCACCTTCTAAAAACCTTTGCCCATATATATCAACAAAATGAAACAAGAATTCAGAAAACTGTCTGTAACCAATGTTCAGATTTCTGTCCTTGAAATGTATACGGATTAGCACATATTTAATTATAAAATGCTAAATTTGCAAATTTAAACATTGCATATCAATTGTCCGCTTGTCACTAATCAACTGGGTTAGTTTCATGGTGATATTTATTAGTTTAAAGCATATGTATAGTATTGATACAAAAAACAGTACGGACCGTTCGAGTACAGGAAAATCAGGGGTAAATCTATTTATCCCACGAAGGACACTGAAGAGTGCCTTGTAAATGTGTTGCGATTCCACAGCAAAGAGACCCATCAAACTGAAAACTAAGCAGCATCCACATCATTTATTTCTGAATGAGCATGCTGTGCTGGCTTCAGTGATGCATGGGTCAGCTCCGTAGCCACCATCCTTTATTCAAATGTTTCACTGGAGGAGTCAGAGGTAGAGAAAAACACGGGAATTCAGCAGAAAGAGCCGTCCTTGTTTACTTTATTCACTGAGCAGGCAAACAACTGTTTACTCGGTGTGCGTTCTGCATCTCACAAAAAGCCTGAGGTTCAACTTGCGTGGGAAGATTTTTCCTTTTTATTTTTTATTTCTCCCTCTCCTCAGAATCCGTCTCTAACACCATTACTTGGCTCTGCCTTGTGTTTGATTTTGACAGTTAATGTAGTGAGTGTTACTTGATTATTGAATTATACAAAGAAAGCCTGACACCCGGGGTTGAGAATACGTCGATGACTTTTGCAGTGGAGGCTCACTGAACTCAACCCACATGTAAGATATCTTTAGAAAAGGACATAAGAGGCTCCTCCGAATAGGCAGACTATGTAGAAATACTGGCTTTTGTGGAATGGACACTGCTGAAGTGTTCTGTTCAACATACTATCGCCAGCATGTTCTTGATCAAACCTTTCCAACCAGTTTGATTATGAAGGCTATAAAAGACGTTTGAGATTGAGCGAGGGTCTTGAAAGGCAATATTATTAGGATGTTCTCTTTCCTAAATGAAACCTTCTATAAAGAATCGTTTTGTGCTTGGATTTCAAAGGAAATAAGCCACGAAGATTTCACATTTTCCTTGTCAGACCAAATTGCTCAAAATAAACCCACTCTTTTTTAGATAAGTGTGATGTGTATTGTGGGGAGATTATCTCCCGTCTCAGCTGATAGTGAAGTCAGGATACACACATCAGCTCTTAAACCTGTCGAAAGCTTTTTTTCTTTTTTTAAAAGGACATCTTAGTGTCTGATTATCCACTTTTATTCACAAGCATGCTCCATCAGAGGTGAGAGCGGGGGTCCAGCATTTCTCTGTGAAACGCTCAAAAAGACAGAGCCAAAGTGATTTCTCCGGGCCCATTTATGTGGCTCAACTTCAGTGGAAGTGGACTGAGGGCACATGCTAATACAATGCAGGATGTATAGACGAGAGTGGGAATGGAGGGGAATAATTCAAGAGCTGAATCATTGTTGATACTTCAGCAGCTGAGTCACTTCAGATACTTAAAAGATTATGTTGCATAATTCTGTTTTCAAGGTCAGGCTTATGAGAGGTTTGTCACCATTCTTGTTTGACGACACATCACTTATCTCACATATACAGCCGAAATCTTTTCACAATATGTTTAAAAAAAAAAAGCCTCAAGACATAATGCCTTATGTTTATGACCAGTTATATAGCAAATCACATTGCTATGACTTTACATCTGTATTATTCTATCCAGAAGTTAAAGTACTGACAGCCTTAGCTTGTTTCTCTGTTGCTGGTAATAGATTAAACTGAGCCCAATATTCAGCATTATACAACATAGCACGTCTTCTCAAACCCTGTGCTATAAACAGAGGGAATCATTTCAAGGCTAGATATTTGAGTTAAATGTCAGTAAAATGGCATATCATTTACAAGTCATGGCAGGCTTGATGCTATGTTATCAAACATGCCGTTGACGTTGCTTGATATGCTGAGATAAATCTTTTGGCTTTTTAGTGTAACAACTGTAATCACAGTGCCAGTAAAAACTTTCAGATGGATTGACATCAAAATCTTGAATAGTATCAGCATCGAAATGTATCCATAATTATTGTCTACATTAAAAAAAAAAGAATAGGCAAAAAAAGGGACAACCCCTCCATCAGGAATAACTTTAATTCACATCTTGATGTCCGGATATTATGTTAAATATTATATTCCCAAATTTTCCATTATCCTTGAATGCAACACCCGTCTCCCACACTCCCAACAAACACTCAAACTATCTTCGCACAGAGAGCAGTGACACCTGTGTGGAAGATGAGTGTTGACGAAGCTTCAGTCTGTCCTGTTATTAAAGGTCCCATATCATGAAAAACACGTTTTCTCTGGTCTCTACATATATAAGCTGGTTCCCCTGAGCCTGCATACTCCCAGAATGATGAAAACAAGTGATTCCTGCATGTTCTCTGCAGCCCGACCACTGGTAAAACGGCGCTCCTACAGGCTGTTCAGATTCAGCTCCTGTCGTTACGTAACGAAAGGAGTCATTATCATAGGCCGACCTCCTCTGCGCGGTGATAGGAGATATCTGAGAGGGGGGCGTTCATCCCCGAGGTGAACTTCGGTGTGTCCAGCAGTGAGACAGCAGCGTAACGCAATGTCGTTGCTCAAAGCTGCACACGCAAGTAGCTCTGTCGTTGGTTGTAAAAATAAACATCAGTGCTATATTCTGTCCCAGCTACAGAACAGCAGAAGAGACAGTGGTTGTGTTTCATTTTTTAACGACAACGTGCCGGCTGCGGTTCTTGTTAGCTTGTGTGTGTGTGTGCTAACCACTTCACATCGGACTGCTTCAGTGACGAGGGACAGTACAAAGCTGGCTTTGCCTTGACACTGACCCTCGCAAAAGGATCAGTACCAACCATACCGGACCCAGCAGCTGCACCCGAGCCACCGATAAGTGTCGCCGCGGTTTGATAGTATTTACAGTTGCCTACCAGTCTGGAGAAGTCCGCTAGAAATTGGCTAACTAGTTAGCTCTGCTTCGGTCCGCTATGCAATGGCGTTTGAAGCGATGTTGATGTTAATATTATTAGGAGGGAGCTTGATTGTCACAGTAAATAGGCTGGAAACATGTGCAGACCGAGACAGAGACGATGCAAACAGTGTCCAAGAGTTTGGAGACTGTGTTGGAGACAAACACAGCTTTCGCTAGCTGTTAGCCATGAGCTACCTGGCACTAACTGTAACAACACATACGAACAAACTAACAATATTCTCACTAACCATTCTGAAACGTCCTGCTGCAGCCACAGAGTCTGTACTTCTTCAGGAGCCTCTCCTTCTGGGTCCGATTCTGGGTCAAACTGGTTCAGTTGAACGAAAAAATCTCCGCGAGCCATAGCGATACATCCACCGTAAACATTAGCGCATGCTACTGCTAACGCAGGGGGAATCCTCTCCCTGAGAGTGACGTAGCAGGAAGAGCTCTTCAAGTAGGCGTTGACAGACGGAGCTCATTAGCATTTAAAGGTGCAGGCACAGAAACAGACTGCTCTGAATAGAGCTCTGTAGAGTGACTTTTAGACAGCTGGAATTCAGGACCACGCATAGGTTTGGGGCAATGCATATCGAATATAGAGTTTTTGGACTTCTGACAGCTGTGTGAAATTGATGAAAAACAGTATAATATGGGACCTTTAATAACTTGTAGTAAGCAGCTTTCATTTAAAAATAACAAAGACTGTCCCCTGAGTTTTCGTCTACATAATTCGCTAATCTGCTCACATAACGCCACTGTCGACTAATTCAGGTAAAGCTTTTCAGCCAAACGCGAGGCAAGCTGAGCTCCAAGTCTTGAATGTTGGACACAGCCACTGATGATATTGACAAGAAACGTGTCACGAATAGCAACGTGGCGGACAGATTAGCATCATGATCTGTGCGCCTGCAAAGTCAAGGTAAGCTACATTACATGTCATTCAGTTGCAGAGAAACGCCACACTCAAACAACACCAGTGTAATTTGACTTTTGGAATGGCTAAGTTACAGTTACTTTACTGACCTGGTATTAGCACTTTGGCTAACTGTCACGACCTAGCTACATGGACCAGTGCCAGTTAATGTTATCAGGGGCACCTGTGCTGAAATTAAGATGTGACGCATCAAGGTGTGTCCTGTTAAAAGAATGGTACCAAACTAAGACATGTCAGTGAGGAGATGCCTCTCATTTGATAAGATCTGCACGTCATTGATATGAGAGTTTATTTTTTGTCAATATTACATACTTTTCAACTGCTTAAATGTACAAACAAACAAAACACCATGCAACAGTTATCCTTTGATTGAAAATGTTAACAGCCTTGGTTCTCAAAGTGGGGTCTGGGGATCCCCAGGGGTCCTTGAGGGGATTCCAGGTGTCCACAGGAAAAATGGAAATATTTTATTTTCATGCTAATTTCATCCATTATTAACACATTAACAGAACACGTGAATTTTAATGAAAGACTTAAAACACATTCTTACCAGATGAGGGAAAATCGTAATAATAGGGGGTTTGTGGTTTAATTTGTGTCAGTTTAGGGGTCCTCGATGTGAAAAGATTTGAGAACCACTGATTAACATTATAGTTCATTTCAAAACCAAACACAAGAAACACTTAATGAGCTGTGTGGATGTATTCATTGCAAGGGTATTTACGATACGATGTTAACACGCTCTATTGGTTGCCTGTTAAACAACAGTTATAGAGAGCAAGTGTATTGTTGCTGTATTTATCTCAATGGATCTGCATCAGTCCACTTTGTCTTGGCGAAATGACTATTTTGAGTTCAGTTGAAGATGCAGGTATATTTAGTGACATCTGCTCTCAAAGAAAAAAGACTGTCACCAAGTTTCAAAGGTTGTGGTTTATATAAAGAATAATCGCAGTTGTATTTCTGTTTATAGACAGAAACAGGCATGCTGTCAGAAGTGGTTTTCCCATCAGATTGTGAGCTGTGATTGTCTGCTTGGGTTTAGATTGGTGAGGATCAAGCAGACAGATAGTATTCCTCTTTATCTAATGTCATCTTTCAGGTCGTCTTTTTCTCGTCTTGGTCCATTTGTCCCCAACTGCGTATTTATTCTAAAACAAGGTGTAATTTGTTATTTTCTGTCCAAGAAGGGGCATCCAACTACATCCCTAAGACAGCTGTAGTTGTGGTGGTACAAATCCTGTTTCTGGCTCATTCACAGCAGTTCTAAATGTCTTGTAAGGTGATGTTACAATGGCAGTCCAATAACACTGTTGAAGATATCATCTCTCATCTCATCTCATCTCATCTCATTTTCTTCCGTTTATTCGTGAGGGTCACAGGGATGTTACCGCTCTTTATCCCCCTTTTTCAAGGGGTCGCGGAGATTACTGGAGCCAATCCCAGTATATCTCTATGGGCGAAGGCAGGGTACACCCTGGATGAGTCGCCAGCTCATCGCAGGGCCCTTACTGATGGCAGAGGCCGCCACACAAGGGGCCGACTGCACATCAGGAGCAATTTTGGGGTTCAGTATCTTGCTCAAGGATACTTCGACATGTTGAAGATATCATGTTTCTTTTAAGTTCAATTTTAAACCATGTAAACCTTGTCCTTTTTTCCCATCCTTTTGTTATTGGACCTTGGCATTCCGTTTTTAATTTTCGTTATTTAGTTTTTTATCAGCAGATCTCTGAGGCTTTGTGTAACCTTCAACACTCAAGTGATGCTTATGATTCTTGTCCTTTATGATTCTTGTCTAATTATGCTTATTGAAGAAAGTTAATTTTATAAGTTCAATTTTGGTGTGAGATGTTTGCACCGTTTCAGGCTTTTCCCTGGCTCCATATGCTGTTTTTACATTGGATGGAGGGACGTTTGGTTGGGATGTAAAAGTAGATTTTAACATGTCTTGAGTTTGTAACTGTTTCAACCAGTGTGATATACCAGGAAAGACTAGTAAATATCTGTGCTAGTGTTACTCTTGTTTACTTGTTTGAGAATGGAGTAGAGCGATGTCAACAGTGAAACATCAAGATGGAAGATGACATCATTGTTTAGGTGAGCGTTACTCAGTGTTTCTGAATTTGAGCTACTGTGTCCCCTCAGAGTTGCTGCAAGGTAGAAGTTAGTCATTAGAACACCACTGCACTCTTTCTATCTCTGTCTCTCTTTTTCTCTTCACTCTCACTCGCTCTCCCCCCAAATGCTCTAGGTAGATGACTGCCCACCATTCAGTCCAGATCTTCTCCGAGGTTTTGCCTGTTAAAAGTAGAGGTGTGGAAATTTCTCGATTTTAAGATGCATCGCAAAGCGGATGCGGAAGATTCTGCATCAATGCAGAGATAAAGCATTAACGAGAGTTTGCAGCTTATGTTGATTGTCCGGTCTCAGCGGGACAATAAAGTTATGTCAAAGTATTGTTCACATACTTTGGGTCTCTGTAAAAGAATTAATTAAAGTATGGTATAGACCTAGACCAGTTAAAAAATGTCATGTGAAAAACCTTTGCTGCGAACAGGTGCATTAGTAGATTAGGCAGAATCAAACTTAATTTCTCTCCCACGAATGTCAACAACTCCTGCTTTACGGTAACTAGAGATGCACCGATCCAGTTTTTTCCGATCCAATCCCGATACCGATACCTGGACTGAGTGTATCGCCCGATACCCGATACCGATCCGATACCGTTGTTGAATTAATAATAAACTGTATACCTTCCACCATGTGAAAGGGACTAAAGGCACCAGACTTTCCTAACTAAGACAAAATAATCAAACAGTTACCGAACATTGTAAACATGTGTAACATTAATAATAATAATAATAATAATAATAATAATAATAATAATAATAATACTTTTAATTTATATAGCGCCTGTCAGGGTACCCAAGGACACACGTAACAAAGTGGAACAAACAAAACAAGAATGAATGAATTTAGCGCCTGTCAGTCAGCACGGAGGGAACACTAGCACGAAGTCAGTAGCACCGTCCGTAAACAAACTAGCGTCTGGAGGCTCCGTGCACACAGCGGGGCGACCATCCTGCATCGCTGCGAGCCGGGGAGACCGCAGCAGCAGAGGAGGAGACAAAGCAGCCCTGCGGTGAATAACTCACAGGTTGTGGTGGAGGGAGGACCAACGGTGCAACGATGGACAGCCCACAGAGTATTGAGTACGTCGGTTTGAAAGTTAGCGTTGCTAGGCTAACAGCTGACCGGTGAGGCTAACAGCTGATGGCGGGGCTACTAGCTAATCAGCGGAGAAATGTGACGTGAGTAAGTGTAACGTCCTGCAAACAGGAATACAAAATAAAACATAGCAGCTGAACCTGAGAATAAACTAATAAAGAGTTGGTCAAACAACAACTTGCGCTCTTCCAGCATGCGACACACTGATGAATGACGTAGGATGTGCTTTGATGGCGAAAAAAAAAAAAAAAACTGGATCGGCCGGTGGATCTGTTTCATTTTACCGATCCCCGATCCAGCCGTTTTGTCAATATCGGAGCCGATATCCGATCTTAATATCGGATCGGTGCATCCCTAACGGTAACCCTGAGGGGACCCACTACTTTTATGTCGTCACTGGTGGGCTGCCTTTTAAATCATGACGTTACAGTTAGGGCTGGGTATCAATCAAAAATGTTGGATACCGGTACCAATACCGATACCTTCACTTCGATACTGGTTCCTGAACGATTATCTATTCGATTCGATTATCTATTTTTTCGATACCAATTTTATAATATCAAGTTCAACAAAAAGAAAATTACATTACACATTACAGTACAAATCTTGAGTTTTACTTTTCAGCTTTGGTATTTTTCTACTCCAAGCAGTTTTCTTACAGAAAAAAATAACGAATAATAAATAATTCCCAGTGCAAACTTGCAAACAAGTGACAAGTCAGTGTCTAATGCTCACTGCTACATACTTAGGACCTTTTCACTTAGCAGTTTCTCTTCAGAAAAATCAACATGCCTGCTTTCAGCTGCCTTTTTCTTTGTCCCATAGTAGTGGTGAAGTTTAAAACTCAGATATTATCAGTGAGCAATCTCTCTTATAATTCTTAGCAATGACACATGAAAAAGGCATTGCGTACTTTAAGTGGTGTGTTCTGGGCTTTGATGCTCATCCAAATTGCAATAAGTACTATCACGACCATTCAGCTAATAGCTGTCCACTAAACCGGCTTACTGTGCAAGATGAGCCCAAGTGAGGTCTGCTGGCCAAAACTCTATCTGTATTTTAAACATCGAATGACTTCACCCCAAATAACTTGATTCAATCCAGTATAATTAAGACATTTTCCGTATATCAAAACTTATAAAATAGGATCCAGTTGGATATTGAAAATTTGAATATGGGACTCCAACACTCGCGGCCTTGAAGTTGTTTAAAATTCATATCAGTATTAATAAGACATTTTTCTGAAATCACAATATGGCAAAAGTGAAGCAAATACACACATAGAGACTGGGTGCTAATTGGAATAAATCCCTTTATAGTATGTATTAAACATGTAAGACACAAACTTCACTGTCATTCTGCCAGTTTTTAATTACAGTGATATTGAGCCATTAATTATGATTATGAAATAATAACATGCTATAATAATATCATCTTTATGAGTCCAGTGAAAGGGTCTAACAATGACTACAGAGATGCTAATAACATTGCCAGGCTTCATATAAGTGTATAATTGTGTGTTAAAGGGTTGACAGTTTTTACTTTGGCTTTAATTATTACAGAAATTATGTGTAATTGTAATAAAAAGGGAAGATGATACATGTGAGTAAATGACAGCAAATAGCAGGTGATCAATATGAGGTAGTCCAATTTGCTGTTTATAAATACCTGAAGAGATAGCATGCTCGTAAGTTGTTATGAGCCTGTTATGAGCCAATTAAACATCATAATTTGTTGTTCAGTAACAATGTAAATGCAGATAAAGAAGCAGAGTAAGAGTTTCTTGCACAAATTAACCTACTTCCAAGGCCTATGGAGAATGGAACGGTCTAAAAAGGTCAAAACTCCAGCAACAGTTGTAGTATATAGAACAACTATGTGTTTCAGGTTGTGCCTTTCATGTCTAGATGATCTTGATTAAAGCCACAAGCTGAAACACGTTGGTGTAACAATAAAGTTGTTCTTTATACTACAGCTGTTGTTGGATTTTTGACCTTTCACCTTCAAATGTAGATTTAGAACAACCCTTGCAAAGCTATTGCTATGACTGTCACTGAACAAATCCTGTGGGTATTTAATAACAAAAGTCAAACATGGTTCTCTTCAATGGAAACCTTGAACTGTTAGAAACAAATAAGTGCTAATTGTCTCCTGTTATGCTTATTTTTTCAGCATCTTAGCGCTGCTTTATAGCTGTCAGTGGTGATGGAGAGAAAGCCTGAGGTAGTGAGGTGGAGGTTGCGTTAGACCTTCTCTTTGTCCATCATTTTGACTGACAGGGTTGTAAAAATTCCATCATAATCCATTATTACCCGTCATTTTAATTTAAATCTATCTTGGAAAAAAAAAATTCAGTCAATGTCACAAAATATTGGGTAAGTGTGACCTCCGGTAGTCTGGTGTTCAGTGCTGTGTGAGTGGAATACATTTTGGTCAGGATTATGCAGCATGATGAAGACTTTGGATAGAATTTGATTGTAAGTACATGAAGTGTGCATTTTTTTTCAATTCAATGCAACCTTCCACCTCCAGTACACTGAAGTGTTTGTTTACAGAGATGTCGGTTCCAGCATCTGCCATACAGAGGCTGTAATGATATGCAGACAGAGAAAACACAACAAAGCTGATGTCAGGGAGGTGGCTGTGCTCTGTCAGTGTTTTGGTGGGAATGTATGATTGTCGTGTGCAGGGTGCTTATCTGCTAATGCTTATAGTCAGGCTACATTTACGTAAATGTGAACTAGGAAGCCATAGAGATTCCTAAGTAAGAAGTTATACTTGAAATGACACACAATCAGTGTGTAATTTCAAGTATAACTTCTTACTTTGAAAACTGGAGGAACTGCAGTGTCTTTTAGAGTAATATTTGAGTTGCATTACAGTTTATGCTGACTTCTGTAGTACACAAAGTATGGATGGTGCTTTGATGTGGTATTAGTCATTAGCTGTATGTTTATCATTGAGGCCATAGTTGAAGGTGGTGTTGTTTTAGATTACACAATATTGAGAGGTCCTCTATTGCGTTGTATTTTTCATTTAGATGCACATGAGGGGGACAGCACATTAGGAACACCTCTTACTATAATGCAGTCCAAGACAGCACCATCACCAATGATAATGCAATGCTAAAACATAACTTAATTAACACCTCAGACAGTGTCAATGAAACCTGAACATTTTTGGGACTTAGTGCACCTACACTCTTGTCAAGTCATTAGCTTTAAAGAGCCATTGCTGATTTGCTGTGTCAAATATAGTATAGGGTTAACAATTTACAAAACAAGAAACCACAGATTATATTTCGCTGAGACTTCTTGAATGCACATTGAACTAATCCTGCCATTCAGAGAGGAGGAGGAAAAGCACGTCTAATTCTTGCTACGAGACAAAAGGAAATGGCTCAAAATTTTGATGGGTTTTTCCAGATCCGACCAAAACCTCTAAATAGCAACGTTTTTCTTTGTGTTTTAGTCACACTTGTTTTCTCCAAGTGCTGGATTTCCTCACAATGTGGGACTGTGTTGTGTGGCGCCAGAAAACGACAATTCCATGACAGAGTCTTTGCTTTGCCTGTAGGGCCCAAAATGTATGCTAGTCAAATGCCTGCTCTTACACAATTAATTCTCTCCAAAACAAAAATCACCGAGAAGAAGAAAACAACAAGTTTCTTTACGTTGTGTTTTTCTCTTGCCTTTTGTTTAACTTTGTCAAGAAAGATGCAGCAAAAACTTTCCCACCCTGTCTTACAACAACTTGTTCTAAGAGATGCTTATTTACATATGGTAACACATGAAGTTGTTTCATTTTTCAGTTTTTCTGTGTTTTTGCTTTCCTTCTCTGAATGTGTTGTTCGCTCAGGTGTTACTTTGGTTGGAATAAATGAGATGGTAAAAATAATGACAGCCAACCCTTTTTTCAGCTTTTCTTTTCCTCTTCTAGGGTATTTATAAAAAGAAACCTTGATAGAGATTAAAGAGGTGTTTAATTTATTAATGCTATTAATTAATTAAGGCACAAATTCAGAGGGGAACAGGACAAAAGCGACAGTGAATTTTTAACATGAAAAAGAATCGACATCCCCATGATGGACCTGATTAGTGTGTCTCCCCATTGATCTATGTATTCTCTTTGCTCTGTGAAGTTTTTCCCCCATCCCTCTCACTTGGTGCTGCATTACGTACGATCCCTCATGCCTGAGAATGGCTGGTTGAAGCACTAATTATTGTGCTGAAGTTATATGCTGTGGATGGTTGAGGAATGGAGGTGAGTTAGGATAATAAAGCCTTTTATTCCAGTGTTGTCCTGCATAAATAATGACCTCATTAAAGTAATCTTTTTGCGCTGTCATTATACAATGAAGATGACAAGCACAAGTTGAATGCAATGTTGATAGATATTTATCCTACTTGGATTTAGAGTTGTGCTTTTTTGCACAAGCCTGTAAATAAGTGATCCTTTCATCATATAAACCCCAAACTAATTCAGTCAGTTTGATCCTTGACTGATTATGACTGATTATGGACTTGATGGTGTTTTTTTTTTTTTTGTATTTGTGTTTGTGTCCCCATGATGTAATTTCATCTCAAGTAAAAGCTGTTGTGCCACTAGATGCTAAGCACTGGGGGACACTAAACACTGTCTAGACAGTTTATTTACTTGCATCATATAAATATATACCATTTATATGATGTATCCAGCGTGGCTGAACACTGTTGGCTTAAGAAAGTCATTGGTTTTAATACCAATAGTCTCTTTGTGGAGTTCACATGCAATACTTGTTGGTATCGATATATATACACGGTTGCCAAGCAAATCAATTCCTGCAGTCAGACCATTTATTTTTAAAACATACCTATATCATTATCTTCATGGATTTTCTATCAAGTGAATTTACACACAGCAGCATTGCACATGAACATATTGGTGATGATCCCGGTGCAAAATAGCTTCACGTGACAACAAAGCTAATGTAAATGATAGTAATGACACTGAGAGCATCTCTAAAAACACAGTTACAGGCATCACTTATTATTTAGTTGGCTTCAAGTGAAGCATAACATTCACACAATTTCTCTTGACCGTCTCTCAATATTACAACATTTGTCCAACATCACCCCAGACAGGGAATAGCCACACTGAGCAACGCTTGATCATCTGACATAATAGCAAAACAACATGAAACATGAAAACACTTGCAGCTTCTTAGTTTGAAGTCAGGGTTCTAACAGCCAGGATAGATCTGCTCTTTAGCTAGTATAGTTACTGGCCTTCGTTGATCAGTCCGTACTAAATTCACACATTCTTTAACCTCTGAATTTTTTCAGTAATTGTGGGGACAGTTCAGTGATATGTCCATCAAAAATACAGTTAATCCTCTGGGAATTGACATCCTTAGATGAGAGTAGATGAAGACTTTTGCATTAATTCTTGCAGCCCACAACAGAGCAGCTCCCGTGCTTAGCTTTGTATTGGCCCTGATCTTGTTAAAAATATCCTGTGGTTTCATGCTCACAAATGTTGAAACCTCATTAAAATTTGCTGGTCTGTGCAGCCAACAACAACCTTCAGCATAATGTTAGTGATAGTGTACGGTGCTTACGATAAAAACAATGGCTAATCTTTGCACAGGAAGCTCTCAAGGCGTGGCTGGACAGCAGTATTCTTAAAGTGTGCCTCTATGTAACAACGAGGCCAAAATCTGAATGGTTTACTGAATCCCACATGTTCTGACCTATGTAACCCACTAAAAACTGACTGGCTGGGACGTCTTATTTTAGAGTCTGCGGGTTGGTCAGCACTCCAGAAACCCAAATATATGCGCAACCACTGCAAATGTGAGTTGCTCATAATTGGTCCCCTTTAAATTATGATAGGCATCTGTTAAAATCCAAACATATATATCAAATGTAGACATTTAATTTATTTTCTTTGCCTGTAATTTCTGGTTTACAAGTCCCACTGAACAAATGAAATCAGTGGAATTCAAGTCAATTAGTTTAAATTCAAAGTTATTAAGCACATTTCTAAGATTGTAGCTCAGATTGTGAACAGACTACCCTGAACCTGACCCTAGCCCTAAGTAAATGTATTGCTAAATCTATATTTTACTAGTTTCAACCAATTCACTTTTCACTACACATTTTCATACTGTTCACATGAAAATGTGTAGTGAAAAACCCTCCTTTTTATTTCAGAGTAGTGACCTTCATAGGTTACATTACATGCATGAATTGGGCGTTGGTTTCTAAAAAATTTTCAGCAGACATTGATAAGGTAATAGCAGAGCGGTTATCTTAACTTAGCCTGACATATCCTTTGCAGATTTTACCACAGAGTCGCTTCAAATAACACAGAGTTTTGGTTTGTAGAATGTAAATCTGTGACTCTTGACCTCTGTGTTTTATCGCCACTCTTTTGTAATGCCCTGTAATAAAAACCCTTGAGGCTGAACAGTACTAGTCGTAGAATAAGTGGTGCACTAGTCTCAAGTGGTTGGGTCTATATTGCCTGAACAAAGAGAACAGTGCAGAAAGTACAAGTGCAATTTAGAAAAATTATGCCACTGGCTAGTGACAAATCTGATGCTTATGAAAGAAGTTTGTTGTCATATAGTGTATAGAACTGGCCACAAGTCCAAGTAGAATGATAAGTCTCGATGCGAGGATTCGGGATAAAGTAGAAAATATATACTTAAGTTTTCTTTCTTTTATAACAGATCATTTGAATTTTTGACGTCATATCTCAGTCACAAGCGCATAATTTGTCATGATGCGTGAAGTCTCAAGATGTGTTATCTTTTTGAGTCCTTATGACTATTTTGGAAAAAATAAAATCCCTTTCAAAAGAAGCAAAAGGAGCATGAGGTTTTTTCTGTGTGAAATCTAAGCAGGATTATCGTCTGTTCAGTGCTTCCGTAGTCATCTGCTCCAGCCTTTGTCACCTCTAACCTAGATGACCTAAATCCAATCCGTGCTTAGTCTCTCGGTTCTTCGTTTCACCCAAAAATACCAGAACCACAATGTAGTAGGCATAAATGGTGGAGAAATAGAGGGTTAATTACCTCTTTGTTTGCACACCTGTGAACTAATTAGTTTTTAAGAGTTGAAATAATAGCTCATATTCATCCTAGTTTTGTTTTTGTGTCGACTCCCTGCCTGTTCTCATCAGGAAAATTACATGCAGATGCATCATACTGAAGAAAATGACAATGTAACCCTGCGAAAATGATTGTGAAAAAATGAGTTGCACACTAGGCACACACAGAGTATGATATCATATTTCTGATCATTTACCAGACTTTCGCCATCTTATATTTCCCATTGTAATCCAAGAAATTACATATTTATTTCTTCCTCACTCTTATTATACCAATAATTAATTAATTGATAGGATGATTTGACCTTTATTACTGCAGCTATTTAAACAGAATGTCAATGTCTGGACCTGCTGTAATGAGTTAGGACACGTCAGTGCAAAATAAGCCTATTAATCATCCCCTGCTGTTTCATTTCTTTGTTTTGTGGCGATAGCCAGCAGGAAGGCAGTTATTCATTATTATATTATTATTTATTCTTGTTTTGCTCTGTTTCTAACAGTAAACAAAAGGTAAGTGGTTTGCTTTAACTGTTGCTTGGTAAAATCAGTCAGAACACTTAAGGTTTCTTCCTGCCTCTGTTTTTGTTCTTTCCTCTTCTTTCCCAAGAGACTGAACCTGTTTGTGTCATGTTAAGAGCAGTGTAGCAACAAGGAGAGGTGGGCAGAGACAAACAAAGAGATACAAAAAGGCAAAGTGACACAAACAGTGAACCAGCAAGACAGGAAAAGCGAACATAACAGTGAATAACAGCAACCTCATGAAATGAGAAACGGAGAAAGTGAGAGAGAGTTAGT
Organism: Diplodus puntazzo; assembly: GCA_963678695.2. Classification (NCBI taxonomy): domain Eukaryota; kingdom Metazoa; phylum Chordata; class Actinopteri; order Spariformes; family Sparidae; genus Diplodus; species Diplodus puntazzo. Next base: position 23,005,237 of record OZ023160.1, on the reverse strand, counting down.
CTCACAGAAAGAGCTGGTGTGACACAGAGGGAAAGACAGATGGTGGTAGAGAGATGGTGAGTCAGACAAATAGAGGCACATCATTCCTGTCTCTCTTCCTCCTCTCTCTCTTTCTATGGAATGCCACTACGGTGACACACTAATCAGACGAATGTCTGACAGCTACCTTCAGGGCTGATGTTGTGTGTTCAGGTGGAAATAAAGGCTGCATCTGTCCACACAATCATTGGTGCACTGTTCCCAGGCACACATAGTCATTCTGCTGCAACTGCCACTTCGTCTCCGTTGAGACCAGAACTCCACCATCTCAACTTGGAGTCCGGTTTTGTCTAGTCAATCTTGGAGGTGGTGATATAGTCTCCCATGTAATGGGAGTCAAGCATGGTAGCTTTGTGCATCAGTTGGATGGTTTGTTGTCATATTTTCTCCTTTGCTCCTCCTTGATGACCCCGTGTCACGTTGGCATCATCTATTTCCAATTCAAAGCACTGTCTCTCAGATAATGAAGCATCGGAATAAGGGAGGATACTGTCATGTCATTTTTCGCTGACAAAATGTCAGACTCAGGACCTGGCCTCAAACCTACATTCACTGGCTCAAGTTTGGGAGCGGCCGCCAGCTCTTATCTGCAGCGTAAACTCTTGATGGCCGGAGCTTGTTCGGGGACTTGCTGGAGCACTTTCTGTTTCGTTTCCCAGTCTTTTTGATCAGACACACAATACAAACAATAATTGGATAGGCTAACAAAGTTCCAAAGGCCAGAGTCCTCACCGACAGAAGCTCCTCGAAGCTCCTCTTTTTTCCACAGAAAATACTTTGCACCTGAAGTGCCTGAATTGCCTTGTCAGTAGTCACGCCTTTAATTTTTTGACTTCTTGACATCACACTACATCACCATTTCACACATTTGCATCACTGTGCCTAAGGGCTAGTTTTAGAATTGAATTGGCACAGCTGCTCTGTTTTTGGCTCAGGTGTGTGTGAGCTGTGTTTTTATCTTTTTCTTTTTTGCATTAAAGCATGTAAACCTATTCTGTAAGTAGCTAAATAAATTATGAACCTGAAAATGACAATAACATGTCTACTTGTAAGTTTCCTTAGTGAGTCAGATCTACCTCCCAAAGTCAGAGTAGGTCATAATCTCGTATTTAAGATGTTGTCTTCGTAGAATTTCAGAAAGAAGTGTGATTTAGGGCACAGAAGTAGCTCAGTTAATCGAGTGCTTCCCATGTACAGAGCCTTTGTCCTCGCTGTAGTGGCCCAGAGTTCAAGTCCAACCTGCGGCCCTTTGCTGCATTTCTTCCTCCTCTCTCTCATCCCATTTCCTGTCATTTTTCAGTGTTGTCCGATCAATAAAGCCATGAAAAGGCCATAGAAATACATTTTTTTTAAAAAAGGAAACAATACCTGTGTCTGAGAAGACAGCAGGACCCATGGTGTTTATTAGTTAATGACATTTTCCAACCAGTCACCTGATGCCCCCGTTGCCCAAGAAACAGGTGGCAGTGAATGCCAGATGATGGAAATCTCGTTGTCTGCTTTTGTCAGGGACATACTTCAGTCATAATCTGTTTCCTCTGTATAAAACGAACCTGAGAATCGCCCCGTCATATCCTCTAAACCAGCAGTCCCTAATCTTTTTTGCTCCATGGACCGGTGCCATGTGGGACATTATTTTATGGACCGGGGGGGCTGGTTTATGCGCATGTAAAATACAATAACACAACGAATAATTGCCACCCGAAGTGCCTTCCTTATGTCCAGTCCGTTACTTACTGAGGTAACATACTTTAAGGCCACCGTCATTTGCAGTCTCCAGCAGTTGTCCACTCGCCGTCCCCGCAGCTCCAGTTCAGCCACTATATCAGCCAACTTGAAGACAGTTGTCAATCTCCAAACGACCAGTACCGGTCCACGGCTCGGTGGTCGGGGACCACTGCTCCTAACAAGCCATATGTTCAGGATTCAGGTTGTAACTTTGGCAGTTGCAAATAGTCTAGTTTTTTAAATTTTATTTAAGATTCATCGCTTCATTCTAACCCATGTGACTTTATGTTTCTGACTCAAAATTTTGACCAACCCTGTCTAGACTGTCACCACTTAATCCTTCACTCTGTCACTGACTGACAAGATGTCTTCCTCACATGTAACCTAACCCTATGACACCCTCATTCCCTTGCTATTTCTTACAATGATGACAACAGGACAAGCTAAGAAAAGATTTAGTCTGTTTAGATTTGGAACGTAGGTCTCAGGCTTAGTTTGGCAGGGCTAAGCTTTTTGTATGGCATTTTCAGGAATGTCTTCTCTCAAAATGTACACTCTGTCTTCATAGTCATTTTTGCAGCACAAAGTTAGGTGTTTGTTCAACTTTTGATTCATGGGCAGGGTCAGCAATCATTTGTCCCACTTCTGCGGTACCCACTGCAGGTCAATGCGTGTGTCTGCACTCATCTTGGTGGGTGCCATCGGTCTCTGTGTGAGCATGTACTCTGCCACTGATTGTCCCTTTCTTTTCTGTTCTGCCCCAATAATTAGTCCCCCCATGGATCCCCCTCCCCAGACTTGGGGTAAGGAGGGTTAATTTCATAGACTACCCAGCTGGACATCAAACTGTGAATCATTGAAAACATATAACTCCCACACTGAGATGGCTCTGCAGACCCCTCTAAACCCTGTGCTCCTCTTGGAATGATGCTGAGAGAGAGTTATGTTGCAATAGAAAGCTCAAGGGCTTGCTTGTTACATGCCACAGCAGCTAACAGTGCGACCAGGGAGAAAGGCCAGGGTTACACACTTGTCTTTTTAATGAACAGAAACATGGAACTGAAGTCAGATAAAATGGATATGTGTCAACATGTGACATTTTTATGTGAACTCTGACTGGAGCTGTATATGAAGAACAAGTTTCTAGCAATACAAATGCACAGAGTGTGGGAGACTTCATCATATTATATTATATTATATTATATTATATTATATTATATTATATTATATTATATTATATTATATTATATTATATTATGTTATATTATATTATGTTATGTTATATTATATTACATTACATTATATTATATTTTGATTGTTCACATCATTAAATGTTAAGGATGTTTCCAACAACTTCCCAAGTTTAAATGGTTTAAACGTTAAGCAATCAACCAGTCTAAAAGTAAGAAAACCTTCCAAAAACATTTAAAACAGAGCACCATTTAATCTAGACTATAAGAATAATCAATGTCCAAAAAATATTGCATTTAAGATCAATTCAAATCGTTAATTACAATCTTCAATAACCAAATAGTAATTTAAATGCTGCTGAAAATGACTTCTTTCCCCATAAATTTCTCCGCTCTCTGCACTACCTGTATACTTAACAGGGCTGGAGGCCTGCAAAATTAATGACATTGCCTTGAATATTTAGTTTGGATATTGCCTAACCAAATGTCAATGGCCAAAAACATTAATAAGTAAAACAATAAAAAGCGACAAAAATAGTTTCAAGGTGCTTAACTCTCTCTATCCAGTCCTTGCTGTTTTTGTTTAAGCACTCCAATAAAAGGTTACGTCCAAAATTAAGTTTGCCTTGATAGCAGGCAAGTCCATTGCTGTACTCTTATGTGATTTAAACTTCTAACGAGGTCACATTTTAAATCCTCTTTCCGTGTAAATGTATACAAAATTGCATCTTCTGGCCATTGACTTTTAGCAGTATCTTGGCATGGCGTGCAGAACCTGCAACAAAGGGTAATTATTTACTGCAAGGACCAGCACAGTTCACAGTGCTGCTGTAATTGGAAACTCTACTGAAACTGTAAATACAGCACCCTCTTCTTTGCTGTCAGAGAGGGGATTTCTGTTTTTCCACATTTGGCCCACTACAGGCATTATTCACCTGGCTTACTGTCAGGTAGAGGTTCAGTCACGCCAACAGCCCCAAAACTAGCAGTTGATAATACGGAGAAAACAAGAATACAAGAGAGAGAAGGAGACATTTTGTTTTATGCACAACTTTGGTTCCCGGTGGACAGCCTGGATTACAGCAGTGGAAGGTCGATAGAACATCAGCACATGCCGCTGAGGAATGGTCAGCAACACATCTTGTTTACGACGTCGTGAAAGTAAATGGATTTGTTTGGACCTGTACCTAATTTGAAATGCAGTAATGAAGCAGTCTGTTACAATGCAGCTGCCAGCCCTCAAACACAACCCAACAATAGGCTATGTTCTCACTTGGGTTTTGATTGCTACCCAGAATATTGGTGGACAAATTGCATCACAATTCTCAGAGCAGTTCTGTTTTATTAGACACAAACAGCTACAGTGAACAAACTCACCGACTAGTCTTTGAACATCATTATTTTTAGTGATAGGCACTGTGACGTACAGTTTTTCTGTGCAACATTGTATTTTAGAGCACACATCTCTCAACAAGAATAAGTTTATATCAAGCCACCTCACCTGGCAGCCTGTCTGCCTAGAATAATGACAGATGTTTAACAAGAAAGGTAGTGTTTTAGTTTCTGCCTCATAACTTTTCAACAGAGTTGCCCTTTTTGGTATCATTGCAATTTGGGGTAAAAAAATGAATAGTAGAAATATTAGTAGATGTAACTCAATTGTTGCTGGTTGACTTTATCCCGTGAATGCTGAAAAATTAGGCTTTGTTGGACTGCTATCAGATTGCACCAAAACATTTGTCTTATTTTAAATTAGGCTTGAACGACAACTCGCAATATGTTTTTTATTTATATTGTTATTAGCATATACGTGTTATTTGATGTCAATTAAATCCCACATTCAGTAATGAGATCTCTTTCTTTTATCTGCAGGTTAACAGGATTTACCATCCCTCCACCTGTTACCAGTTCTGGCTCCATTTTTTCACTGAGGCTTACCAGTGACTTTGCAGTAAGCGCTCATGGATTTAAGGTAGCTTATGAAGGTAAGAAAAGCATCACTTTCTGCTCTTTGTCTTCTACTGTCACTAGAAAAAAAGCCATTTGACTGAAAAATGAAAGACAATTAAGCTGAAGACTATGATCAGGACTTCATTTAAAATGTGCCAAAAAATCCATCACCCATGAGAAGCAGACACCACTTATCCTGTCTGTTCTTATGTGAGATCACACTTACTCACCTGTTTTCCTGCAGGACTTCCACAATTTTGGACTATGGAAACATTAGGCACCCCAATTAAGCAAATTAATCTCATATTTTTCAAATCAACTTCCCTACCCCCAAAGTCCTGAACCTTTTTGCCACGCCAGAGGTGCAGCTGAAATTGCGTGGCAGATGGCGATGGGAATTAGTTGAACTAATGGATGTACAGAGTTATCTGCGTTGAAGCAGAGCTGAGTGCAGCAGGGAGCTGTCTAAATTTGAACTACCCTTCTGTGTCCATCTCGCTCACCCCTACTCTTTTACCTTCTGCTTGTTCATGCCAACTCCATCATTCATCCATTTTTTTCTCTCTGTTCATGATTATATTGTTTTGTGTTCCTTTCTTTTTCTCCCCGTTGCATCATCTTAACTTGTTTTCTATCTATCTCTTCTTCTTCGCTTTCCTTCTTCCCTCCTGCAATTGTGTCTCTTCCTTCTATACCCAATTGTCTTTGGTTATTTTTTCACTTTCTGCTCTATTCCTTGACCCTCTCCTGCACCAACAGGCTGACCCAATCCTCTGGCCTTACGCCTCTTCCCTTACACCATATCCTTTTCCATCCCCCTTTACCCCCTCCTCATCTGCCCACCTGCCTTGGACCTGGCCAGTCCCGGACCTCTCCCCTCTCCATCTGCCCATTTGTGCTCCCTTTCTCAATCTCATGTTCTGTTTCTCTCTCCCCCGTCTCCTTCCATCTTTCTCTATGTCTCCGGTGGATGGTTGAATTACATCTTGTTCTTCTGCCTCCACCTTTTGCTTGAGTCGTAATCTTACACAGAATTTCAAACTGATTTGGATATAAATCACATTTTGTTACATGAGCGGCACAGATATTCACTGCCCCATGCTGAGGACTAATGTGGACAGTGGACAACATTTTCAATCAAAGGACAGTCGGGGATATTATTATCATCTAGTTGTGTTTTCGCTTTAAAAGTGGGCAAGTCGTATCGATTAAATATTATAGCTAAAGCTTTAATATAGTGAAATATAGGCTATAACATATACAGCTAAATTTCTTATGAACATCATTTATTCGTTTAAGCCTGGTGTTCCAAGACAGTACACAGCACACAGCATAAATATTTTAAAATCTAAGTAGTATGGTATTTCTTACCTCTACAGACGTCTCCCCTGAAATGCCTTGTGCTATCAGTTTTTAAACAGTGTATTTTTAGGTATTGTATGCAATAATTGCAGGGAATGTAGTAACACCATATTTTCGATGTAAAATGATGACACCACAGTCAATTATTTTGGTGCAATTAAATACAAAATATGTATAAGAAGGTTAATTGCTTCCAATAATGACCAAAAATGGGTGTCATTATCATCACGATCATCATTATCTGAATCAAAAGCCTGACGGCCTGATTACCAGTATAATTTTCAGCTACCTTGTTGGAGACCTTCATGACAATACATTCTTGCCAGTCCACATGTCCTGAAAGATTTCAGTGTCCCAGACAAATGAGAGACTATCCTGTCAAATACGACTGGTGTTTATTGAACCTATTAACAATTCATGACCCCTGATGTCGTCTTGGAAAATCTTTGAATGAGATTCAACTAGCAGCTGTCTTTCGAAGGGATTGCTTACTCTACCCTTAGTAGCCTACAATTTAAATTGTGGTGAGAGGGAAGTATTTTCATTGGACATTATGACCAGGGGGATTTAAATACGTCAGACCTCAACAGATTATCTTGGTTTAAAACTGTTAATTACTGAATAATGGAACTCTTTGACTGACAGGTATAGAACACAAATATTCAATCTACTCACCCATAATTTATTCATTTGCCAAGAAACTCCATAGTAACTCCCTGTCACTGCTGTACACCTCTTTTTCTTGTTATGATGATGTGGTTAGCGACATCTTACACATGAATATGTATTTGCTCCTCACTCTTCTGACTGAAATTGTGTGATGCTTGTCGACTCTCAGAGATGATTGAATCATGACTGCAATTAAATGGATTTGAATCTGCATGCATATGAAGGACACAGTGAAGGACAGGGCCAGAAGGAATCTAATTTATCAACGGACTGTCAATCTTTTGTCAAGTATGTTGAAATGCAAACCAACTCCAGCTTTCTCAGAATTTTTTTCTTGATTGGTGTCACTTTCCTATACTGTCTCCACTCTGTCAGTATGAACCTGCGACCTTAACAAGCGTGGCCTGAAGGAGTCAAGCTAAATTGAGGAAAAGAGATACATGGGGGCTTTTCCATAAAAACAGCCAAACAATGGCCAATAGTGCTCATAACTATTGAAGGCACAGAGATAGGCTGCAGCCATGCAGCATACATGTACTATTGCTGGTAAGGCTATCTGCTTGCCCTTTGTTGAAGGTCGTGTATTTGCAAGAAAACATTTCATCGCCTATCTAAAACCTGCCTCGATGCCATTTCAGCTTTTTTTTTCTTTGAGTCTTTGAAAGACAGCTCACTCATGAAACATAATTTCATCTTTTCTCTCCAAATCATTTCATTTGTTCCTCTGTGGCCATACAGATTGTCCACTGAATTGGAAAAGTATGTGTGTGTGTGTGTGTGTGTGTGTGTGTGTGTGTGTGTGTGTGTGTGTGTGTGTGTGTGTGTGTGTGTGTGTGCGTGCGTGCATTCTTGTATGAGCATGTGTTGTTTACCGGCCTCTTTGCCCTGTGATCCAACATGCGTTCAGTCAATATTTTTTTTTCCGCCTGCACAAAAATCCAGCTCAGCAGCCACTCAATCAGCCAGCAAGGAAGCCAGACAGGCAGTCTTCAGGCATCTCCTGTGGGGAAAGTGTGCTGCTTGTGTGCTCACAAACACTGCTACTCCTTCAAACTTCCATCTTCTTCAAAGGGCTACAGAGTCATTAGATATACAGGCGAAATAAATAGCTCAGCCCCGGAGAAATCTTGCACCCAACTACCTCATTTACCCGTTCACATAATTCACTGGTTATCACCGTGATGAGATATAATGCAAACTCTCACTGTCTGTGTACATAAAAAAATGTAGAGGAGTGTTTTTTATAATGAGAAAATCCCATTGCTGTGGTCTCTTCACATTATTCTATGATGTTGGTATCCCAGGCATTCATATTCGTGGTTGCTGTCTTCGCATATGAATAGATGTTTGTGGACAATTAAAACAGAGTGCTCTTTTTAGTTAACAAATTTCTCTGGGTTAAAAGCACTCTGCAGGATCATATTAATGTTTTCATTTTGATTCTCTGGCATCACAAATAATTACTGCTGTGTAATTATGATGTTAAGCACCATATGCGAGGTTTTAAACAGGCTTGCGTGGTGCTTTGTGAGGTCTGCACTGTATTTGCATTGTTTGCATTAATTTTCCCACCTTTAAGTGAAGTTTGTTCAGGTTTTCTTGCAGGCTTTTCAGCAGCCCCTTGTGCTGAGGAGCATCTGTTTTCCCAAGGTTCAGTTATATCAACAATTTATTTAGAGTTCTCCAGACAACAACACTTGTTTGCTCAGGGCTTACTCTGTATCTAAAACACTTGATTTCTTAAGGGGGTTCTTCAAACCCTCATAAAAGTAGAAAAACTGATTCAATGTTGCAGTGCAAGCTATTATTCAAAGTATTTTTTTTTTAGTTTCACATTTAGATATGCAGCTATACTGTGGCTGCAGCTGAGGCAGTTTTATCTTGTCTACAAGAGAGGCCATATCTAAGGCCAATGAGTCGAAGTCAGTATAATTATATCTAGGATTAATCTTTTTAACCTTTTAATAGAAACATTTCATTTTCTGCTAGAAGGTTATGATTATAGCAATGAATATCTGAAAGCCACCTTAAGTACTTATTAACTGTAATATAGCAACTGTATTGTATTGGATAGGATTTTTTTTTTCTTAAGCTTGATCCTCAAAAGCATTATACATCTGCATCAAAAAAATCCATGAACATTATTCAAGACATTTGCATTTCATGGAGAATGTAGTGCCATTCTGTTAAATAATTTATATACTATCACATTTTTATTTGGCTGAGTGCAATCTGTCCGATGTCCCAGCAACATCTGGCAGCTGAAATGAGAGCTCTGTTCAGAGTTCACAGGCTATGGATATGATTTGTAACACTCAGCAGTCCACAAACTTTTGAGTTTTTGATCTAACTCATAGTCACAGCTGATTAGTGGGACACATTTGAGCAGCAGCATGTCTCCAGTTTAGAAAAATGCAAAGAATAAATTGTGAGTACAAAGAGAGAGTTCAAAAACATGTATGTTGACATATTATTGCAAATATTCACTGAGGAGGAGGTGTTACAAATAGTTCACATCAAAGCCAACTAATAGGTACACACAATGTTACTTCCCCCTCGGCTAATTTTGCATTTTTAACAGTTACCCAGTGAAGAGTCTTTCCAGACCTCCATATTATATTTGTGCTGTGGCAGTGCAGGAAAAAAGCAGGAATTTTGGTACTGTAACTCAGTTCTCACTCATGTACACTCTATGTACTGCCAGGTTTTCAGTTTAAGGGCTTCATGTATAACAACATATTTATTTTGTGATTCCCCGTGGTATTGAAACCGTGGCAAACATGTTTGTGACTTAACAGACCACCTCTGCTCATATTGCTAAAGTTACATCCTCTACTTTATTAAATGTTATGAAAAAAATGTATATTCAACAATTGTACAGTCTAATTCAGATGCTCCTATATAGGGCATGAGAGATCACGAAATGTTTTTAGTCTGAATATGATACTGTGGCCTCTGCAGTTATGTCAACTCAACTGATGCTCTAGTATGCCCCCAACATACAATCATAAGTGCTTGCTGGATTGTCTGATAGCTTCAGAAAGATAAAGAGCCATTTTGAATAGCTATAAACACTTTTGCCTTACAACATGGTAAGACAACACCTATTGGTACCCACCCATTGAGTTTTCAATGTTTTCACCAAACCTGCTAGCAAGGCATATTTTATTTCTGATATTTACAGAGTATTTAATGACAAGTTTTATATGTATTAAAGACAATGGCACACTCAAACACACTACAATGACAGAGGCGCTATGTTTAACCCAACTTAGGTATAGATAGCTGGCCTGAACCCATTGGGACCTGCTTGACAGGCTGGGTTCGAACAAAAATCCTGAAATGATGTTCGGGTTCAGATTGGGTTCAGTCCTGTGATAGATAGTCCACATCTGTAGAACAATGCAGTTCCACCATAATCTACACGGTTCATGTCTTTAACCAGGGCAAACAGGCAAGCGGTTGCAATGGTAACTGCTTGACCTTAAAAATGAAATTTACTGCTAAACTGACAACTTCATTGCTTTTACTTTGCCCGCATTCACTGTCACTCTCTTCCACTCGCCCACTTGCTCTAGCAAGTAACCCTATCACTATACTCATTCATATTTTAAGTTGCCACAAATTATATCAAGCTATGAAAAGCTGTATGGTTTGGCATGGAAGGACAGAGTCATTGCAACGGTGATGATAGACTGTCTCATCTATTAATGTAAACTGGCAGTTTGGCACGTTTCAACTCGTCTCAGAAAGCGTTAGCTTTTAGCTTTAGGTAGGCCAGCATTAGAATTAGTAAACAGTCACGCTGGATACATCTCGAATCAAAGGAGATGATACAATAACATCAAAACTGAGAGTGTTAGATTTGCATTAAACCCAGATACCATAACAAGCTCATGCCCAACATGTACAGAGCAGTATGTGATGCATTCACATGAACCTAACCTTATTTTCCCTCCAACATCATTGGCACAGTTATTTAAGCAATATTACCCGAGAGGGTGTGCTTTAACGTCATTTGAGCATGACAGTGATGCGGTCAGGACCGAGGCGGTCTCGGAATTTCCCGAACTACCGTAAAATACCAGATAGAAGCTGGGGTGTTTATTTGTTTATGTCACTTAACAAACTAAAGGATTTATTTGGGACCAGGCGGCAACTTGGGACAGGCATTTAATTCCTTTCTCTCAAAAATCCGGGATGAAAATGTCACAAACTTCGCCAGCTTCTCGGTGAATTCTCTGGCATCCTTCTGCAAGTGAAGTTGCGTCTCTGCTGTCACTCACATTTGCACATTTGTTTCTCCATCGCCCTGATCATTTTGCGGGACACTCTCTCGTGGCGTGCCCGTTTGCTGATAACTAATTCCCGCATGTTTATCTCAGGCTCCTCACTAGCCTTCTCCCTCCCTCCACCAGGCAGCCTGACCCTGTTGCTGTCCTCCTCGGACAGCTCCGTTTTATTTTTTCACCAATCTCTCACTCTCTTGGGGTCGACAGAGAAACGTCTAGCGGCTGCTTCTCCCGAGTTTCCCTCTGCATATTTTACGGCAGAAAGTTTGAATTTAAAGCCGTACTTTTTTATTGTTTTGCTCCAGCTCTGACAGTTACTACGTGGCCATGGAGATGGATACACACAGACTTGGCGGACTAATATTTCGAGTAATGAGTCGGGTGTGCTGTCATGCTGATTTGAGCACGGTTGAAATGTCTTGTTGACCAATCAGATTGCTTGGTTGGAACTACTTGTTGTATAATTGTCATCCAAGAAATGTTTGGCAACCTAGTTCAGCAACAAGGCTCCTGCTGATCAAGTTTTTCTTAATTGGCTTATGAGTGTTAAATAGCTGTAGCACAGTGTGTCTTCTGTGGTATTGGTATTCTCCGATGACATCACACATGCCCAGTTTAACACTACTGGTGTGATGGAAGACGTTGTGGGGAGTTGTTCTGGATAATATCTGGTTGCACACAGCACCATTTGATTTTCTCATCTCATCATGAGATAACAGTTGATTTTCTTTCTTGTGTATATTTTTGAGCTGTGCGCAGAATTTTAGTATAACATTTTCTGTGTCACGGCGGAGTAAAAAGGGGAAAACTTGACTAGGGATATAGGAGGTGGACCCAAACGCAGTTACTCATGGGAGACAAGGATATGGAAGAACCAAAGGCGAGCTTTATTAAATCAAAGCTGAATGCAAAAACCAAAAACAGACAAAACGGGACGAAAGACAAAGTAGCAACAAAACAGTGAAACAAAGTGTAAAGCAAAAGTGCAAAGTTCAAATCAAAAGGCAAAATGCAAAACTCAAGTCCAAAACACATACCATGGGGAACTGGGAACAGACAGGAGCAGGCGCATTAACAGGAGCATGGACGCAGACAGAGGCAAACAGAATAAAATGACTGGACAGGGAGTGAAGGGAAGATACAGACTAAATACACAGACACTGATGAACAGATGAGGAAGTAGTGAGGAGAGAGAGGAGGGAGGAGGCCAGGTGTGGTAACGAGGGGGAGGAGCACAGAGGAGAAAACCAGGAGGGAACAAGACTGACAGAGGGAGACCGAGGGAAGACCACAGGAAAATGCACAGGAGAACTTAAAGACACATGAGGCATGAAAATCCAAACATAAAACACAACACAAAATCAGGAATCATGACAGTCTGTATCACACTTTAAAGGGTTGTTGTGGTGAGTTTTAGATACTTAGATTGCCTTTGATGTGCTTAGTCACACTTTGTTGAATTCCTAAAAATGTCATATTTCAAACTAATACATTTAAATTTCGCAGGCTCTCCATAATTCCCATGCCGACATGTTTGTTGTTTGTTGCCAGGGAGCATGATGTGCTGTGTAGGGATGCATACATTCATGCAGCCTTCAGTACACAGCTGTATTTGATACTGGTGAAGCAGGGCTACGACACATAACAGCGGATCGTTGGACATTGAAACATTTTTCATTTTTATTTTGACACTGAATATGCTTATGAAGGATTTTTTTGCTTTACCCTCAGGCTCATATGAACCAACATGTTTTGGATGTTGCACCATAGAATTTGCACACACCACTAAGGGTTATTTATGAGAGATACACTTAGTCATTCTATTTCACACAGTTGGCCTCGATTAAACTCCACCAAACTTTGTCTAAACAAAAGTTTGCATATTTGCTAATGCATAATAGCTGCATTTGAATGTAATTCTTAGGAGACTGGATTGCTCTTCCTCACCCCTGACCTCTGCTCTGGTCCGATGTCAATCCTGCATGGAATCTCAATTCTGCTTCTCACTCCTCACCCCTGCATCAGTCAGGCATCATTAGTGTTGTACTTAATATGGCTTGTTTTTCCATCGTCCCTCAGTTGCACTTCTCTTGCAAAAGAATAATCTAAATAGACTGTCAATCATAAATATCCTTTTGTATTTTCAGCAAACTTTGTGACTTGGAAGGAGGAAGGAAGGAGGTGTTGCAGAAAAAAATGCATGGATCATACATAAATAGATAATCAACCCAATATGCATATTTTATTCCTCTTCAGACAGATTCATTTGCAGGGGGTTTTGTCTAAAAATAGCTGGTATTACAATGTGAGAATGAGAGACTCAGCTGCTTATGTTTCAGTTACTCTCTCAGTGAAAACCTAAAATCATCAACGTAAAATCATACTGTAGGACTGATTTAATTGAATTTAATATAGCTTTTATGGTTAAAAATTCAGTAGCTAAGCTTGGGAATGTAGTGTTGCTTAGGTCTGTTTAGTCTGTCAATATTTCACTTGTGTTAGTCAACACTTTCTGTAGTTGATTAAAAATGAAATCACACATGATCTGTGGTCCTCCTGATTTTTGCTCATAAACATAAACAGCCGGCAGTTGATGCTGAGGATTTATATTGCTTTCATTAGGGATCAAATGTATGAGGGATGTGTATTCCAGCATCTGCAGTGTAAAGTGGATTCATAATTGGATTTCTAAAATGATTCCTGGAAATTAACATTAGAAAATGTGACTTCACGGATGTGTCTATCAATGAAATCAACTTGAGGATAAAGGTCTCAAATACCCTCCTGCTTACTCTTTCTGTCTGTATCTATCCATAGATACATCCATCCATAACACACAGTTTGTGAAAGTGTAAGAATGTTTTCTGGTTTCCTGGCTTGCCAGTTGGAATAATTAGCCACAAACATATGGCACATTATCAAAAATAATCATTTAACTTGACTGCATGATCAGTCACAAGCTGAAGGATTGAGGGATGTTTTATATTCCAATCAACAGCTCTACTCCTGAGCTGATCACTGTAATTGGATTGTATTGATCATGCACCACAATTTCAGTTATGCAGTGTCCTTTATCATAGAGCTCTGCTAAGTGTGTCTTTAAAATACACTGTATATGAGAATTATATTTTAGTAATAATTTTTGTGAGTCTAATGTTAGTCTCTGTGCTGATTCATAAGGATGGAATTATGATAATAAATAATGAAATAATTTCCTTGTCGAAGAAAATGGCACATGTGAAATATTAACCCATGAATGGAAGAGAGACAACTGCAAGTAGCTCGTTAAAGACCATGCCAATGTGGTTCCTCGTTATTCTTATTTAAAAATTGTTACGAGTTTGATCCTGGCACAGTTGCACCCAGCCAAAAGGAATTTTTAAAAAAGTAACGACACTAATTGTTTTAGCAGTTTAAAATTTGTAAACACAGTTACAGTGGTGATGAGAGACAGAAGTATGGAGCAGCAGGAAGACAATGATACACAGAGCACAAACACAATATACATGTTTAAACCTAATGTAACATCTTTCGAAAGACTCTGTTTGTTGTATAAATCATTGGTTTTACAGGCCTAACCTCTTTGCTCAGGTTGACGGCAGGTTGACTGGCATAAGGACCTGATATCATTAGACTGCAGTCTGACTCCCTCAGGTGTTAAGTTTAGTGACATGAACTCAAGGTCAGACCCAATCCTGCCTTCTTGCTGAAGAGACAATTTAAAAACTAACATGTAACTGCCGGGGCAAAAAGATGCCATTGCTGTGTTATTGTCTTGAATTGATTAACTTGAGATAAAAGCTAATACTTTTTATGTGCAGGGGAATTTTGACAGAGAATGAGTTATGGTGGTCTAATGGAGGAGAGAAATGTACTGGAAGATTGTGTTCAACCAAACGAAAACAGGATTGAACAGCTCTCCAGACATGTTCATCACAGCGAACAGTAGATTGCTATCAAAATTCTTTTTCAATACTTTGCCAAGGACTACATTGATCATAAGCACTTTGGCAATGTCAGTGCATAAGAATAGCACTATTTCTGGGGAATTGCTTTCTTGTGGAAGATGTATAACTTCAATATGCCATCTTCAAAAATGTATCTACCTTGGGATTTAAAATAATACTAATGCAGTTTTGTACAAGTAATGTTATTTCTCATTGTTATGGTGTTCTGTCACATACTGTTCTTTGCCTCTAATATCAAGAACTGACCTGAATGCTTCAAAACTTCTACCATTGCCGTAATCGGTTTTCAGATCAGTATTAGAGTGCCTGTCCACAGCATTATCTGATTGGTTACACACCAAGGTAGGGCTGGGCGATATGGTCTAAAAACTGAATCTCCGATTTTTTCACACCAAACTCGATTTACGATTTTAATCGATTTTTTTTCTTCTCCAGAACAAACTTCAAATTACAAAGAAATTATTATTTTATTGCTATGATTTACAACAAATTTGCCCTGCCACTGTAAACAGTGCAGCTTCAAACTCACTTGAAAATAATATAAAAGTGCATCCTTTTGAAAAGACTGTGTCCCTTTTTGATAAAATGCTTTCGTAAACATAAATTTAACATGTGAGATTGCTTGCTTTTATAAAAACAGATCAGTTTCCATATTGGTATTGATCAAGTGTTAACATAATTTACATTAAATACTATATTATGCAAAAGGTGCCTTTTGTTTACAAAAACATTTTTTTTTTATCCCTGAAGATATGTTAACTTAATTAAACATCTGCATGCATTGCATAGTAAACCTCCCATGTTGGTGGATGTACGGGACATGAGGTTTGTGCTTGCTGTCTATTTTACACATTTTTGGCCAGGAACACTAGCCTGTCTGCTTCCACTGGCTTTGAGACATCATGCCTCGTTGTGGCTTCGTAACACAAACCTGGGGTCGAACATTTTCAGCACCTCTGGCTTTTCCACTGTATATACGGGCACCGTATCTTTAGCGATATGCAACGTGACTGAATCCATAACAGCTGTCCACCGGGACCCTTTCTTCTCATACGGGACACAATGATTAAATGATTCCGCTAATGTTGGCTGCTTTTTAGTGGGTATCTGTGAGCTGCCGCGTCGAAGCCGATTTCACTAGAGGCGGAAGTGACAGCTTCAGTCGGTCAGCCAAATTATTAGACCTTGGAGAAATACAGCACACATCTGTAGCAGCTGTATTTCACACTTTAATCATTCAAAAGGTTGAGATCACAAGCATGCTGAACCATGTTACAGTTCAACTATGTTCTGCAAGGGAGCATTACTGCTTTGTATACCTTTTTGTGAGCTCCCTCCTTGTTGGAGCTTTGAATATTTGCAGGTAATTGTCACTGGAGCCTTGAATCCCAAAAATGGTAAATAAGCTAATATCTTTGTTTGTACCATTATTAACAGTGAATGATGTATCCACAACAGCTACAGTTATAAGGAAACAGTTTTTAAAAAGATTCTGAACATTCTGTTAATATACATACATATTCTGCAGACTTCACCATATTAGCTTTCTCCAGAGTTTAAAAAATGTGTGTGTCAAAATTATGATTTGTCTATGAAGAGAAATAAAAGAAAGTCAGTAATTAGCTAATATGAGTAACTTAGAAGAGATCCATGTCTAAACATTGGTAATTTTATATCAGGCCTCATTGACATTTATCATTGTACAGTAGAATGTGCCAAAAGCATTCATTTGTTGAGCATTCCCTTGGATGCCAGAAACCTAATATTTATGTTAAATTATGTTTTGGGCAATCTGTAGGGCCCTGCAGTGGGTATCAGATAAGAGCTAGTAATCAAAAAGTCTAGTGCACATTCAGTGCTATGTTTCATTTTTTTTTTTGTAGTGAGGAATTTTCCACCAATGAATTTTTGAAAATAATTTGAGTTCTTCCCCCGCTATTAAGCAAAATGGCCATTCAAGAGCGTACAGGAAAATAATTATAGTTGGCAGCTGTAGCTGCTTTTTTCATTTTGCCCTGCTATCTTTTTTTTACTGCCTTGTTTTTTCTTTCCTTCTGCATAGTGCTAATGTACTTGTTTTTCTCTGCCCTTCATTGCCGCTTCCAGCCATAGATTTATGTTGGTCAGTGAACTCTTAATGTAAAGAGATGGGTAAGACAAAGTATGGTACTTCAGCACTCCCTGGGTAGTGCATTCTATCATCTTACCATATGAATGTCAGCTCTTCAGACATAACTAAGCATTTGAGTAGCAATGGCATTAAATGAACTCAGGGCTGACATTTGCTAGCTATGAACAGTGTCCATAGACTGTACACTGAAGTCAAGATTATAAACAATGTCTAACAATATAACATGGTAAAAACTATGAAAATACATTTTAGACAGCTCTGCATAAATGACTAGAGACAAAAGGAAGAAAACACTTGTAATTCTTAACAATACTGTCTTGTCATTCTATTTCCAGAGCTGAGAAGCAGCGCATGTGGAAACCCAGGGATTCCACCCAAAGGCATACTGAATGGAACCCAGTTCAACATAGGTGATAAAATCCGCTACCGGTGTGTCACTGGCTATGTCCTGGATGGACATTCGCTCCTCACATGTGTGACCAACGCCGCCGGTGTGTCAGTGTGGGACTTCCCTGTGCCAATCTGTAGAGGTGAGGACGTTTTATCATTAATAATGAATTATTAATCATTATAAGGGACTGGCTGCTGCAGGTTTTTTTTCATAGCTGTACAATGTTACTGTCGAGTATCATGGAGAATATATAATGTTATCTACATATTGTAAGGCTCTGCTGAAAAATGTAAAATTAGCAGGTGATTGTTTTTTGTTTGACCTCTTGTCATTTGATTTCCATGAGTTGGTTCAAGTTAATTGCATTTCAATGATTGGCAGCCTAATGGCTGCATGATTGGGTGGCTTGTCTGCGCCACAGACATAGTAAAGTGTAGCACAAGCATAATAATAAGCACAATCCTTAGATCTATACATTTATTTGCAATCTGATGGGATGAAAAGATTTTAATCATGTTGAAGTTGATTAGAGCCTCGCTGTCTCGAAAGGTTAATTAGATATATATTCCTGTAGAGAAAGTAGCTTAGATACATTCTCCTGTAAGGTGGAGTGCTTCATCTACTGGATTCTGGCTGCACTATGATTGTAGTGGAGAATGAGATTTGGACCCCTCTTCTTTGCACTGCGGACTGTTTTTTTTTATAATGTGATGTTTTTCACAGTTTTTTTTTCTGGTGCCTTACTGAGGTCACAGTCAGCTCTTCTCCCAGACTGCAGGCATAGCAACAACAGCTTACACGACCCACGAAGCAATTAAAGATTTATCTGAAAATATTTGGCAGTAACAAATAAATAAAAGCTCACTTTTAGTCCATTGTGGTTACCCAACAACTCCCAAACCATTGTCAATGAGATGGACCAGCAGCAACTTGAACATAAACAGTGGATCCAGCAGAGAAAAAATACTGTTTTGAGGCCACAGTATGAAGGATTTGAAATAGAAATGCCACATCATTCAGTCACACCTGGAACCTGTGAAACTGTGCACCTTTTCTCTTTTCTGCTGATACATGAATATGTGAGTTATATGTGCTTAAATACTTGGACCATAAAATTTACATCTGCCTGAGGACCCCATGGATTATTTGGACTGTTAATTTTGTTACACATGGATGTGAAGACAAATAATATCAATTATTTATGTTATCATTTATCCAATGGTGAAAATTCTCCATAGAAGAACCATTTTACAGGTCGTTCCATTGAAAATCCTTTAGGTTTCACAATGCAAATGTACTAAGAATGGACGAAATCTCAACACCCTATGCAGTATGGGAAAGCGAGGTCTCAAGTTCTTTGTCTCAATTAGATGCACTTGGCAGTTCAGACTACTAAAATAACATAAACATGTACGGTATGAGTGTACAGCAAGAGCCAAGTGTAGTTCACAGCAGTAATATATTGCAAAAAAATTCAAGAGTCTGCATTGCTCGAGGTATGATACATTTTCTTTTCTGACACTTGGAGAGCTTCGTAATGTTTTTTTGCTCAAAAATCTTTTTTAGCGTGTTCAGAAATACTGTTGCCCATGACTTGAACCCATAACGCTGCTGTGTGTAATTGAAGCACAGTGATGAGCGGGTTGATAGATGGCTGACTAGCACACATCATACCATGCTGCTTATACCTGTCTTTGCCTAGATGAGACCTGTCATCACATGGATGCAGATAATCCATTACATATGTAGAAAGGCATTGTGCAGCTGAGAGTGTGATAACTTGCAATTAATGATGATGCAATGCAACTGTTATAAACCTTTAAACATATAGAATAATTGTCGGTGCGGCTTCAGAATTTTGTGAAATGTAATAAAGTCACAATTAAATAACTTTGTGGCGCTGTCCGCTACACTGAACTCAGATCAACTGTTGTTCACTCTTTCTTTGAAAGTGCGCAAAATGAACAATGACAGGATGTCAATCAAGTCAGGATATATTATATATATATATATATATTAAGAAGAAATAAAGTTTCAGGTAATTTTAGCTGAAGTAAATGTGATGATGCAAAGTTAAAGGGATGAAAATGGAGGAGGAGAGAGGGCAGACAGGGGAAAGGAAAGTGGAGGAGGAGAGAAAACAAAGACAAAGCATATGGTATAAAATTAGTAGACAACAGCTTTTACCCATGGCTTTACCACACCAAATCATAACAGCATATAATACTTGTTTTTAGTTTTCTATTTTAAATTACATATTGATGTTTCCATCATCATTCAAATACCACCCAGGTGCAAGAAAACCCTTCCCTCCTGTGGCTGAAAATGATCCTAGAGGCAACACTGGGATGTGTGCTTAGTAGTTAGGGTCTCACAGCAGTACACATGTGTAATTTATCATTTTTGTTACAGTGTACAAAGGACTGAGTATGATCATTTGGCTTGATGATCTATGACACTGTAAGGGCTTACTTACAGAAGCTATTGTGATGTAGACTCTGATGCACATATTCCAAGTAGGGAACTCTATCTCCTTTGCTTTTCATGTGTCAACCTCCCTTTACCCCAAACCACCATTAAAAAGTGCTGCCGCAATCTAATTTTGAGTCGGGGAAAACATTGACAGTTTTGTTTTTATTTTTAGACAGAGCCACAACTTCATACAGTATACGGCAAGGACAGATAAACTATCATTAGGCAAAAGCTCGTAAAAGGATTGAAAACCATTCCTATATACCGAATATTTCCTTCCAATCTAAGAGAATAGTCTGCTATTGTTTTTCATTGCTATATAGTGAAATAGAGTAATGCAACTTTTAAGATATGGCGCCACAATGGTTTGCTGAATCCAAGATTAGAAGTCTTGCACTATGGAAAAGTTTGCAGTGGATCTGTGTGTATTTTCAGTTTTTCTTTTCTTTTCTTTTCTTTTCACCAATAATCTAGTTGTTTTTTGTTTGTTTTCTGATGCAAAGCAGTGAATAACTGCATGTCTTGAATTAATAAATTAGTACATTTTGATGATGATGGAGTACTAGGTCTAATATTTGCAAAGTCATCCAAACAGAAGAGGGGATATACTAAAAATATTTTAATATACAATCCTAAGCAATCCCAAAGCCAGCAGAGCAAATTTGCTTGTGCCAACTCGTTCTACAGTGCAAGGCACAGCAAAAAGAAAATGGTACAGCATATGTCTGAGAAATGGCAAGCTTGGAGAAATAAAAAGCTGCAGATGGAGGGTTCCTCCGGTTTCCATTTAAAGATGGTGTTAGCCTCTATTGCCACAGGCCAGAAACATCACTCCTTTTCAGGTCTGGGCACTGCTTGAGCCACTCTCTCTCTCTCTCTTTCTCTCTCTCTCGCTCTCGCTCTCTCTCTATGTCTCTCTGTCTATTTCTCTCTGTCGTTCTGGTCTAAATCCGGCCCGGCTCCTGTATGTAGGCAGATGGTCCTTTGATCTTATTTCCTCAGAGATCCTGCCCTTTCTGCTCATCACCAATTGTTTCACACTAAACACACAGCAACACAAAACCTCTCCCCAATCCACGGTCCACCCCCCACAGTCTCCCAACACCTCAGTCGTTCACCTCTTTTTGTCCCTACCTCTCACTCTTTCATCTCTCTCCCAGTTCTGTTCACCATCCTCATCCATCTTCCAAAGTCATGGAAGTCAAACGTTTGTGTGTGTGTGTGTGTACAGCTGACAGAAACAGAGAGGAGAAAGGGTTAGAAAGAGAGGAAATGAAAAGGACAGGAAGGCATGCACATTTCTTAATCAAATGCTGCGTTTAAAGCAAGATAATGACGGCACCAAACCCAAATTTAACCAATATTACACATCATTACTAAACCGTGGAATTATCAGATATAAATAAATTTGCTGGACAGAGTTGTCAAATTCATTTAATTAAAAGTGGTCACTGCATTGCTTACCCTGGAGGCACAACATGGAAGTCTGTATCGATAAAGTTATGTCACTTAGTAGGTCTGTAACGACACACGTATCAAAACTGAAATCGCGACATGACTGTACACGTCATGATGATGACGTGTGTGTGTTTTCAAGGTGTTTCCCAGGTGTCCCCCCGTCAATCTAAACCCACGGATAAGTTATAATCATGTGGATGCTGTTATAATGTGTCGTGATTGAGATCCTGACCCACCGAAGTTACGTTTTTCGCTCTAAATTACATAATTACATAATCGCCATCAGTAAACAGGTTGCTGTCATCTGACTCTGTCACTCGCGAGGTCGGGGTTTTTTTTCCGTGGAAAGTTCACTGAAGTCTCGGTCCGGAGGGCTGACCATCTTGGAGATTTTTTTCATCACAAACACTCGGTGAGTTAAAGTTTTTTGCTGGTGACAGACACTGTTTTTCGGGCAGAAATGTGGCGAGGAGTCTGTAGGACAGACAGGAGGACAGATGCATCTCCATGTACAGCTGCTGTATTTTTTTCCTAGTTGCCAAAGACAGTTACAGTTACTACGTTACCTTCGTTTGGTTCTGTAACGTAGCTTTGTGAGACATTTCTTATTATTTAGTTGAGTGAGGGACCTGTGCAGTTAACAGCCAATCAGATAGACACGCCCTCCATACACGCAGTCGCTGGTTCAGTATTCAGCAATACTGTGCCTCTGATGCTATCAGATGAGTATCATATACAGAAGTTATTGAAATGTTACATAAGTAAAATGTTTAATTTAAAAAAAATCGAACCGTGGGTCAAAAATCGTGATACAAACCGTGGTGTATTGTTACAGCCCTATCACTTAATATTTCTTTTTTCAAGTTTGTCTTCTTATGAAACAATATAATAATGATATAATTAAAAATAAAGGGTAATAAATGGTTTCAATGTCTTAGGTTATAGGACTCCCAGAGTAGTTCTGCAGTAACTATTATAATGCTATTTGAGGCCAAGCGCCACCAGCAGAAACTTGTTTATTCCATGCACTGGTCATTTTTGAGACTTTGGGCTATTTTGCCTCATGTTGACTTGTTGTCTTTGTGACAGATCTATGTTCTGAAAATGTATGCAAATTAGCACATATTTATATAGATAGTGCTGCACTTTGCATATTTAAACATACAATTTCAGAAAATAGGAAACAGGAAAAAATATTTTTTTTATCTTAATTTAAGTCATCAACTGTGGAAGTTTCACGCTGATATCTATTTTTAACTTTTACACCTGTAGTGCCTTATTTTTTGGATAAAAACTGTTTGGAGTTGTGTAAAACACTATTTCAAAGCCTGTTTTCACAAAATTAGTATTTTTCTCATCATATCTTCCAGTATTATTCCTACCTATATTTGAAAGATTTGTACAGAGGGGTTTGTTGGTATATAATTCAGCAACTCATTTGTTGTTTTCTTAAACACATGATGAAAATGTATTTCTGATTTATGGAGTGGTAAAGAAGAGATATCCAAAAGTAATAGTTATATTAAGTTATTCAACTTTAACACAGTTCATCTGTGGTGTCTGGCTTTAATGGAATTACTATCCATAAGGTCTGTTTATCTTCTGTCACTGTCTCTTCAAAGAGGCAACACTAGAGCTTGAAAGGTTGACAGATAAGCAGTGAGGCGTAAATAAATGTAAGTGTAGGGATGGTTTAAGTGTGGAGTCAACAAGACTGAAATGAAAAACCAGAGAGAATCGCCTCCAAGCAGAAAGACAGTGAGATGGAGAATTAATGGCTATTCTACTCGTGAGTTGCTACTGCTCCTCCCAGCAGCCTATTTCGATTCCTTCCATCTAAATTGTCTCTGGACATTCATTAAACCAGGCAGTGAGACAGCAAACAGGGACAGTGTGGTCACATGAGAATATGGTCTATTGATACACTGTCATTCTTGCTGCCAGCCACTGTCCAACAGAATCAAAGAATTAGGCCGTAGAAAAACCTTGCTCCTTTAAAACATTTCCATATCTGGTAATGTGACACGACTGAGTGCACAGCTCTTTCAGCACTGCCTTTTCAACTTTCTGCTTTACAAATTGAGAATTCAAATACGAAAACTTGACTTGCCCATGGCTAGATTTTTCAGTCTAAGTGAGTGCTAAGTTGTTCTCTACAGTTACAACTGATAGGAAAATAGCTCAATATCTTCTCCAAGCTTCTTCCAGAAATCCTTATATTGAATCCAAGTGCAAAAATAGGCAACTATTTGAATACTGTTTGGGTTTGTAGTGCAGTATTTCTCATAGAATTGTCCCCTCATAATTCATTTAAAATATGAAATTACGGCTAGATGGTCACTGTAATGACATGACCCCCAGCAGTATGCATGACGCAGTATAAATTATATCTCTGCACCCATTACGTCTCTCTTTACCTTTTAATCAACCCCATCACTTTGTAATGTGACTTACAGGCAAGCAAATGGGGGACTTACTGTAGATGTAGTCACTGCCTTTGCATTAACACAGCAATTGTTACAAAGGAAAAAAACCTGAGGTAGTGTAAAAAATTATACAAGAGTTCCTTCCCTTCTATCCTTGGGGGTGAATATTTCTAAGTAGAAAGACAAGTGTTGTATATCTGATCAAAGTCAAGGGGAGAGAGGCTTAATCCCTCCTCAAGTAGCATTAGATTGCTGATGCTGGGATGTAAATGAGCTCAGCTAAAGTAGTCCTAATCCTCACCACCATCTTTTTTTTTTTTTTTTTTACACTGCCACCGTTTTAAAAAGAGACAGATCCCTCCTCGTTTATAAATCCAGAGCATGCTCTAATGATTTGCTAAGGAACATGTTGCCCAGCATTCAGTGCCTCTTTATGTCACTAAACCTCGTTGGCAAATTGTAGCTCAAACGCTGCCACGCATCTCAATTATACACTGCACGTGAATGTATGACATCTGTGAGTCAGTATCCACTCAGTGCCATTTAAAATTCTCAAGCTGTGAAGCATTTTTCAAGGCTCAGATAGCAGTTTGCCAGTTTATAATTTGCAGCACCATGCTTGGATGCTTTTCAAAGAAACAGCTAAGAAACCTGTAGTACTTCTGTACAATAATAAATTGCCCCCAAGCATCTCCCAAATTTTCCTGTGCAGTTTAATTGGCTACAACTGTAGACACATTAATGAGTTATAAGTGAGGTCATTATCATTAAATATGGTTGTTCAAATCTATTTTATTCCATCGAGGATGCCCAGTACTGAAATATTAGTGATTAATTCATGTACACAAAGTAGAGTGTGACTTGCAGCTGTTTTACCGAAACATCTCTTAAACATTGCTTGCAAACAGCAGGCAGTTAATATCACCATTGCTACTGTTTTCAGTCTACATACAGCATTACCTTTGTCCTTTTCACACACTTTTGCACATGACATCTCGCTGCCACCACCTGAGATGAATTTCTTTTAGCAGTGATCAGACAGCATGTCTGTTATCTTGAAAACCACCTCAGAGAAAAACCGGAGCTGTTTTTTCATTTGTCCCAGCATAATATATTCTGGTGTAGAAAGGTCTGAGAACCAAAAAAAAAGGATTTCATTTTTGTTTACCATTTATGGGGAGCCTTTTCATTGTCTTTTTTGTTTTCTATGATAATGTCAGTGGAATCATTTGCCACAGTGGCAACGTTGTGTCCTCTGTGCCTTCCAGTCAAAACCTCGAACATGAACAGTGCAGGATGACAGCCTGCTGTTTCTGCTTGCTGTCTGCGTGCAGCTCACGGCCTTACTTAATACACTCTTATCTACAGTACTGAATCTTACTGCTGTGTGTTGATATTTGATTGATTTATATATCATGTGTCATCATACGATGCCCCTTGGGTCTAGAAGACACCCTGCAGATTATTGTATTGTATTAGTTATATACTTTTCACATTTAACAATTTGGAGATGACTTATGCTTTAAGTGCATATGCAATTCACTCACAGTTTCCTATACTTCTTAAGCAGTGAAGGAGTGTTTATAGGAAAGACCTTGGGAAATGGTAGCATCTGTAATAATCTTGCTTGGTTGTAATGGATGTTCTACTCTTATTCAATGTAAGCTGTTGAAAACTGTATTGCTTTATACTGCAATCCATTAACTGTGTGCCTTTGCTTCACTCAACAGTTTCAATGGTAGTGTACTGTGTTTTTTTTTCTGTTTCACAATTATTTTGTGTGGCACTAGGATTCAATGTCACAGTGAGCTTATACAAAATGTGTACACTTCTAAACTTCTCGTTCTAAAGCTCAGCCCATGTAAATATGTCATTAATTGATCTTGTCAGACTCTTGTGTTTTTTGTGTGTTATAACACTTCATTGAGCCAGGTGGAGTCTTGTCAAAGCTGCTTTCTTTGAATCTGTCGTATTAGACTTATTTTATATTCCTCAAGTGTTATTTGTGTATGTGGTTACCAGTGTTCATATTGATAGGTTTTGAAGACACGGTAAAAGTGTGGTAGAATGAATAATTGTGATATAGTGTTTGATAGGAGCACCCACTGATAATAAGTGGAGGTTTGACCCTCATCAAAATTTTGGGCGACTGATTTGATGCACTGTAAATAGTTAAATTTAGTATTGAATATATTAAAATTAGGGCTGTCAAACGATCAATTTTTTTAATCGCGATTAATCGCATTTTGTCCATAGTTAACTCGCGATTAATCGCAAATTAATCGCAATTTTTTTTGGCACATTTTTTTCTGTTCTAAATGTACCCTAGTGTATTTTTTTCATGTTCTTAATACTTTTAACAACTTAAGAAAGGGCAAATATGCTTGCATTATGAAAATGTTTATTCAACACTTCAAATCATGCAGGAAAATAAATCCAGGGTTGTCTGCTTTTGGCGAGGGGGGGCGACGGGCTCTCTGCATCTGCCGTCTGTTTGGCTTGCAAGTGGTGTCCACTGACACTGCACGTTTTTCTTCTTCGCCTTTTTCACGCAGTGTCCTGCTTTCTGTCAGTCAGTATCACACTGATGATCGCCATGGCTCCGGTGCAGCAAAACAATAAAAAGTACAACTTGAAATTCAAACCTTCTGTCGTGATATATTCAGAGGAAAACTCGGGAGAAGCAGCCGCTAGACGTTTCTCTGTTGACCTCAAGAGAGTGAGAGAAACGGAGCTTCAGTGTCTGTCAGAGGAGGACAGCAAAGGGCCAGGCTGCCTGCTGGAGGGAGGAAGAAGGCTAGCGAGGAGCCTGAGATAAACATGAGGGGATGAGTTATCAGCAAACGGGCATGCCACGAGAGAGTGTCCCGCAAAATGATCAGGGCGATGGCGAAACAAATGTCCGCCACCGTGAGTGACAGCAGAGATGAGGAGTTTGCAGCGAGTGCTGCTTTTCAGTCCGGCGTGTTTTTAACGAACCGCCAACCCTGCTTCTTCTTCTTCTTCTGATTTCCCTTTCTTATTCTATTTCTTCTGCCACCCTCTGTATCAAGACTACGGGTGCCGCCGACGGCCGTAAATCATACAATGCGCTTTTTTTTATATATACTGAGCGTTGATCGCACGTTAAAAAAATTAACGGCGTTAAGAGGACGTTGCGTTAACGCGTTATTAACGCGTTAACTTTGACAGCCCTAATTAAAATACTGTTAGCATAACCCGATCCCATAACCATTTGATCTGTAAATTGGACTTTTAATTTTTTTTTCCTTTACCATTCCCTATATTAATCTTCTGTCAATCTTTGTCTCTTGAAAAATCCCAGTCATTCTTCCTTTTTGTATTCCTCTGTTTTTTTACCCTCGCACTTGATTTGCCCTCTACATTTCTCTTTCCCTTCCACTTATTTTCTGTCTTTTTCCAGCTCATCTCACACTCACCCTCTCTCTTTATCTAACCCTTCTTATCTGCCACTTCTTTCTTGCTCTCTTTGCCTTGATGGCAATATGGACACTTTACACTGTCCTCGTGTGTCTCATCAATGTTAAAAAAAATGATATTGCTCCTTTGGTTATACTTGCTGCACTCTAATTTCACTTTAATTTCAGCCTATAGCCAATTACTCTACATATCTACTGGAATGTCATCTCAAATGCATTGAGGCAATATAAAAATGTATCACTCAAGATAAGTGTTATATGGTGAAGTGTATGATGATTTAAACCAGAAACAAATCATGGCTCCACGTGCTTTTGTTGTTACAAGGCTGCAGGCATTGAATGAATGCCTGCCCTTGCTGTAGTTCACCAATGAAAGTCTGCCCTTGATATGAATTACATATGTGTGGACATTATTGAAGTCTCACACGGTATCAGTGCCATCTCCGCCCTTCTTATAAAGACTTTGATCAATTGCTATGCTCCAGCTAATGTGTCAAAGGACATGGATCGCACTAACTAGAAGCCCCTGCTCTCTCATCCTTTCCCCTTTTCTCTATATCTTCTTTTGAATTTCATACATCCGCTTCCTTGTTCCTTGACCAATCGTGTAATGCAGCATACAGAAATGTTCCAAGGCTGGCAGCTCTGACAGCCCTGAGTGGCGCACTGAGCCATCAAAGGTTTCAGCTGGCACAGCTGAGTGTCACATATTAGTCTTAAATGATGTGAAAACTGTGAAAGCCCTGCCATCATTAGAATTCTTTAGGGGGAAAAAATCGGATACAGGGGTAGAGGGGAGGGTGATGAGTAATAGTAGGAAGATCTGAGAGGGCTCAGAGGAGAGGAATGGAAACAGAAATTGATAGAGATTGGAGGAAGGATGGGGAAAAGAAGGGAAAAGGAATGTGAAGTGAAAGAGAGCAAGCCGCTGTTATGGTAGAGTGCATTAACATTCAACTGAGGTGTCATGCTCCCCACGTTACAAAAGTACACAATTTCACAGCATTATAGGCCCTGTTTATCACCATTTGTTTGTTTCCTGAAACATGAGGGGGCTCAAAGGACACAATGATGAATTACTGACTCTTCGATAAATGGAAGAGACAAGACGGTAGAAATAAGAGAACAAGCACAAAAGATAGTTTTCCACCCACTAGAAACTGCACAGAAGGAAACTGCGCCAGATTTAGTGCACAATTAATTGGTAAATAGATATTATTTCAATTGTGACTTGTCTGACTGCTTAATGATTCTTGCCAGTGTGAATAAAAACACAAATAACCTTTTAGTCTTGCATGTCATGTTGTCAACAATCCAGCATAATTATGTGCTGGATAAGTTGTAGATACCAGACTTGACAATCTACAGATGAGTGAAAAACAAATAAAATGTACTTAAACAGCCCGTGCAGCTGAGCAGTGGCTTTCACAATGATCGTTTTCTAGCATGCATTCATTTGAAGGGACAGGTACAGATGTTTTATGCCTGAGGCCACTTTTCACTCCCACGTTGAACTTTGAGTAATAGCTCTGAAATAACCCAGAGAACGTGTGTCTGTTCTCCCCACACCCTCCCCACCTGGTTTTTCTCTACTGTGACTGACAGCGGAGGACACGTGCGGTGGCACCCTGAGGGGCTCCAGCGGACTTATCTCCAGCTTCGATTTTCCCACCGGTGACTCCCCTGGCGCTGGCGGAGGTGGAGGTGCTGGAGGCCTGGGCAGCAGTGGGGAGTGTAAGTGGACCATCCTGGCAGATCCGGGGGACACAATCTCCCTGGTTTTCACTGAGTTTCAAATGGAGGAGAAGTCGGATTATCTGGAAGTCGAGGGTTCTGAACCGCCAACCATCTGGTGAGTTGAGCTGTGAGCAGTGAGAGTGGTTGGTGCTTGTATGAGGTGATTATTCAGTTGGAACATTAAGAATTTATGTATGACAGGAGGTGTGTCATATGGTGTTCACAAGGTGTTACAGAAAGGGGTTTGTGATTTTTGTGTGATGAGATTATATTTGGTTTGGTTTGGTTTCCATGAGTGTTTTTGACTCATGTATCAGTTGGCGAAGGATGAAGTATACTAAATTCTCTCAAGAAAAATAATTTGTTTTGTGCTATAGTAAAGCTGTTAATAAATCATGACCTATATTCTGTTAGAAAAAACAGGGCTGCCAAACTGAATGTAGGCCAGGAAGTACGTTTGGAAAATCCAGAGATGCTAGTATTTTTATCACAATTAGGGTGTTTTGTAAGTATGAAGTCAGATATGATTGACAAGTGAAAGTTCCCTGTAAGTCGTGAAGTCATGTTTACTTGTGTTTCCCAATATCAAGTAGAATGTTTAAATTGGTTTTACAGGTGCAGTTCCTAACTAAGACCAAACTCTGCAAGATAATAATGAAGAGGTCCCTAAGAAAAACTATTTTCTTGATTAGAATAATGTATTTACCTGTCTGCAAAAATGGTGTGCACTGTTGAGATTTGGCAGCTGTTTGTTTGATTAGAACCAGCAGCGTAACATCATGGTGATAGGCCCCAGTGCAAATATTTTTTGTGTGCCCCCCGCCTTAAACACAAGTGCACGCTCGTGCGCACTGCACGCACACGCTTGGACACACATGCGCAGCCACTGGAGCGAACTGCTATTGCAGGGGTGGGCTGGCCATCGGGAGTACAGGGATTTTTCCCGGTGGGCCGATCAATAATGGGCCAATGGACGGCCATTTTTTATTTTATTTTTATTTATTTTTTTCTTTGTTCCCGGCTCGGGGAGAGAGACATGCACTGGCGCGGCCCACAGTGCTCAGCTGCAGACACAGCAGAGAGGTGACGATTGGCCCAGTGGCTTGTCTGTCTAAGGAATACCTGGCCCAATGGCCCTATGAGAGACTACAGAGGCCCAGGAGTCCCACCCATGCATGTTCTATCACCCGCCCCCAGCTATTTCATTCAGAAAAACTGTCTGTGGCAATTCTGGACAGCTGTTTTTTTGTTTGTTTTTTCTTCCTTCATGGGCCCTTGACGGCATCTGGGCCCCAGTGCAGCTGCACCGGTTGCACTGCCGATACTTATGCCATTGATCAGAACATAAATGGCGCTCAGAGAGAGAATATATACATTTTGAGTCTACACATAGAGATAACAGAGAACAGGCTACTGTATTGCCAGCTCTAAATTTATTCCAAAGAGAAGTGAGGGGTTTGTAAGACAAGACTGTATCGCCTTAGGATTGCTCTTAGTTCTCGAGATAACAAGGAAGCCTGCCTGCTATGATCTTGAAGCATAGAGTAGAGGCCTGGTATGTGTAGTTGAGCATGACTGTGTAATATTTTATAGGAGCAACACTTTACAATCAGCAGCATGTATTGGAAACTCAAGAGAAAAAGGCAGCTGACAGGCATGCAAATGTCCCTTTAACAAATTTCCATGGACAGTTGTGTAGAGAAAAGTTTTAAATATTCCTTGTGGTTCTGATTGAATCAAATCTATCATAGGGAGGGCACATGACTCCCTGATGCATAATTCAAATTAAAGTGCACATGAATTACAATCTTTGACAGAGGTTTTGTTTAAAAAGCAGCCTTTCAGACACTTTGGTTTATAGCTTTCTGTATGGGCTGGATTTAGAAGTCACTCCCAGCTGAATCAAGGAAAGATGAAATGGGTTTGACCCCCAACCTTGAGGCTCAGGTTATCCATCTCCTCTGCGTCCTGCGCGAATGTGAGCATCCGCCAGCTTTATGTGATCCTGCTGGGCATTAATTATAATTGGCTGAAAGATGCTCTAATCAATCACTGAGCTATGAGCTTTGTTGTCCCTGAGAGTTGTCAGAGGGAGAGAGAGAGGCAGACACTGTGTCAGTGAGAGACAGAGAGAGTCCAGAGGAGAGGTGCTCTGAGTGTGGTGATGACTGCTAAGCATTTTATGTTGACATAGCTAAAGAGAGTGTGACAGGGAGCTGGTATGGGATGAAACTGATTTGTTTTGATGGACCATCAGGTAACTCTCTTCTTTTGGATGTAAAACTCCCAAATTAACTCTTTTAGTGACAGAAATGCCCCTTGGTTTTAATCCTTAAGCCCCAGTTGCTAATGCTTTGTGTTATCTTATGCCTCCTGCTTTTCAGGATTTAAGAAAAATTGTCAAAGTGTTTAATTATTTACATTAATTTTATAACTGTTTATTTATATCAATTTATTCCTCTGGCCATACAATATCTTCACACATTGGATGGACGATTGCTAATTAAAGTGAAACGCTCACCAAAATGCATCCTAGGCTTTTTTTGTGAATGTATATGAGTCAAACCTTTGTGTAAAAGCTTAATTACGACGAAAGAGGCACTTTTAAGATTTACTGTTGTTTTGTTTTCGGCTAAATTATTGTACATATTTACTTAAATAATGTCTTAAAGAAGATATGAATTACAAATGAAATGCATGAATGGATTACATTAACTGTAAACTAGGAAATGACATAGAAACCCAAACATTGAGTTTTTGGAAAAATGTTGTGTGTTTTAAAAACATCTAATATCATCACAGCAGCATCAATACATATCGTATAGATTTAGATCGCCATTACCTTATTACCTCCAGCTACAGCAGAGTTTCTTATGCGTTTCTATCCATTACCTTATCTGAAGCAAGGCCCAGCAATAAGGAGGATGGAGGAGTCATTTTTACTATTAAAAATGTATATTAAAATATATCAGCTCATCAGACAAAACTTCCTGTGATTGCTATTAGGCGACACTACCCTGGAGTCATAACCCTTTTGGAGGAACTGATGTCTTCAACCTGCAGGAGAGGTTATAAAAGCATATATTGTTTATATTTATCAGGTAAAGCAATCAAACAAGCAGATCCTTTATTTGTTAGAGTTTAATTATGTGTGTGCTGAGCGGTCACCACGCATCACTTGCTTTGAAACTCCAAGATGATGTTATTGTGTGTCACCAAATGTCGGTAGCTGTCAGGCCCAGTTCTTCTTTTAAGGCCTACAATCCAAGTGGGACCCAGTGAGCTTGAGTGCAGTTGGCTTTGAATTTTAGAGAGAGGGCTTTGGCTCGGCCAGGTAAACAAACAGACATGAAAACAAACACGATTCAGAGCGAGCAATTCTCTGATGCCCATAAAATTCATTGCTCTCGCTCGCTCTCCCTTTATGAGTGACTCTTGACTGTGTACAAGGCCATTGGAAAGCTAAACTTTCAAGCATCCTAACATATAGCATCAGCTGCAGGCAGAGACAAGCAAACTGTCAATTTAGCCTTGAGGGTTAGAGCTGCTTAACGATGATTGACAGCCTGGAATCTCAAAGTCAGACAGATTTAACAACTCCTCTTGGTTTTTTTCAGGCAAATAGAAATAAAGCATCACCCAACTTGACTTGTTTTCCTCTCTGAACCTGTGCTATTATAGGCTGTTATCCAGTGACAAACACAAGTAAAGATAAGGTTGCTGAATATGAGTTGCAAATTAAGTATTACAATAATTCCCTAAATTGATCCTTATATAATCAACACATATTCCACATAAATGTCATTACTGTAAATTAGCTTCAATTAATTTCCACATATTTAATGGTTACTGTAAAATAGGAAATGCATTAACATTTGGAACAGCCAATTTCCTGAAAGTGGTTAATAGGTGACAAATATTAAAAAAAAAATTGTGATAGATTCCAGGACTATCGGGCAAGAAATATGTTTTGCTGAAACCTCTTAGCAGCTTTTATCCTTTTATCAATTGAAGATTTCTATCAAATCTCCGCAAATGAGTTTATTGATTCCATCGTCATCACGCTGGGGAAGGTTGCTGTGAGGTTACACATCAATCACCGTGAAAATGGACACAGACACACAAAAAAAATCTGTTTCCTTTGGCAAAAGCCAACATTGGATCTGGGTTAGATGGAGAAAAACAGTTTTTTTTTATTCTTCTGACCTTTAATATGATTGTACAGCCCTGTTCACAAAGGGCAAAAACAACAAGCTGTAGATTACACATCACTCATTATTTCAGATATAGACACCGAGCATACAACCTGAAAGGCTTTGTGGACATTAGATACACTTTTTGTGCTTATATACTATGCAATTTGGTCATTTGATTTATTTTTTGCCCTGCTTTTCTCTGGATGTCTACGTTATTTTCTACATTCCCATCGTGTCTTTGCAGATTTTTCAGATTCACTACTGTACCATTGACTCCACATGCTGGATGCTTAAAACTGATTGCTATTTCACCAAGCGATATTTTGCTTGGTTCACTAAATATGAACAATCCTATCCCAGCAGAGGAGCTAAGTGGTTTTCAGAGGGAGATTACAATATTCAAAGCAGGTTGAGGTGCCCTGCGGCTACATTACCAACTTTGTTTAGATTACCATTTGTATTAGATTCAATTTCTTCTTTCTGGGATTTATTATTGATCTTTCCCAGCAAAATATATCCTCAGAATGTCTCCAAAAGCTTTCCTCTACTGTGACCAGACTTGGAAGAATGCAATGTTTAAATAAAGGAATGTGAATTAACAATGGATCCAGCTATTCTACCAGAGCAATTAATGTAAAGAACTACAGTGACTGGCTCACCATTCTCAGAAGCCAATCTACTGGCAGACAGGGAGTAAGTTGATGAAGGACAGAGAGCAACAGCTTCCTAATCACATGAAATATTCGTACAATTACTCCCTCTTGTCAGATTTTATGGAATAAATGAAAGAGAAAAGACAAAATCAACTCGCCCATCTTTTTTTGACAAATTTAAATTGATCGCTTATTATCAGGGCTGCACCTATGCGTAACCTTCTTCTGTGAAACTAAGCAGAGACACAAGCAGCTTATCTCTCTGCCCTCGAAGCCACACATTTGGCCACAGTACTGACACATAGGGACTTGTTAGGTTGGTATTTTTGATGAGATTTCCATGCACCCTTTAACCCTTCATCCTGTCAAATCAGGCAGAAGAACATCATATGAACTCTCTAATGTACCTTGCAGACCTGTGTCAGAAACAGAATCAGTCCTTGAGACACCCCAAAATTGCTCAATTGAAGCATGCCAAAACTTTGATGAAACCAAGCACATAAGAAACAGTGTGACCATGCCAAGAGGTAATCTCTGAAAAGCCATATTGCATATCTATGAGGGAACAAATAGCCTGAGTGAGTCTGCAGAGATAGAATGGCAGTGCATTATGTGAGGAATCCATTTTCCCAATTGGACTTTCTCATCTTTTGTCACTCAGTATGCTCTGGAGGTGCTACAATAAGAAAACAGTAGGCAGCACTCAGTTGTTCTTACCTGTTTTAGGGAGACTTTCACTCCACTTTCCACAAGTAATTTATTTGTTTTCATGACAGTTACATTGATAAGTGACGGCAACACGCATAGAAGTTCCATGAAGTACCTCTGAATTATTTTGCATAACCATTTGGCTGCTGTTAAATTTTTTATCGCAATCTGGAAACACAAGGACAACTTGAGAAACAAAAAAATCTGAGTGAATTAATTAATTACAAGTTTCTGTTATCAGTGATAGAACACATTCCCTGGGATGATACCTTATCACTTAAGTGCTAAGTTACATACAACATTAAATGTCTTCATCAAAGAAGGCATGAGAAAAGTTTTGGCACGCAAGTCGTCAATTTCTCAGATCACATCAGATGCTGTAAGTCTTCCTTCTCATCCTGCCTTCAGCCTATGAGCACATTTTCCTCTGCCCAAACCAGAAGCCTCGAAAACAATACAATGCCTACTTTGCAATTTTTTTTCACTTTGTACGTGCTTTGCTTTATGCAGCAGGGAGATTTTTGCATACACTGTTACCTTTTAAAATTGATATATTGGTTTACCACATATAGATAAAAATGTCCCCATCGGAGTAATTCCTCAGTAAGGTGTCCATAAGCCTTTATTTACTGTTGATGGCAGATCATGTTTCACTTCTTCTGCCACGCTTTGCCGCTGTGACAACAGTATATTCTTCTCCGCCAGTCTTAAATTTGTAACATCATTCCTGTGCTGCCTAGAGCGTCTGTGCAACTTCTGGATGTATACAGTTTTATTGACACTATCCGTTTTCTTTTAGACTTGGCGATGATTTGCAGTTTCCACTGCACATAGGGGCAGATTCTTTTAGATAATTCAGCTACCTGAAGGTGGCTGTTTTTCATTCAGCCCATGTATTAGTGTCATTCGCATTTTATCAATGACACTATGAGAGAAAAGGTCAACTTTTGCGTGAAAATCAATTGTCTTTTAATTCTTCTCTCGGAGCTGCCATCATCTCTCTTTGTGATAGATCATTTGGATTAACAGTATCAATAATGAAAAATTACATTTAGTTCGCAATTAAAATTAAAGCAGTCTATAATCTGTCTGACAAATGTATTTTACTCTTTAATCTTAATAAAGTTAAGATTTAAACTGTAGGAAAAGTGGTGCAATTAAAATACAGAAATATCAAATGTCAAGTGAATTTGCTATATTTTTTTTCTTATTTCTGTTTGCAATTTCATCCAAGGGAAAAGTCCTCACTCTCTTCATCTGTCTTTCTCTCACTGCTCTTCCACTTCCACTGCTTTTTCTGTCTGCCTCCTAGGTGACTCTGCAGTAAATGCCAAAGAAATCTACATAGAAAAAAATCTTAAAGATGTCTTCACACTACCTTACACACAGCAACAACACATACATGAATAGATGTGGACACACACACAGACAATATAACAAGTTAACACATTGTTTTTTTAGTTTTTTTTTATACACTGGGCCAATTTGAGAAAACAGGGCTCAACTGCACCAGGCTCTTTTTCAGCCTGTCCCCAGCCTCCGTTTAATAGCTAGAATGCCATTGTGCACTATTGACTGTTGTATGACAGGGCACGGTGCAGGGATTGCAAGAAAAGAGCCTGAGCTGGTCAGCCAGACAAATGAGAAGACCGCTGGCAGCTTTAAATTTCTATGATTATAGTGTCCCTGATGTTGCAGCCACAAGCTGAATGAAACTTCTGATCCAAAACACAACAGTAAGACATATGTACCCATAGAACATGCAGAGACTTTAGTACCACAGGCATGGTTTGACTAACACTTCTTCAAATATGATGGCATATTTCTGCATGTGGGTTAAATGGTCTTTATATCTCTGTCTTCTTGTCATTTCCCTCACACATACACACACACTTTATTTTAACAGCAACATTTATTTCCAGTTCACCTCTATAGCTAGAGTATTTATTCTCTTCTAATGGTTTTGAATTCTTAACTTTTTTCCAGGAATTTAGTTCATTCTTAATTTTACTCAATTGCCTATTTTTCTTTTTTGTGAGATGCTTGTGGTGACACAAGCATGTAAGTGACCAGCAGAGTCCCTGTAGCTAAATCAAAGTAAAAATAGATGACATGTATTTTCTTTTATTTGTGACAATTTACACTCAGGCTAACTGGAATGAATATTCCAGCACCCATCATCAGCAACAAAAACTGGCTTCGGCTGCATTTTGTGACAGAGAGCAACCACCGCCACAAAGGCTTCAGGGCACAGTATCAAGGTAAGACATGATTGCTTCATTTGCACATCGTAATAGAGGACCCCCCTACTTGAAAAAAAGCGTCCTCATAAGAAAAAAAACACTGTAATTACAAAACATGTTTTTGATCTTTGTTAACTGAATATTAAACAGTTTGAGTAATACCCCTTCTGTAGAGGGCATGCAGGCTTTTTCTGCTTCAAGCCATTGACTTCAAAGGGCCTTGTTAATCAAATATTTGAGAGATACATACTGTATATACTTCTCCCTTATAACAACTCAGCTCTGGCAGTTCAATAATCCATTACTCTGACATTGTTCTTTGGCTTGACTTTAAATTCAGAGTATATGTGCTGCATATACTATACTATAGATGCTTAAAGCCTGGCCTCGAGCCAGATATTAAACCTGCAACTTCGCCATAAACAGCTCTATAAAATGTTTAGTAACATGCATGTGTGACAACTCACTGTAAATGATGACATAAAATCAATTGCATTGCATCTCTCATCCATTGCAGTGCAATGTTGTGCAGCGGTTAAAGCAATTTTTATATGCATTTGTTATTCAGGATGTAAAGGGCAGATGTTTTTTAAACCAAAGACAAGCGCAGAGGAGTTTTATTACGCAGTATGCTTTTGAGCATATAACAAGCCTTGTCTGGTCCCTAAATAGATTCTCATCATGATTGTGTTTATAAGACACCAATTGACCTACAGTGTAGTTCAAAAGAAAGGCATCGTCCCAGTGTTTTCAGATTCAAATAGCCTTGTTTTGGTTTGATGCATCATTAATTGCTTTTGCCTATTCTGATGATACTTCAATATTATGACAGCCACTTGCATCACCTGACTTTTGTGTGCAATCCTGCCCCTGCTGTGTTTAATTAGACTATCTTAAGATGTTACACTGCAGTCCTTGGACTGCTCTTTCTTCGTGGTATACCCCCCACCCCCACATACAAGCTATAACCATTTAATCTGCTCTGTCCAATCAATTCCCATACACTGTTTAATATTTCTCAGTTATGTGAGCAAACAAACAAGAGTGAAAAACTAATTTACATTTTATAGAATTGTCAGGGCAACACTTCGAAATTCATCTGAGCCGTTGGACTCATTTCTTTTGAAGAAGGATGCACACCAGTAGCAATTAGATTTTGATGTTCTTCATAGGACCAAGTGTTATCCAGAGAAAGAAACACTTGTACTGTATCTTCTCACATCTAATACTGTAACTTCTTTTATCTAATGAACTCTTTCTATTGCTCTCGACCAGTGAAAAGCTCTGGAGAGCTTAAATCCAGAGGGGTAAAATTATTACCAGGAAAGGACAACACTAACAAACTGTCTTTGAGTAAGTCTTTTATTTTTCTTATGCAACTGTTTTCATTGTTTTTTTGTTTATGTAGGGCTTGCGTTCTGGGTCTCTGTTTCCTTTCTTGTCTCTCTTTTTTTTGCTGCATCATTTGGTGAAGGAATTAAGCTACAGTACTAGATTTTGCAGAAGTGCAGTCTCTTTTTCTTTCTGATGACCTATTTCCCCTGCTGCCCTGGACTTCCTGTCCCGACAGAAATGAACTCAGCTAGATCAGGCCAAGTAATGTATATTGCAGCCAAATGCTAAATTTGATCGGTTTCACTCAGTCAGACCCCCTATGTATCATTCTGTACTATTTAAGCAGCACATCAGATTGACACACGTGCATGCACTGTGTGAGCTACGCACACAGCAGTAGTCAAGGTTGAATGACCACTCACTTGACTGGTGATTTGTGTACACTCCAGACAGAAGTGAATGCATTGTAATTGCTTGCGGAGCGCATTCATTAACATAAATCTCGAACACTCCAGTGTGCTAAACACTTCAATGACAACAGGTTGTGATCTTTATTACCTTATGTGTCATAGATTCTGCATTGCATGGAGACATGAATAATGCAGTGGGCTGTAATATTTTCTATGAGACAATACTGTAAATCATTTAAAAGACTATGAAGAGATGCTTCCAATGTCTTGTTGATTCATTGCATATAATTGAATCCATAACTGTATTATAACCTGCAACAATTAACTTCAAAGCTAATGAACTTCTTGAAAGACGTGAAAGGAGAGACGTGCTGGTAGGGCTTCTCGTGTTAATATAGAATGGTCCGTGTGTGTGGGGTAATGTCAGTTTGCAAATATTACATCAGACCTTAACAATAGCTATGATACTACATATTTCATGATTTTCACTTGCAGTGCAATCAGTCTTTGATTTACAGATCACAATTTGAAGGGGGAGATGGGCTTGTTAAAAGTCAGAATGCAGACAACTAAAAAAAATATTTTTTCTACTTCTAAGCTACCTCTTTACATTCCTACCATACAGTGTGTGCATTTTTATTATGCAAGGACATTTTTTCAGATTTGTTTTTATTGTTTAACTGACTCAGTTTTATAGGTTTATCCCAAATTCAAAGGGTAAAATATCACCTCTGTCATTTTCTCCTAACTTACATTACAAACTTAAAACATATGCCAAAAATAGTAATAAATATAAGAGAGCATGATAAATGGTTAATGTATTCATTTACCAATAGAGCTAACCCTCTTTTCAATGACTTGCATGAGCCTTGCATCCTTTTAATCTGTTTCTTTTTTTCTCCGCCTCCTTTTATAGCTGAAGCAGTCTCCACACTCTACCAGATGTCAAAGATCTGAACTGCCTTCCCTGACAGTAGATTTTAGGTTTTTAGGTTTTAGCTTTTCAGTGGCTTTATGTCAAGAGAGCAAGTCATAATTTGGCCATCTTTAAAGTCTCTTTAAAGCAGCAGAGTACTTGAATACACGTGATGGAGTATTGTCCAGCATAATTATAGTGCTCTTAAAGGCTGCAGACATCTTTCTCCTACTCTACTGCTTTCAGATAGTGTCTTGAAGAAACTTGCAGTCATTTTGTGAGTCCAATTTTCAGACCATGTGTAACTCAAATGGTCCCAACCACATCATTACCCCCTATGTCCTTGAGTAATCCAGCCACTGGTGAACAAGTGGTCCATCAAGAGCCACCCTCATCTCATCATGTCCATAAAACCTTTGAAAAGTCATTCTTCAAGCATTGGCTGGCCCATTCTTGACGCTTCAGCTTAGCTTTTTTTTACCTTGGCAATACTTCTGAGCACTTTGCACCTTGTTCTTCTGCACCTTCCATGAGGCCTCAGTTTATAAAGATGGTAGCACTGGAGGCTAAACAATTTTGGAAGGCTCCATGCCTAGCTCGTTGTTAAGTTAACTCTCATACATTTTTCTTCTTTCATATTTTGCAACCTTGTCGACTAATACTCAAGAAGAGTTTAATTGTGCAGTGATACATCTTTAACAATTTCACTATTTCAGTTGTTTTACATCCTTCCTCGTAAAGGCATTTCATTTTTTTTGACTTCTCATTATTTGATAGGTGTCTCTTTGATCCATTTTTACCTGTAGTAAAAAGCTGCCTAATAATTGTGCACACCTGAATCTATGGTATGGCTCAAGCCAAACCCTCTCTCAATCAAGGGATAAGATCACCTGAAAATGACTCCACCCAATAACATGTTCAGGTTGATATGGTTGTTTTTAAACATTTTCTCACATTATGCACACACCGTTAGAAAGGCTATACTCAGTAGGCGATTTGAGGAGGGATGAGAGGGGATGGCGTCCCCCTTGATAGCAAAATTACCAAAAAGCATCCCCCTTGTTAGCCTGACATCAGTCTCCATCCCCTAGTAGCAGATAGTGTGTTACAAATCACAAGCGACCGGGATCAGCTCCGACGCAGTAGGGTGTCAAGCCGGGCTCGGCTGCTTTGCGAGTCGGCTGCCCGGTTTAGTTTTGACGAAAGCCGTAACAAGCTAAACAGAGCAGATCGCGCTAACAGGAAATCACAGGAAAGGCATAGAGCATCCGGTCAATTTTCAAAATAAAACACCCTGTGCAGAGACCCGATTGTATAACAACGAAAAATTACCAGATCAACAAAGTCGGACAGGCAAAAGGCTTCTGAAACGTTTACGCTATGAATCTTGTTCTCTATATACATTCATGGTATGATGCCGTGCGGAGGGCG
This sequence comes from Diplodus puntazzo, assembly GCA_963678695.2. NCBI lineage: Eukaryota > Metazoa > Chordata > Actinopteri > Spariformes > Sparidae > Diplodus > Diplodus puntazzo. The sequence continues at coordinate 22,964,092 of OZ023160.1, read as the reverse complement.
GAATAAAACCTGTAGCAGATGCACATGCTTATTTTCAGTAACGTTAAAGTTTTTTCAGAGACAAGTTTTTTCTGAGAGTTTAATATGTACAGTCATTATAGTCAGCTATTTATGTTCTAAAACTAAATGTAAGTGTTTTCAGTGTGTCTGTTCAGAACATGGTGACTTGTGTTGGTAATTGTCATTTTTGTGCTCGTTTATAGTTTAACCATTAGTGAGATAGCTGTTACATTTCCTGACATCAACTGTTTTATCCCCTGATGAAACGCATTCTGCTGGAGTGACTTTCTCCCTTCTGTATTTGTAGTTTTTAAATATAAGGTCTTTATATCGGACAATATATATGCTGATACTGATATATCTGTGATAGGCTAATATTGGCCAATACAATCGGGCAACAAATAAGTCAGTCGGGCTCTACTATTTTGCACAATGTTCATTGTGTGTCCTTCAAGGAATTTAGATGGTAAAAAAGTTCCAAGGGGTCATGTAATTTAAAATAACCCTGCTTGAAGTTTATTATGAGAAACATCCGAAAACCTGAATAAACTTAGTCCGCTGCATACAATTTAAAGGTGTTTTTACTCATTACTTTAATTCAGTTATAAAAAGACAAGTGTAGTGGGGAGAGAAGGAAAACAACTGGATAAAATGGAATTGTATAATTAGAAATGTCACAGTTATGGTTAAGATGTCCTGCAACAATGTCCTTCAGGAGGTGTACATAGGTGTGTCGGGGCACAGTGGTGCTCCCATTGGGCCATCCCCCCTGTTAAAAATTAACAAATCACCTACTGGCTATACTCACTATGAAACCACATCTACAAGGCTTTATCTGGTGCAACTAAACTATTATTATGTATGGAGAGTCTCACTGAGTGATTATGGTAGCTCTTGCAATTGATAGCTGAAGGTTATTTAACACTCTTAGTCCCTATTGGGCCTGTATAGATTTCTCCCTATTTTGTCTAGCTCAGGTAAGAGAGTTGCATTTATCCTTGGCACGGACTCTGATATCGCAAAACACAAGTGTGTATTCACAAGCCCTGCCAAACAACCTACAGTTAAAAGTCTCTGACCTTGAGAGATGAGCTAGATTTGTATAGCTATGTGACTCCTGGAAACATATTCTGTTAACAAACCCAACACTAAACACTGAAACAGAGTAATCCGCTATTCAAGTGCTTTCCAATGCAGTGGATGTTGTCTGAAAGAACGGAACATCGAAAATTAAAGTATCTCTCTCACAGCATTCTTGGTCCTTCTCTTTCTCACTTAGTGAATGAAGGAGGAATCAAACAGGTGTCTAATTACTGCCCTGACCCAGGGGAGCCAGAGAATGGCAAACGGTTCGGCTCAGACTTCAGGTGAGGTGGTGCTTGAGCATCTGAAGTGATGGAGCCTAGGATTTGTGTGCAAGAGAGTTATGGAGTGGGTCAACGTACTCTTCATCCAATTTAAATTTCATTATTATGACATGCAGCATATTTCAATTATCACATTATCACAGTCTAACACAAACTATGTGCACGTAATCACAGCATTAATGTTATTATGTTAACCTGCATCAGGTTTGTAACTTTGTTACCATTTCAAATGTTTGGTCTATTTACCAGAGTCATGGATAATCCTTTTGCTAATATAGTGCACTATAGTCTAAATTTTCTTTTTTCTGTACCTGACCCATTCAGCTTTCAGGTCAGAAAAAAATCAAGCATTTGTATGTTCAGACTATTTAATTTGACAAGGAGCAGTTTGCTCTCAGGTCCCTGCACAACTGAGTTTGTTTCTTTTCTTGTTGGACTTAATTTGCTCTAATATATTATATATTTCATGCGGTATATAAACTGTATATATATATTTGAGGTGTTTATCAGTTTCTCTGCAAAAGTGTTCAATGGGTCATATGTGATGCAAGTGTAGAGACTGAGGACAATCAATAAATACATTAATTCATTCATCTACTGAATTTGATATATTGATGCACAGTGCAATGTTAACGTGTAATGAATGACATAAAATAAATAATGAATTTGACATTTCATCAGGGTCATTTTTGGCAGATTGATTGCTTTTCCAGGCGTTAATGGTGTTTGTTATCTTCTCAGCATCGGAGCAACTTCTCAATTTACCTGTGATGAAGATCATGTGCTGCAGGGTTCCAAAACGATTACCTGCCAGCGCGTAGCCGAAGTCTTCGCTGCTTGGAGCGACCACAGACCCGTCTGCAAGGGTGAGCAAGGCTTCAGAGGAGCTAATAAAACAGTTTGATTAAGGCAGTGCCTCTGGTTATAGGCTCTATGCAGATAGAGGAAAGTTCATTTTCGTTAATTATGTATGAAAGCCTCTGCTGCTGCACTCTGCTTTTCCATTCCAAAATGCTCTGCATGTTTTTCTATGTTTCATAATACCTAGAGCACCTTTTAGAATTTGATTAATGGAAATGCAGCTAATAGACCTTCTCTCTACTTGTGCAACCAGTATATTACCTTTCTGTCACATTACAATGCAGGAGTTATTACTCTGCCTCCTGAGCATATTCATTGTGAATTTAACTTTGCCAGGACTGACTTTCAGGTTCAGTAGTGATAATTTATACTATGTATACTCCATACTAATATATTTTTTTAAATGTTCATGTATATTTTGAATCTGACTCATAACTTAATGTGTATATTGGCTGTGTCTTCATGTTTATCTTCATACCGTTGCAGTGAAAACGTGTGGGTCAAATCTACACGGACCCTCTGGGACTTTTACTTCTCCCAACTTCCCCATCCAGTATGAGAGTAACTCCCAATGTGTGTGGATCATCACGGCCAGCGATCCAAACAAGGTAGCACAATAGCCGGCTTGGAGTTTGTAGTATTTTTTACTCTTGGACCAAGTCAAATTAAAAATCCGTTGTAACTGTTGTCATGCGAGGATCCAACAGTAACCGGCCTTTGGATCCTAAATCACTCTTCCCATCTCCACTTCTATGAATTTACAAATGACCCATAGGGATACAGTACACAAGACACACAGTTATGGTCCCTATAGCAGCGTACAGTATAACTTAAGTTTTGTCTTATACCTTTTCACATCTGCTTTACATTATAACTCTAAACCAGATACTGTAGATAAAGGAGAGAGGCAGGATGAGGGCCATGGTTACAGTTAAAGGAAAACTACAAATCTTAGAGGAAAAGCCAACATTACCTGCAGTTGTATTAGGTGATAATTACTTTACCACTTGTGAAATTACCTCAGAATAGTCTCTCTTTATAGTACTCATGGCATTTATAAAGATGAAATAATAGGTGTTATTTTCTTGATCAATTAATTTAATAAGTATCAGATTATTAAGTAAAATAGTCTAATGCCCCACTTTTGTTGTTCTTAAGCAAGCACAACAGCCCCTCATTAGTTAGATAATGAATACAAATGGGCGAGTCTCTCACCTTTTTACTCTCCCTCCCAGAAGTATAGAGCATTTGTCCCGGCATTTCCTTCCTGAATACGCATGTATGCATCTATTTTCCAAGGGCTTCCCAAGGTGGGGAAAGGTTACATAGAATATGCATGTATTTTGACTTAGGTTTGCTCTAACTGTCCCTCATTAATGAACACAGTTGCAGCGAATTGCATTTCAGTCCTCACTAGACTACCAGTTGACCGTGGCTGTTGGCAGTTCAGCAATTCGCCTTGTTCATCTGGGGTAGCAGAAATGGAGAGAAATAGTAATTGAATGAGACCAGCTTTTCCCCAAAGTGAAGAGGTCAAAGCTGTTTTCCTAATGGTCATTACTGCTCTCCTACATCAAGTCTGGCTCTCTATTGTTATTCTGGTGAGTCATATACACAGAGGTGTCAACTAAGTGCTATCCAACTAATAAACAATAACTAACCCGCAAACGCTCATTCAGAAACTCACTAGGACTGGCAAGTGTCATAGCTTTGTGCCATCGCACCCTCTCTTAGGCAAACAAGCCATTGACTTGGCACTGAAACTTGGTCCATTAGTGTTAATATGGTAATTATGCTTATGTGTGCATCATAATGAGGCTGTTATACATGGATATTGTTTAGGCATTGTCCTCCCCTTGGCCAGAGAATTGGATGCAAGGGTTGAGCAAGCAGCCATCATATGTTTGTCATCAACAGATGTGACAGTCCCATCATTACAACATCCTTTCTTTCATCACTAATCCATGTAGGCTGAGATAATGTTGCTTTAATGTGTAGTGTCTCTGCAGTAGACCTCATTTTGTGTGATTATTATTAGTGTAAGTGGCTCTTGCTAGTTTGATCTGTGAATATAATCTATTCTGTTGTAATGTGCATTTGTTTACAGGGAAAAAAAGATAAACCAGTGACAGCTGAGAAAGACGTCTCAAGGGCGAATGTGGACAGGCAATTAAAAATCTTAGAATTTGCCTAGCCATAATTGGTTCTTAGTATTTGATTTGTGCCGTGATGTAATGTGAAGAGATGCTGCTGTCAGTTTCTATATTGCTTTGAAGTATGTTTGTGGTGTTCAAGTGGTGTAGGGGTCACTACACATGAATAAATATCAAGCAGTCGGCAATTCACTGGGCACCCGCTCCATTGGTTAATTAATCAATTTATAAGTTAATTAGAAGAAGAATCAGTTACATCAAATGAATATATCTTTATGTCTGAAATTGTAGATCCTGATGACATTGATCTCCATTTCTATTATAAAGGAATACACAAATACATCAACTTAATTTATCATAGTTTTTGAACTACTAAGGGATAGGGATCAATATCGTACATACACATATTCAAATAAGCATATATACATATATATGACTAGAGTGAGTGAATGAATGCATGAAGTAATTGTTATATGAGAGAGGAATTGAAGAAGCCTCTTGGATCCGAGGTGAAGGGACAGGCTGCAGAGTTGGGATGCATTAAGCCAAAAAGTCTTGAAAACTCAAAGCACTAAAAAAAAGATGATTCATACTGCAAACAATGAGCATTGCTAGTGGCTCTCAAGAATCTTTGCTTTATTTCTTCTCAGTTTAGAGTTCTCTGAGAGCTTAATCTAGCTACTTCTCTCCAAATCCATAAACGGATAAAAATGTGAGATGAGTTTAAGTTTGCCTTCCATGTGTGCTTGATGCCATTGTTGATTGGAGTTTTTTTTCCAGAATGATTCATAAAAGTTCAAGCATACAAGCTATATTATACAGCTATCACAATTATTAGATAGGAGGAAGTCTTGGTTTTCACAGTGTTTGATCAAACATGTTGCTGTCTTCTGTCTCCAAGAATTCCATAGGCTTTTACCTACATAAGCCTCTCTCTGTTCTACAGACATGCTTGTCTTTAATGACAAGTTACAGAAAATTATATTTTATTACAGGTTATTCAAATCAACTTCGAAGAGTTCGACCTTGAAATTGGCTATGATTCGCTAACAATTGGAGATGGAGGGGAAGTAGGTGATTCGAAAACAATAATACAAGTGTAAGTACTATACACAATATTCATACATTGGATGTATATTATACTATAATATTGCCTATATAGTCGAACATGTTGCAGACGTTGTTAGATCTACATCTTTTTAGAGAGAGCATCATTTGTATATATGTCATAAAATATATTTCTGAATTTCTTTTGTGCAAAGTCATTAATACCGAGAGCCATCTGATTCCATACATATGTAATTGCTATGATGCACTGTATAAATGCATTTAAAAAAGTAACTCCATGATGACATGAGGCTCAAAAAGTGTGGTTTGGTACCACAGTGACTTTTTTTTTCTTGGCCGATCTGCAGGTTGACTGGGAGCTTTGTCCCGGACTTGATTGTCAGCATGTCCCATCAGATGTGGCTTCACCTACAGTCCGATGAGAGTGTGGGCTCAATCGGGTTCAAGATCAACTACAAAGGTACACAGACTTAGTGCAGATATCATCTCTGACTGTCTGGTTTATGTCTGTTTCAGTGACTGTCTCATTCAGTAAACCCCTGAACCGTCTGCCAGTTTGTTCTTCTATCTGTCTGTCTACAACTCTCTACTGTATCTACTTCTTTAAATACCTGCGTTAACCAGGCTCTCTGACTCTCCTCTCCTCTCCTCTCCTCTCCTCTCCTCTCCTCTCCTCTCCTCTCCTCTCCTCTCCTGTACTCTACACTCCTCTATTCTACTGTACTCTACACTCCTCTATTCTACTCGGTTCTACTCTGTTCCACTCAATACTCCTCTGCTCTCCTCTGCTCTGCTCTACTCATCTCACCCACAGAAATTGACAAAGAGAGTTGTGGTGACCCTGGTACACCCCTGTACGGTTACCAAGAGGGTAGTGGCTTTCTAAATGGAGACGTTTTGCGCTTTGAATGCCAGTTTGGATTTGAGCTCATCGGGGAGCGGATGATAACCTGCCAGAACAACAATCAGTGGTCGGCTAATATTCCCATCTGCATATGTGAGTCCGATACTTGCTTTTTTTTCATGACAGCAAATGAAGCAATTACTTATGTGTTTGGAAAGTTCACAGTGACACTAAGCTACTGGAAGATTAATTATAGCATTGTTAAATGACCATGCAGTGCATTTTGTGTAAATAGCATACAGATTGTAAAATAGGAAATTGATAGCATATAGTTGCCTTGTTATTTGGGGTTGATAAAAAGGGGAAGAAAGAAGGGTACACACTGTCACCCAATACAAACACTCAGGAGGTTAGAAACCCGCATTGTACTGTAGATTATCTTCACAAAATATAACCTAAACCCCTCCTGTGAGTTTCACTATACCCAGCCTATATCCATAACAAAAATCTAGTCTACTGTTTCTTCAAGTTAACTGTGTCCATTGGGACATTGTGCAGTATTCCTGTGTGCCCATATTGCCAGATGTCTGTATTTTTGTACACTAACTCGTCAGCTCCATCCCCCCTTACAGTTTCATGTTTCTCCAAGCCACTCAGCACCCACGGGACCAGTGCTGTCTCCTGATTGTTGAGCTAGTTATAAAGTACTGACATTGTTTTATACCAAGCTTTGTGCCCGATCGCGTCATGGCAGAATCTGTGGTGCAGATTTTCACACAACCAGTGAGATTTGCTGTGAAACAAATTGCCTCACCTGGGATGTTCATGTTTATATATATATATATATATATATATATATATATATATATATATATATATATATAAATAAAAAACACGTTTTCACTCTATCACACAGTCCCCTGCTTTTCCAACTTCACGGCTCCAATGGGGACGGTGTTGTCACCTGACTACCCAGAGGGCTATGGAAACAACCTCAACTGCGTGTGGCTGATAATCTCTGAGCCCGGCACCCGAATCCACCTGGCCTTCAATGATTTTGACCTGGAGCCTCCCTATGACTTCCTCACTATTAAAGACGGGGACCAGTCAGGAGCCACAATACTAGGGCGCTTCTCAGGGGCCGAAGTCCCTTCCCACCTTACGTCCAACAGCAACGTTTTGCAGCTGGAGTTCCAGGCTGATCACTCAATGTCTGGACGAGGATTCAACATCACCTACAGCAGTAAGGGACAGTTTAGTCAATTATAATCGAAACAATCATATCATTGTAAAGCATTTAAATGAAACTGAAATTGAATTATGGATCAGCCAATATGTTTTTTTCTGGTCCAGAACCGATTGTCAGGGAGACTGATTAGCAATATTTGGAACCAATGTACATTTGCAGTAAACATTTACATTTTATTGTCAAAATGTAGAATAGCCAGTGTTGGTTTGTAATTAAATACAATTTACTCAAGTACTCCTCTACTAAATAATTGAATGATTCAATGACCAGTTACTTTGCAGTTTCAGTGTTGATACGCTCTTACCTGTGTATCCAATCATATAGCTTTGTGATTGGACATGAGGGACCACAGAGTGACTGACAACGAATGACAACAGAGACAGGCAGCCACATCGAAGCGAAAGGAGCATTTTAAAATTACTTAAATTATTCTGACAAAAAAGCTCCTCGAAATCCAATAATCTAAAAAATCCTGAATATTTAAATCTGCGTATCAGCTAGGCCACTATTTTAAAACTATTCTATTTTAAAAACATCTAGCTAAAGAAATGAGAATTATGTTGTGTAAAGTAAAAGCAAATTACATCTTCTGTCTTACTGATAAATGATGTGATCAGATTCAGTGGGTCTTGTAATTTATGTGAATGTGCGTGGTCTTACTCACAAAACATACTCCTGTAATTTTGTTCTTTTAAAAAAATACAGCAGCATTTAGGAAAATGCATACTGTTTCTAGCCTGTGCCTCACAGCCTAAAACAACATGACCGTAATTAATTTTCTCGCAGCAAAGTCACAGCAAGCTCCATAGACGGAGGCCATTGTCACCCTCAGGTGTTGAGAGCAGACCTCTGTTTGTTTTTTTCTTTCTTACGGACAGCAACATCCATTTCCCTTATCTCCCTTCTCCTCAAAGACCCTATTTCTCATTCACACAAGAGCGTTTGTCACTAGATCTTGTTCTCTTTCTTCTCATTACAAGCTTTCGGCCGTAATGAGTGCCCTGACCCTGGCATACCGTTAAATGCCAGGCGCTTTGGGGACAGTTTCCAGCTGGGGAGCTCCATCTCTGTAGTTTGTGAGGAGGGCTTCATCAAGACACAGGGTGCTGATACCATCACATGCCATCTCGAGGAAGGCAAGGTGATGTGGAGTGGACTCATACCCAAATGTGAAGGTACTGAAATGGAATAACTTAGAATTGTGTGGTTGGTGGACAGAAATGTTGACAATTTAGTTAGGAAAAGATGGAGACAGCAGGGGAAATTTGATTAAAAAAACTGAGTGGGTGATGTGGAACATGCTGTCCACAGAACTGTCTACATTTATCTTATAGTATTATTTTCAGGTTTTTGTGCAACTCTAGCCCTTTGGTGACTCACTTTTATTTTTCAATGTTTTCATGTGGGTGCAAAAAGATTACTGTGCAGTATCATCTTAAAAAAAAACATTTCTCTCTATCTCCTCTCCTCTCCTCTCCTCTCCTCTCCTCTCCTCTCCTCTCCTCTCCTCTCCTCTCCTCTCCTCTCCTCTCTCCCCTCTTTGCTCCTCTAGCTCCTTGTGGGGGCCACTACTCAGGGCCGTCTGGTGTCATCCTCTCCCCGGGGTGGCCAGGCTACTACAAAGACTCCCTGAGTTGTGAGTGGGTCATTGAGGCCGAGCTGGGAAGCTCCATCAAGATCAGCTTTGACAGGTGTGTATGACATTGCTGCAACAACTCAGCCGTGGAAACAAATATATGCACTCACACATGCTCACACAAAGACAAAAACTTAGAAAGCATACAATCCCTTGTGTACGTATATCCACATACTTTACTGAAAAAAGTTGAAAGTCTGGTGTAATTCTTTAATTTGATACTGGCTCTGGCTAACTTCCTTAGAAAAAGATCTTTTGTTCTTACCATTAAGAAGAGAAACCATACAATGTTTGTATTTTATAATCAAGACTTTCTCAGTGCTGACACATTCCTTTGTAAAGAAACAAAGAGCTACTTTCCCTATGATTTTTGTGTGTGTGTGAGTGAAATGAGCCCAGATCTCTTTTTTAGCCCACCTTCGCTTTTATGAGCCAAAGTTTCCCTATGTCTAGCTTATGCAGTCGATTGTGGCATTATACTGGTGGTAATATGATTCTTTGCATTATAACCGTAAATCTGATGGTATTTTTTCCACAGTATTGATGGTAATATTGGCACTCGTGCAGATGTCACTTGTTTGATGATGTAGAGACCTGAGGGTGACCACGGATCCATACCATGTCAGATTTCTGAGAAGCTCATTGATCTTTTACAATTGCAATAATTGGAGCACTTGCGATGAAAGCTTTTTTTTTCTAATTTATCTCCGCAAAATTAGACAGTTTTCTCTGCGGACACAACAGGCTAAATGCCTGCAAACGCTTTAATCTGTCGAAGCTGAAGTATTATTTTGAATACAAATAACTGTCTACCGTCAACTCCCTCTCTCTGCTCTTCTCACTTTTAAGGTTTCAAACTGAGCTCAGTTATGACTTCCTGGAAGTGCACGACGGGCCCAACCTACTCTCTCCACTGATTGGCTCGTTTAATGGAACCCAGGTCCCTCAGTTCCTGTTTAGTAGCAGCAACTTTCTATACCTGCTTTTCACCACAGATAATAGTCGATCAAACAGTGGCTTCAAGATATTCTACGAAGGTGAGAGTGCGCTACCATTGCCTGAATGCACTGCAAAACAATACACTGGATGAGTGAATTACGCATTGTTTTTTTAACAGCACACAGATTTGGCACTTTTTCTAATAATAAAAACATTTCATTAATTTTAAATGGGATATGTCAAATAAATTAATGAAAAAAGTTAAAGTACTTGGTAGCTACTAGCAGTAGACATTTAAATTGGTCAGCCTTTCTTATAACACAAGTTTCTGAAACTGTGTGTCAAGACTAAATTGTGCTGAGGATGTTTTTCAGGTGGATTACATAACAAGAGCACCAGTATTATCATAAAAGCTTGGCTCAGTGAGTAGGTTATCAGGATGAAACTAAATTTATTCAGTTTGGGCATAAAAATTCAAGTGAGACTACATAATTTTAAACATTGATTATTTTAGTGGGAGACCAAGGTCAAAACTGCTTTTGTAAATCGTATATTACAACTAATGTAAATTCTTAAGGACACCTCACACAGTTACATCTGGTTGTGCTGGAGTTTAAAAACCCAACTGTTTACAAGGTCCTTTGTGAGAAGTGAGGGAATGGCTCCTGCATGAAATACAAGCCAAACTTTAGGATGAAGTTGGCCATACTTCCTAATCAGTGTTGGATATTGAATAGTATTGTGTTACAAACTATATGTATCACGATATGATATGAAGACAAACACTAAAAGTTTAAAGAAAGTTTGGAGGAATTGTGAGATTTTATGTCTACAACAAGGGCCTGCTTTAAATCCCAGTCCCTGGATTCATCATTTTGCCTTCAGAATATGTTTGTGTGCCTTACTGCTTGTCAGGTGTAAAAGTAGCCCTAAGTTTAAAAATGCAAGCTTGTGGAAGAAGCTTGTCTTCAAGTGCAAGGAATGACTAAGAAAATCTGAGTGAGGGTAAAGAACCGTTGGCTCTCAGCGGTACATAATCTGATACTGAGTAACTACCATCTTGGAAAAATCTTCTGCTCTCAGGGGGTGTTGTAAACTTTTTATCTTTCCCCATCATTATGCATGGAATGGCAGTCTTTGAAAAATCAAATAAAAAAACACTCTGGACGTAGTGTGATCTATTTTCACGATTGTTTGCACTAGCACCATTACCCTTGTCTCTCAGATGTGATTCATAAGACGGAGTTTGTTATTATGTCTGTATTATTGACTGAAAGCAGGCCACAAGTGCCTTTGTCTTATTATGTTTCACTCTCAAGTGCATTTCTCTTTTGTTGATGAGGCTATTGAAAAGCAATAACAGTAAGATCATATTAGCTTCTTCCATAGCACTTTAGAACATATCTTATTGCTGAAATGCTTTAGGGAAACCAAGCCTAGTTCATTTGTAAAATTGGTCTTACAAAGTAGAGCTGTTGTGAATTATGCTGTAAATAAACTGGGGCACAACACTGCATCATAAACCTTTGTATGTGATAATACAAAAAAACTCTATTCAGAAATTAAGAATAATAAAACATTTTATCAAATCATATGCAGGCCTACATGTTCCACATATGCTTTTTTTTATTAGTTTGGGGTTCTTTTTTCCATTATATACCTGCTCCCTAGAGGCCAGTACCAGCAGTGATCAATGAGTGCTCTACTTCTCTAACATGCTGAGACAAAATCTGTGTGTTTCTTGACTAAATATATCTAGAATAACTCAAGTAGAGCAAGACAGATTTTATACAGAGGCCCAGAAGTACATAGGAAGAGCCCTTTTATCACACATGAATAATCAGTCAGCCTGGGCTGTTATACAGGTTATTAGTGTTTATGATTACAATCTATAGCTCACAAACCATGCACCATATGCAGTATATGAACAACCATGCAGTATAACTGTGTTATTCTCTTAAATGTGTAATTCCTCGTTAATAATGGTGTGCTACACTGCAAAAAGAAACCTCTGTTAGCTGTGCAGTACACCTCTCTTCACAGATTGGAATTTACTGCAATCGGGCACCCCAGTAGCTCAGTTGGTTGAGTACGTGACCCATGTATAGAGGCTATGTCCTTGCTGCAGTGGCCCAATGTTGAAGTCCAACCTGTGGCCCTTTGCTGCATGTTATTTCTCCTTTCTTTCATCCTGCTTCCTGTCATTCTCAAGCTGTCCTGTCAACAAAGTTTTAATAGGCCAAAATGCTTCATATATAAAATAGAAAAAGAATTTACCATAATGGAAACATTTGAAATCAACAGTATCTGTTTGACTTGCTGAGTGTGTGTGTATCCGGTGTAGTTTGATTCTGCAGTAGGTGCAATTTTGCATGTAGTTTACATTGTGCTGTACCTTTTAAATGTCGTTCATTCTGGGCTCACAATGTCTAATGCCAGACATCCCGCAATGAACAGGATACTATTTGCTGACATGTCTTAGTCATTTGACCTGGTCAACCACCTGTAACTACTTAGCAACAGAACTTGGACTAGAACCATGAGACCTCTGAAAGAGAACAGAAGGTGATGCACTTTACAGCTAATTTCAGTTCTGATTTACTACTTTTTGATTTAGTTTTTTAATAACTATGTATTATGAAAAATAAATGTATGGCCCCGGGCATCTCTGGTATATGTCTCATCAGTAGCTCTTTTGTCGTAGTGTATGTTTTTAGTGATAGCTTACTGGCTGTGTATATGGATGATCTGGAAATACAGATGGATAGATGGATTAATAGACCGCCAAAGCCAATGAATACTTCCACATTACTTAGAATAGGCTACCCAAGATGACCTGATAACTGCTTACACAACTGTTGCCTGTAATTGCAGAAAATCAGCATATTTTTAGTGCATCAAAAGCAGCCCTACTTGGAAGATATCCAAATAATAACCCTGGAAATCACAGGAAAAAATGGGGACATCTCTTTACAGCTTGCAACACTGAAGATTAAGAGGGAGCAGGCGTAACTGCAACCAGCTCATTCTAGGAGTAAAACCAGTGTACAGAAAACATTTTTAGGAAAACCAAAAGTGGTGGTCCAACACATGTGTAGAACAAGAGCAAGTCTATATCTACAGTGTCAGCAGTACAGTTGTCTACATTATAGCACCTAGAATTACACCCCTGTCCTCCTCCTCAGCACCTAAAACATATGCCTTTAACCGCCTGACCTTCTCTCAGTGGGTGACTTGTTTAAACATTAGAAAATCGGGTTAACATATAAATGAAAGCTTGTTTTTCTTTTATACCAGTGTAACCGACAACTCTATCAAGGTTATTCCGACAGTAACTGTCAAACATCGCAACGTTCAGTGCGAAAGTACATTTGTCTTGTGTTGTAACAGCCTTTGCTATTTCTGAAATGTGACTCTTTTCTGTGCGCTCTTTTGTTCTTCATGTATTAATTTTTTCCCCACTTTTGTAAGCATGACCAAGCATTCATTTTTAAAGTTAAAAGTCAAAATTGTTTTGTATAACTCTGTCTTCCTTTATTATATATGTGACCTGAGACCTACCTTTATAGTGATTATTCATCATCACATCAAAGGTTCTGTTTATTTTGTAGGAATATGACCTAGAAATTTGAGTGATTGCAAAAATAGAATTGTCATTTTATGTTTCATGAATGCTGTTTGACTTCAGTATGCCTCTGTACTTCAACAGTCATAGTTTATCTACATCAGCAAGAACAGACCTCCTCTGCTTTATAAATAGTTGAAAAGAATAAGACATACTCTGTGACAGACAGTCACTTGCTGTATCTAATACATAGTCCACATGACACATCACAGTGGAGTTTTGTGTCTTGGTAGTTATCGTCACCAGTTACAGTAAAAGACAACCTGCCCAAAGATTAACAAACAAATCTAGACACAAGATAGAGTTTGTGAACACACAGGACCTGCAATAAATATCCAACATGGAAGTAAATTACGTTGTCTCTTTTTTAAATTTCCTTAGTGGTCACATTGGACACATACTCCTGTATGGATCCTGGTATCCCAGTGAATGGCATACGCTTAAGCCACGACCTGTCTATTGGCTCCACGGTGTCCTTCCAGTGTGACCCAGGATACAGACTGAGCCACGAGGAACCACTGGTTTGTGAGAAGAACCACTTCTGGAGCCACCCACTGCCCACATGTGATGGTATGTTGTATCACCATTTCTTCAGTCTCATTCATGAAATCAATGACCACAATTTGTCTTTTGAGTGAATGCTAATCAAATATGCTTCTTATGTTCTTAAAATGACTCTGGATGACACTGTATGACATGATCTGGTCCTTTTCTAACAAGAGGTTTCTATATTAATTTATCAAAAGGTAACTGGGTTTGGATAGAAGCTGCTGCTTTCATTCTGTTATTTTTTGAGGTTAGTGAATTAAAAAAAAAAAGAATCAGAATTTCCTTTATTTGCCCTGCAAACGGGGACATTTCTTCATCACAGCAGCCAAAGGACAGTGGTATTGTAATAAACAATAATAATAGTAAAAGAATAGACAATACAATAAAAAAGTACGAAATAGAAATACACTTGTATACATTGTGTATAAATACTGTTTTACTCTGTTAGCAGTGTAATTGTAAGCAGTATAGTGTAATTGTAAGCAGTAAAGTAAAAATAGATAAAATAAAGATATGGTCTTATTGGCAGTAACATGCATCCAACTATGGGTAGCTCACAGCAGTTCTAATTCACCAAGCAGATGATTGTCCGAATGCTTTGTATTCAAAAAAAGACTCAGTCCATAAGTGAACATATTTCTTGGGGTGTTAAGAATCATTCCATACTGAAGACCGATGATTCACAACTTCATAACATGAAGTTCAGCATGTTCCTGATATGATATCCCGCAGAATCTCTCTCTGATTTTACAGTTTTTATGTTTTTGCTGTTTAGTAGTATGCTGAAGGACAGTTGTGGCAATTATTGTTGCAGTGCACAAACCTTAAATGAAGCCTCTAAGTCGCAGATCAGTCAGTTGAAAACATTTAACGAACAAAATACATGCATGGGTCGGTGGGGAGCACGATACCGTGCTGTACAGCTTTGGCCCACTGGTTGCCCTGGAAAATCATTTTATGTATTGGAGCATTTTCTTGCCTAGGTGTGTGCCAGACTGGTGCCAAATATCTTGGCTCTCTGCCTATGGAGCCTCTAAAGTAGATCATTTGCCAAGTGTACTCATTCACTTTTAATGACTTTATGTAATTTTGGCTCATTAATAAAATATTTGATATAATTTTGTTGGTGGGTAAGGATTCAGGCCTTGATGTGTTGTGCTCACTGGAGGGCCCTAGGGTGGAAGGAGAGAGGATAAGAGGGGGGTGGGTGTGTGCAGCTGTGGAGCCTGAGGCATCTCAGTGATCCTCCAAAACATCATCTGACATTCATTACTTTGAAAATATGTGCATGCACAAGAGTTCTACTTCTAATATTTTGTCAAGATCGCTGTTTTGAGGGAAGGCATCGGGGCGTTTGGCTGCAACACCACTCCACTCTTAGGGCATTCAAGCTAAAGAACACACACACAAACCCACACATAGAAACTTAAAGCAAGAAGGAAGGAACCAAAACAAAACTTGTCAAGCTTCATAACGCTGTATTTAAAGAGCAGAGCCCTTTATGTGAATTGACCTTTTATTTGAAACACAATGACAGCATGAGAAAATTGTTGCTGGTTTAACCAGTATCCAGTTAGACAAGTTAACCTTCAGAGGGATCTAACATCAACCCCCTGGTCCTCAGCAGCCAAAGAGAGTAGAGACTTATCTCATTAACTGTGATGCAGTATTTGTCAATCAACAATATGTATGAGAGTCATATTACTGGGGTGGCGATGGGTGTTGCTCCTGTACACAACACTTGCTTTCACCTCAGCTGTGACTAAAGGGGGATTCAATTTGGCCAACCCGACTGAAGACTTGTGGATGCTGCTCTGAGGTGATTGTTTCTATTTGAAGGAAATTCAAAATCACTTTGAAGTCACAATCAAAAATAAAAGCCAGATGCTCTTAGCCGCTGAATATGCTCGTGTCAGTTGTTGTTAATGGTAAGTGAATTTAATGGATGATCCTGTTTTCTAACAAGGTCTTTCCATGAAAGAAACCATAGGAGAGGGGAAAATATAGATAGGTAGTTGAATTAATGAATTATTTATTGTCCTGGCAGTAGGAAAGGTTTGGAGTCAGGGAAAGAGAATAAAAAAACATTGTGTTGGCAGAATTTCAGGTACTCATAAAAATAGCAGGACAGGATGTGATATGACTCAGATGCATTATTCATTTAACTCACTCCAATGTCTTGAGGTGAAGGATTTATTGGTTCATTTGCAATTTTCATTTTTTTTTTTTTATTTCAGCAGTTATCAGTCATTATCTCCCCTTTCTATTCAGCATCATGTGGTGGGGATATCAGGGGACCTGGAGGGATCATCTTATCACCCGGATACCCGGAGCTGTACTCTAACTCTCTAAACTGTACTTGGACTGTGGAAGTCAGCCATGGAAAAGGTAGGAAAACCCCACATGTTTTAATATAATGCATTCTTGAATATGTAAGTAGGAAACTATTTAGCTGTATGTATGTTTTTTTAAGAAACATGTTTATTGTATTTGCAGGAATTATTCACACACTACACCCCAGTAAGAGCCAGATTTATTTTGATATTCCTTACCGCAGTGACACATAATAGTCCTAACGATGGCCAAATTATGAAACTATAAATTATAACAACGCCCCCTCCACAGATTCCATGAACATTACACAGATTTATTATTGTAAAATGAGATCTGCAAAGAGCATGTATTTTACTTGAACAAAGATAATTTAAATGCACTCACTTTTTTCATCTATGGCAACTAGCCAGAATAATTTTACACTTTTACTCTGAGGTGTTCATTTATTAAAAAAATAACTCTTTGTATCCTTTTTAAAAAGGTGCTCTGGTGTTGGAGCATTACACTTAATTTGTAGGTCTTTGTTATTAGCAGTTTTTTGGCTTATTCAAGCCAATATTATTCAGTAGACTGTTTTATACATTTATCACTGGGATTTAATCAGTTTTTCACCTAGCACATTTAACATTTTTGACATTCAGTGTTTCACCTGGTAAGAGATTCTGGTATCTCATTCTCATTCTTTATTTCATTTGGTATCACAGAGCTCACTGTCAGCTATGTGATCAGTTTCCAGGCCTCTGAGATGTTCTTGTTCTTTTGAAAAGTACTGTAAGCTAATATTGGTGCCCTAGCACTTAGATTTATCACTATATTATAGCACAGTGCTTATTATCTTCTGCCATTGAAATGGCATATTATACTCTTTGTCAATTACCAATTTATCCTATTGTCAAATGTTCACTGCTCTTATTCCTCTAAAGAGTCACCTTTGATGGTTTGATAGATATCAATCTCACAGATTTTCCAACAATTCCCTCCACTCAGTTGTTGACGCCAGAAGAACTTAATTAAGCATTATTTAATTTGTGCGTCAAATGTGTTTAATTTATGTTAAACACCTTCAATCAGTTGGGTTTAGGATTTTTTGCCAGATAAGACAACAATGTAATTACTGTACATGTATACAAATGCAAATGTATTTTATGTAACAATAACCTATATGTTTTCCAGACAGCAGCATTATCCTTTGACTTTTTTTTACTTGAACTTTCAACAATGACTGGAAGACTGCTTGGGAGTATTCTAAAACTATATGATCGCCATTGTACCATAGTCTACGTACTACAGAACATATATTGTCTTTAGGTGGCTCTCATGTTAATATTTTTCAGATTTTCTTCGTTTATCTTGCATGGAGAAATATCTAAAACTCTTACTTTATATGTGAAAACAGATAAGGAATCTTTTATCATGGCACTGATTTACTTTGTGTATTTATAACCTTGTGGCTACTCACTGCAAGACAAATTCATCTTCAGGGATACCAGCTATGTAACTATTCCACTCAGTAATTGCCAACATTCAGTACCGTACTTTATTGAAATATTGAGATGTCCTATCCCGGGGATGTCTCTTGATTAATTGATCATTTGGCTTTACTTTCTGGAACATAATTGGTGTTTTACAGAGCACAATCAATCATTTTATTTTGTTATCCATTTTATAGCCATGTGGGAATTTCTGTATCGAGTGAGCCAAACATTGTGGAGGACATTATAGAGTCATATTGAACAGATTCAACAGATGGCATTGAAATGGCAGCGCTTATTGCAGTGAAAAGCAGCCAACTGGCCATCAAGGATGGAATAGAGATGTTGTTATTGGTTCTTAATTATAGTGTGAAAGTAGAAGCAGGGTGAAGAGACCTTGATCTTGTTTTCCAACCTAGGTTGAATAATAGTTTGTTGATAGAAAATTTGAATTTTTTGACAGACTTGAATATAAATTGATTACAATTTCTTTGCGTCTCTTACAGATTTTGTATCACTCAATATGTTCATTGCACTCATTCTGATACTAATCATTGTTTAGTATATTTTTACCTATAAAGCAATACTGGTCAACACATATATATCCATTGATGAATTCAAGGTCATCACTTTGATTCTGGTAAATGAGGCTTGTGGTTGAATTGCTGCCACTGGAAAAAAATGCCACTTCAAAATTAAGTAAGAATAAAGAAATCAAAGTGTTTAAGTTTAAAAAAGAAAAAAAAAAGTACCAATGGCACAAATGCAAACATGTGCAAGTCTCCTATATCTCACATATATGTCACTTTCTAGGTGGCTGAGTCTTGTATTATGTATAAGGAGATATTTTTAACTAGAAACGATACATGTACACCTGGTATCATTCTGTATATATTGCATTTTAATTTGTCGTGATTATGTATGGTTGCTACATTGGCCATGTCTCTCTTGTAGCTCTCTTGACTTCCAATTAAAACACATTAAAGAACATAACTGGTAGAAAGGCCATTTAACTGGATAGTTTTAAAAAAGACAGCTGTAGGTCGCACATTTTGAATTTCAAAATTGCTTTCAATATTTTTTGGTGTCTCATTTTAAATTTTAAACTTTTTCATTTTCATTTTAGTAGTATTTATTTACAAGTGCTGCCGTAGGATTAAAGCATTTATGATTAAATGAATGGAAATGAATACTTGCTTGTTGGATGGATGGGGTAAGCTTACCCCAAATTAATACAATCCATTCTTTAACCATGACAATGAAATTTAAAATTACAGCTAAAAATGTTAATGTAATGTAATAAACACACATTCAGTTTGAGTCATTTAAAATGTTTAAATATCTCCAACAGTGATTCCTTGTATTCCCCTGAAAACCTCTTAACGCTGAGCTTCTTATTTCTCCTCCAAGGTGTCCAATTCACTTTCCATTCCTTCCACCTGGAGGATCACCATGACTACCTTCTGATAACAGAAAATGGCAGCTTTGCCCAGCCACTGGCTCGACTCACAGGCTCAGAGAGGTCTGCACCTGTTAACGCTGGCCTGTATGGGAACTTCAAGGCCCAGCTACGCTTCATTTCCGACTTCTCCATATCGCTGCAGGGATTCAACATCTCCTTTTCGGGTATGAAGGCATTTGAAAGTTCTGTCTGTAGGAAGCGGGAGAAGTGGTAGATTTGTGGACAGGACAGGTAGGGAAGGTTTTAACAGTGGACACAGGATGAGTAGTGTGGAGGAGGCAGAAGGGAGAAGAGTAAGGATGCTGAAAATGTGGTAGGTGGAGATTTTAAGTAGGAGGGGTAGAGAGTCTAAGTGAAAGTCACTGACAGAAAGAGAAAGACAGCTCATTCAGCGATGAGATCAAAACTGGTAAGCCTCTCTAAAGCATGCATTACGTAACATGTGAGGAATGATTTGTCGGTCAGAATTGGAGTAGGCTTAAGGTAGACCATGCCTCAGGCAGCGCTGATCAGAGGAGGATAATTAAGAGACAACGAGGTCACGCAGGTAGAGGGTGTCTGACCGTGATGAGAATGATCATCAAAGCATGCCATGTGGGTCAGTATCCTCAGGACTGAGGAGACGATGGAGAAAGGGAGGTAGTAAAGAAATAATGGAGAGAGAGAGAGAGAGAGAGAGAGGTAGAGATGGGAAGTGTAGGGAGGGGGAGAGAGATAGAGAAAGGAGATGAGACAGATGGTGATGCTGAGTGAGCGGGGTTGATGGAGAGGGCGGAGAGAGGGAGATTTAGTAATGCAGAAGAAGGGAGAGAGAGAGGGCCTTCTTCATGAGCATTCTGGCTAAATGTTTGCCTGCTGTTTGCTGAAGTGAAGCATAACTTATGCAGCCATGAATATTCATGAAATGTAGTTTCTGTGTGTGTGTGTGTGTGTGTGTGTGTGTGTGTGTGTGTGTGTGTGTGTGTGTGTGTCCTGGCAAGCCCTGTAATTAGCATATATCGATTTCCTGATTAGGATTTTTTTTTTGTAACCTTTCATGACCTGTGCCAATGCTGTCAGGTCACTTCCTACAGTAGAGTGCTGCTGTGTTGAGATCAACAGGCCTACATATTTCTGCTGCATACTCCTTAATGCAGGCTGTCAGAGGAATACTGCAGGGAGCAAGACCTTTTTCTTCTTATGTAGCCAGAGTTGCATCTACGTCTGAAATGCTGAGGCCACCAACAGACTAAGTTTAATAATCCTGCATGCAGGACGGCCTAGTTTTTGAGAGCCCATTCTTCATCCAGACATGCAGGGTTCAAACTTTTGGCATATATCCCAACCTTATGAAGTGTCCTTGACTTAGACTGTCAATTCCCACAAACTAAGATATTGCTTTGGCTGAAGGTGCATTCAGACTTTCTTTGAGGAGACTGATGTTTCCCAGGGGGGATCATTATCAATATTGAGTTAATTACAAATATGTGGCTGTGGCTCACGGGTGGAGCTAGCATCTTATCTGAAGGTCGTTGGTTCGATTCCCCTGGACTGCAAGTCGAAGTGTTCTTGGGCAAGATGCTGAACCCCAAACTGCCATCAGTGTATTGATGTATGTATGTATGTATGTATGAATGAATGAGTCGCTTTGGACAAAAGCATCTGCTAAATGCCCTAAATGTAAATGTAGATCATTATAATGAAGTATTGGTAATATATTTTAATGGTAAGACATCATTTATTATTTTTTGTTGCTGATTTAAATTTTTTTGTCTATTTGGTTTCCAGAGTATGATCTGGAACCCTGTCAGGACCCCGGAACCCCTCGGTTCGGCTGGCACACAGGCTCCAGATTTGGGATTGGTGACTCACTGGCATTTTTCTGCAACACGGGCTATCGTCTACAGGGGGCGAAGGAGATCGTGTGCTTGGGAGGTGGCCGCCGCATGTGGAGTGCCCCTCTGCCAAGGTGTGTGGGTACGTGGTCAGCTGCTTTTATTACGTTTTCTTCCCTGTTTGTGTATTGCCGAATTTACACTGTTACTCATGTTTAAATGTTTTTGGCAAAGATATCTCCTTTTTATTAGGCATTTAAGACCTCAATGGAGTTGGATTTACTTGAGTGGATTACGACTAAAAAGCCCTTGCATGTGATTAATACGATCTGAGCTGCCAGGTTTTAACTATCCTGGAAGATCCCATTTCCACTGAAGGGTGCTCAAAGGGCAGGTCAAGGGACAGAAGATCAACATATATTTTCCTCAGAGAAGGTCAATTTTATTACATACACATTTCAAGAATTGACTCAGGGTTCATTTTAGAGTAGAGGCACTGTGTCATTTTAAACAGATCCCTTCACACCCTGTGCTTAACCCTGCCTCTGACACAGGGGGTGCCAATGGCTGCAAAGATTACATGAATTTCACATGATGATAGTGCTTGGAAACAAATAGCACAAATATTTATGTAGGCCTTGCAGTGACCTTTTTAATTGGTCATGAGTTTTAAACTAAGCATTCTCTTGTTTTAAAGAAAAAACAAATAAATAAAAAGCTATGTAATGTGTCTAATTTGCGCACATTGACTCAGAATAGTTGATTTTGGAAAGCAATCCTTAACTAGTTTGTCTTGGCAGGGTACAAGAAAGCAAGCAGTGTAAATCTTACAAATAAAGTCTGTAATGTTTTTACAGGATTTTATAGTCTGCTCAATGTGTCAGTGCCAATTCATAATGATTATGTGATTCTAAAGTAATGAAATGGATGGACGCATGGATGAATAAGTAAGTATGATAATCCCAGTTAGACATTTGAATTATACCTTTATTTCTTTAGTAACATGCCAATGAACTATGCCTATTCATTTCGGTGTATTTATTTCAAATTTGGGCTGTTTTTGCAGTGCCTATTATTGTATAAGTGATCATGTCTATTGTCTGTGTGTGCAGCGGAGTGTGGATCCACGGTCTCCAACAACGAAGGGGTTCTTTTGTCACCAAACTACCCAATGAACTATGACAACAGCCATGAATGTGTGTACAGCATTCAGGTCCAAACAGGAAAAGGCATCAACGTGACAGCCAGCACCTTTCAACTTGCTCAAGGTGACATCCTCAAGGTAAAGACACAATGCAGCTGCTCCTCTTTGTTGACAAGAAAATTGATTTCCAACAAAAAAAGCAGGACAAAGTCACATCAGTTTGTGCCAACGTTTTAATTAATGCTTAAAGTGAAACTCTCGCCTAACCCTAACCCTAACGAAAATACAGTAGATCTTAAAAGTGCCTCTTTTGTCGTAATTATGCTTTTACACGAAGGCTTGACTCATATACATTCACAAAAAAAGCCTAGGTTGCATTTTGGCAAAAGTTCCACTTTAAGTATATGAGACAGGTCCTGGTGCTTTTTATTATGTGCTACACTGGAAACTGGAAATGGGATTACGTGGAGCACACAAAGCAGAATGCACAATTGTTTTGCCCCGGAAGCCAGAGCAAAGGTCAAACAGCCGCAGCATCTCTTTGGGATGGAAGGGATTCAATTCTTCGCTCAAGGGCATTTTAACATTCTTGGTAAGCACCACAGATGTGATGCAAATGACTATGTAGTCACCACCTCACAGCTGGAATGCACTCTTTTTGGCATGCAGATGTCTTGTGTAATGCTCCAATTAACAGAGCAGTGTAGCCTACTATCTATGCTTCAAGTAATGGCACTGTGTAGACTGTAATATCTCGCACTTAGTAATTTTGTGAACATCTGAAATGGGGAAAGACATGCTGGGAGAGCTAAATTGACTTGAAGAAAGGGGGAGTTCTGGGCCTTGGAACTATTTCAAAGGGAGAGCTCAGAACCTTGTATCTCTTGTTATTGCACAGATATCAATCATGAATGATAAGGTATACTGCTGGACATTACTATGTTTTGAATATAGAAAATATGCTGCTTCAATAAATCATTTCCATAAAGTGTATGAAAAAGTATATCTGCAATTAAAGAGAATAACAGCTGAAGATTCAAAACATTATTTTGTTTAGCAAGAATCCACAAAACATGAAAAAACAATGTACCTTACTCTTACTCTACTTGAGGAATGCACCACTTTCAATTCTCATTCAGTATTGAAGAGCATTTAATTTTTAGTTGATAATAGCTGTTAAAGAGTCTTTTTCTTAGTTTGACATGATGAACCCCACCACCTTGTTAATTTTAGTCCGTAGATGCACAGTAGAAAATCAAAGGGTAGAATATTGGTCACTCCAGTCCAATTTGTATATCCCATTAAGGACATTGGTTTTGCAATAGAAGTGCAAAATAAAACAGAGGATATACATTATTTATAGTTTCCTTAGCAACTCTCTTTCCTCTGTATAAATATTTAACATCTAATATTATATAGTATTTCCACTTCATTGTTGACATCCAATTCTCAATCATGCTTTTTCTCTGTCTTTAATGAGGTGTATGATGGTAAAGATGGTGCATCCCCACTCCTTGGCACATATACAGGCATGTTGATGCAAGGTCTGTCCCTCACCAGCACCTCCAACTATCTGTGGCTAGAGTTTTACTCTGACCAGGAGGCGACGGCAGCGGGGTTCCGGCTCATATACCACAGTAAGTCACATTTCATTTTCCCGGGGGTGGAGGGCCCTAAAGCTTTTCCAAATGAGTGAATTTAGCCTCACACCAGGGGCCAGGCATTTCAAGTAGCAGAATTTAAAAGAAATTTTTAATTGACCCTCAACCTGCCTTGCTGTGTCTCTCACTGTCAGGGTATCCATTAAACACAGCATGGTGTTTCTGTGCCATTCCTGCAAGAAAAAATGTTTCTTTCTGTCCTCCCTTTCTCTTGCGCTATCCCTCTTTATGTGAATCTCTTTTGCCACTTTTTTCTTGCTCTCCAATCCAGCAATTAGTGCCCATGCCTGCCTAACTGTACCTTGTTAAAACAGGTGAATTATTGTTGGGTTTGTTTGAAATCAGTGTGCATGACTGTGTGTGTATTGAAAGTTTGGGTCACTACAGTAAGTGGGTCAGTAATAGATGGGTTTTGTTTCTCCCCCTAATTGGCTTGCTGACTGTGTACTGTTGCTAACCGTTTCTAATTTATTACTGTAACGTGACAATGTTCTGGTGACACTGCATTTTGCAGTCCCATTTAAATTGTTTTTGTGTTTCACCTACAGTTGAGCTCTCTGAATTCTTTTGGTCTGCCAGTGGGTTTTCTAAAGTAGAATTGAATATAGATAGTGAGAATGGTGAAAGGTCAAGAGCTGCTTAGACTAGAAATGTATAATAGTAAAAAAAAAGTTTTGAGCTAACTTGCAGTTACCAGGCTTACATTGGCAATT
The DNA here is from genome assembly GCA_963678695.2 of Diplodus puntazzo. Classification (NCBI taxonomy): domain Eukaryota; kingdom Metazoa; phylum Chordata; class Actinopteri; order Spariformes; family Sparidae; genus Diplodus; species Diplodus puntazzo. The sequence goes on along the minus strand of OZ023160.1, from coordinate 22,939,201 downwards.
TTAAGCCTGTGATAACTGCACCAACTCAGTTGGGTACAAACAGACTATAACTCAAATAAAACAACAGTTATACCATAGAGCGCAGCTCAGCATTACTTGACAGACCTTTGCAATAAACAATAAAATTAATCAGGGATGTGTAATCATTTACAACACCTAAATAAATTGCCATCAGCATCTAAATTGAACTGCAATTAGTCCTGAAGAAATAATGTTTTGATTACGAGCTGCCTTTTGAGTGCCAGAATTACCCATAATTAAGAATCATATAATTTCATTTCTTTTCTTATTTATTCAAAGATGTGCTCATGGTAAATAGAAGAATGTAGGCTTGCAGTCTTTATCCATCTCAGAATACAACCTTTAACCTGGTCTTGGAGAGGATTGAGTGATGTATGAACAGCACAAGGGCAAGGAGAGAGTGAGACATGCGCACCCTACATCTTGTCTGAACATGAAATCTGATCATGTTTTCATGGTTCTTCTACCAAAAGTGCTGGGGTAATTTTCTAAATGTGAGCAGTAACTGTTGATGATTTATACTGGGTATGACACTTGTAATGCTACCGTAACCTCTGGCATGGGCATGGACCTTGCTTTGAGAAGAGACAATAAATCAACACTGCTAGGTTTATGTGCGGCCACTGTTGCTGCATAGCAGAACGCTTTAGTACCTGAAAGGGAACAACACATACACCAGCCATGGTCAAGCTCAAACATGGTGAGCTAAAGAGTTATTACAACACTTTGTTTGTGGCTTGTTTATTTTATTTCTTTTATATTACCCCAAAGTGTTACGAGTGGAAGGGCTGTCTCTCAGTTGTGGTAAATGTCCACACTCAATCGAACATTTAATTGTGAACATCTAATTGCTCTCTCTGTCCAAAAGGAATCTTTCAGTGCCAAGTAATATATTGAGACTGTAAGCTCCAGCTCTCATCTGTACTCAACTGGAAATGATTTCTCAAAGCTCAATCAATACCTCTTTACAATACGGATAAATGGGAATATGCTGCTGGTTTACTGAAAGACTAAGCTCCAGGGATCTTGGCTTGAAATGCTGACAAGCACTTGTGTGTTTGTATGTTTTCATGATGCTCAGGTCATGTCATCCATTCAACTCAGATTGTTTTTTTCACCTTGCTCTTAATCTAACTTTTCTAGGTTTTGAACTCTCCCACTGTGATGATCCCGGTGTGCCGCAGTTCGGCTTTAAAGTCAGTGACCAGGGTCACTTTGCTGGAAGTGCCATCACGTTTGGCTGCGACCAAGGTTACACCCTGCACGGCAGTGGCATACTCAAGTGCATGACTGGGGAGAGAAGAGCATGGGACAACAACCTGCCATCATGTATAGGTAGTTCTCTCTGACTTTGTCTTCATACTGTCTCAAGTTCTCTCTCCTGGCATTTGTCTGTCTCTTTTCTTCTGCAGTAGTTTTTATTATTATTCAGGCCAGGCTCATTGTCAACATTGCTCCGCTAGGTGTTAATTCTAAGGATTTATCCAGAGATGATTTCTACTTAATTGAACTGTGTTGATTAAAAATAGGCTGCTTGTAATTTTGTAAGAGAATATAAACACATCTGGTCCATTGTGAATCATTGATCTCACTGTGTGTCCTTGATGCAGAACTGCTTGTATAGAGTCATTATCAACACTATGGTAGCAGTCTAAATTGCTACTGAGCTCTCACTGTGTTGCTGTGATTCTCGTTCATTCATAGGTTGTGTAACGTTTTAGTCCACGTGCAATTGTTCAGCATTTTTCTCGAAGTAAAGGCATAATTATATAGTATTAACGTCAGATTGAGTCAACGAGATGATGTACAGTCCTGGCTGTACTTTCATATTCAGAACATGCTGAGACAGAAAGACTTAGAAATGATAAAGCTATTACCTGCATGCTGCTGGAGTCTGGAAGGTGTTGTGAGGCAGTCTCTGTTTCTTGATGTCTAGCAGTGATGGATTAGGGTAAAAAATGATTTACAAATTTCAGTACGTGTGCAGAATGTAACTTTAAATGCCACTGTGTCCTGCTTCCTTTTTCAATGAAACTTGTGTTTGTTCCATTTTTTCTAAAAGGGCTCTGGTCTAGCATTTTGGTATGTTCAATACAATCACAAGAAAAGTGAAATCAGTCTATTGATTAACTGTTTAACAGTGCTGGTTCACTGAATGGTCAATATTGATAGTGAGCTTTGTATCTGTGAGCTAGTTGTGAAATGGGATTTCCAGCCCTCTCTCCAGGGCCACATCTTGGATCCTGTCAAGGACTTTTACATTTGCCCAGTGTTATGATACTGATTAAAGACTACCACTGTGGTAATCTAATGCAATTTTCCTATTAATTAAGTGCCGGTTGTTCTGCGTAATATAGATAGCAGGACGATAACCAGGGGAGAGACAACATAGATTGGACGATAAGATATTCCTTCAGTTATTAACATCTGTAGCAGTGTCCTCCCTGAAGTGCAAGACCCAGCCTGTGTATTATTATTGGACACAGTCCTTTTAAAGCTAATTAATGGCATCATTAAGGGGCATACTTAGAAACAAAACATGTTTTGCGTCTGTGAGTATCTGTGCTCATGAAAGAAGACCTGGTTGCAATCCCATTACCTGTTCGAAAACAGAAAATTGTTTATTTTCAGCTGAGCCTAAACTGTTGCTCATTAGTTCTAGCTCATTTTAGAATCTGAGCCTCCAGTGAGTTTGGACTCTTGTGCTTTTTATATTCCATTTCAACACCTTCTGTGAGTGCTTTGCCTGTGTGTTTCCATTTCCTCTTGTATGAGTTTGCATTGTCAGAGTTTTTTATGTGTCTTCTCGTCTTTAATTGTGTGTGTGTGTGTGTGTGTGTGTGTGTGTGTGTGTGTGTGTGTGTGTGTGTGTGCGTGCGCAGCGGAGTGTGGTGGCAATTTTAAGGGTGAGTCTACAGGGCGTATCCTCTCTCCTGGGTATCCCTTCCCCTATGACAACAACCTGAGGTGCACCTGGACAATTGAGGTCAGCTCCGGCAACATTGTCAGGTAACGTAATTTGCTAATAATATCGCCATATATTGCATGCATATTTATGCGTATGCTATTTATCCAGCATGAATGAAAAATGTTGCTGTTGTCTTGGTGTAACTCCAAGCCATTTATAACTAAAATGGTTATAATTTAGAATACCTAAATGAAGATCTGCCATAATTGATCAAAATACGCAAATTGTATTGAACATCATAACTCGTAAAATATGGTAGTGAGAAAAAAAACCCTTATATTGTAAGTGTTATAAAGAATCTGATATTGAATTTAAATAAACAAACTCAAAGTAGGACACTCACTGGATTTGTGTGATGAAACTAAAATCAATTTGATGTTATCATGAGACTGCAGGTTATACACAATTGCCTGATGGGAGTTGATTTTGACGTGACTTTGAAAGACTTCAAGATGAAAACATCCTTAAAATGTTCTAAGATTTTAAGCATAAAATTAACTCTGCTCTAAAGGAGGATTTCATCAAGACAGCCTGCAGCAGCTCCATTAGCTATGACTGGTAGATAGATGCTTTGACAGCACCTGGGAGAATTTTCCCAGGACATGGAAGCACTTTTTTTGGTTGAGAGCTCCTAGTATTACTGTGAAATAAAACCCATTTGGGCTTAGAGGTCGAAGTAAACATGGTATGATTTCATAAAGTCAGCCGCACATTCTTTGTCAGATGAGCTGCTTGAGGCCATCTCTTGATGAGATTGCAGATAAGTCTGTGCTCTCATATTTCTAACTTTGGCAGAAATTGATTGATGATACCAAATCTTAACTGAAATGCCCAACGGCATGGGGACACTGTCTCGAGATACATCTCTGCTTTGAACTCAGTTTAATCCTGCCAAGTTCAGCACCCATGTTGCCTGCCTTTTTGGGAACAATTGTTTTTGTTTTTTTCGACATGCAAAGCAATGCAAAGCAAAACCATTGTGTACTAAATGAGTAAATTGTCTTAATGCAATGCCTTGACTTAAACAGACTTTATTGAACTTAAGCCAAAGTAAAAATCTATTGTGCTCATCTCTCCCAGTCTCCAGTTCCTTGCATTTGACACAGAAGCATCCCACGACATCCTGAAGGTGTGGGACGGGCCTCCCGAGAACGAGATGCCTCTGAAGGAGGTTAGCGGCTCACTGCTGCCTGAGGGGATCCACTCGACTCTCAATGTTGTCACCATTCAGTTTGAGACTGACTTTTATATCACCAAGTCTGGCTTTGCCATTGACTTTTCCAGTAAGTATTTTCCTCTGAGAAGTTGATGTACTGTAGATGTGTACAGGATCAGCAAGAGTTACTGTGAGGAATGGAAAAACCTTAGGTATCTCATTCAGTTTACATGGATGTAAGTCGACAGGTATGTGTAAGGACTTTGTTCGTCCTCATTTCTGAATAATATCTTCCCAAATCAAACCGAATTATAGTTTAGCTTTTATTTTAAACACTCCTCACACTGTTTGGATCCCTCAGTATGTTATGTAATCATTACCCATGCACTGACGGGGTATATATGCTCATTGCTCTAGGTCTCCTGTGAAAATGTTTCCTACTATAATACTAATTGCAGTCTGCATGTTATGCCAGTGAGTAGTTTATAAACCAGGCACATGTGTAAAGCAATTTTAAAACACCTCATGTATGGCATGTATGATGAGTTTGTTTTCATTTCCTTTAGTATACAGATGTGGCAGCCTAATGTAAAAATCAATTGCATGCTTGTCAGTGCACATGTTTGATGATGGAATTGATTTTGGAGATGCATATGGTACTTTAAATAGCCTGTTTGCCTAAGGCTGGTGGTTTACAGTGTTTGTGTTAAGTGAACTTTTGCAGACTCCTACCAGTGAGTGACAGATTCTTTTGGATGTTTTTGAGTGATTAAGTGTGTTTTCAGGTTTGCAGCCGTTTGCAGTACTCGCAGTACTTGCAGAAAAACATATTTCTGAGGGTAGAGTTACATTTTAATAATAATTGTCTATGTAGAATTGAAGGGAAATGTCTGATTCCCTGTTTGACAGATTAAAATCTTATTGAGTGATTACTTTGCACCTACATTTTGAAAACACATAACCAAATGCATTGTGCTTTATAAGACAACTAGCAATCACAACATCACCATTTCAAGACGTATTTGTAATTTTGACAAAAAAAAAATAAAAGAAACACAACACAAAACTACAATATACTTAACTGTGTTAAGTCTCTCAATAAAGTCTGTCATGATGGGGACACATGAAGAATCCATCAGATTTTACCAAATCATTCTGTAGCTCTGGGCTGCTCCACAGCTGTGCTTTAGGAGAGCAGATTAGGAAAACACGGTGGGATTTTGACTGATATCAGTCTGTAATCTGCTCTGTGCTCTAACTCTGTTTGAGCTACAGTTTTAGTTTGACAGCTGTCTACCGTGTGATACGAAACTCCTTCTGTGTGTGTGTTTGTGTGTGTGTGTGTCTGTCTGTCTTTCAGGTTCGCTTGCAACAGCGTGCAGAGATCCAGGTATTCCCATGAATGGCAGTCGCAATGGGGAAGGGCGGGAGCCTGGCGACTCAGTGACCTTCTCTTGTGATCCGGGATATGAATTGCAAGGGGAGAGCAGAATCACCTGCATCCAAGTGGAAAATAGATACTACTGGCAACCTAGCCCGCCAAGCTGCATTGGTGAGAGAGAGAGGCAGAAGGGGAGAGGTGTGAAGGAGAAGGAGAGGGATGTATAGGTGGAAGGAGGGAAGTGTAAGGGATCAGTGAAAGAGAGATGGTGAGAGGAAGAGGGAGTGAGAGTTTTTCTTTTAACCTGCTGTAGCAGAGAATGTGATTCTGTTTCTATTTTAAAGAATATGTGTAAGACTCTTCAGACATTTGCCAAATCTTATGTGGACAAATCCACTTCTATAGCCAGTCAAAGACGGAGTGCTCTAAGGTCTCCCAACACATTGTCTTATTAGAGCTTAACAGCTAATTACTTAACAATGCAATTAGAAATAATTACACTAAGTAGGTCCAAAGAAACCTAGATGTTCTTGAGTTGCTGCCAACGGGTGTAACTGAGGTTTTAGTTTTTCCTCTGCCCAGGAAGGAGCTGAGTGTTTGTAGAGATCACATAGTGTAATTAGACCAGAAGCAAGTCTGTATGAGTGAAAACTTGATGTAAATGTCAGCTGTCCTCACAAAAATGATACAAATTAAGTGTTACCACACTAAGTAAGAGCAACATACTCATCAGCATGTCACTAAGACTTCTTCATAGTGAAACAGGAACAACATGGAGAGGCTCAAAAAAAAAGTTAATGATCACGTTGATATAGTCCATGTTTTTAAATCCTAGAGAAGAAATGCCTATGTTTATTACTTGAAAAAATCATTGTCTTAATATTTTGTTAGATACATATGTGCTTCATCTTTGTAGTCCCAATAAGATCCAGTAGTCACACATCAAAAAATGACAAACATGATCAAACTAAATACTTCACTGGCAGGGAGCAAAAGGTGAATAGCACTTGGATTGTTGAAAGACTCATAATGAATGGAATGACTGAGATCTATTTGTTCACTGAATGTGTTTTTCCCTCCCTATGTGTCATTTTTATGCTATGAACATCTCCAAAGGTAAAAAACAAAGGAAAAGTTGTGTGCAGCTGACCAATGGAACACTGAATAAAACACTTACAGGTTACACTAGAAATTAATTGGAAAATGTACCAGCAAGATCCATTATCTTGGTAAGACAAGTGTGAAAAATACCTCTTTTGATTATAATGTAGGGAAATAATGGCATGGCCCTTCTAATGCCCTGGTTTTTTGGCTTGATGTCACTGCAGTACCTGATGGTTGTAGCTGATAGAGGTTGACAAAGGTCATAGAATTTGCCTCAATTATATTTAATGACCTACAAGTGTTCATTTCTTACCTGTCTCGAACTGAATTCAACTCAGCCAAAGGCGTTTGCAGCAGGTCAGGCACATTTAAAGACTTTCTTTGTGATCACTGAATGCATCTTTCTGATTAATCTCTTCTTCCCTCTTGTAATCTCTCAAGCTCCTTGTGGTGGGAATGTGACTGGCTCTTCGGGATTCATCCTCTCTCCCAACTACCCACACCCCTATCCACACAGCAAAGACTGTGACTGGCTTATTACTGTCCACTCTGACTATGTCATTTCCTTGGCTTTTATCAGGTAATATAAGCTGCCATTCAATGCATTTACATTCTGTATTAGTTGTTTTTACTTGTACAACATAAAACAAAACACTTGCATTATTTACATTTTAAAGCACAGGGCATTGTACATTATTCACAGTTATTTGAAACAATTATTAGATAGAAAATCCAGAAATGTCAGGTTCCACAGGATGTGAACAGTTGCTCCGATGGAAAATACTGGACAGAGTGTTGTCCTTTTTAAGTACATGGTCCAGTAGCTTACAAGATAAAAGTTTCCCTAAACCTGTGGCATGATTGTAACCTACCTGTAACAGAATGGAGTCAGTTCTGAGTGGATGCACTGTGGCTCAGGGTGTGCCATGGAATTGCTTGTGTTCTGCAGTGGAACAGGCTATAACGTCATAGTATTGAGCAGAGTTGTTCATGTGAGTTAAGCAGAGGACCTGAGTTTGAGTCCAGGTGTGTTGGGAGATAGGGGGATGCTACAGTCCCTCTGCAAACACCTAGAAGGCATGTACTCCTCACCCTTTACTGAAATGTGGTGAGACAAGATTTTTAGATCAATGACTGTCACGGGCAGTATTTTCTAAGCTAAATGATACTTGGGCCATAAGCTTTACATTATTATTTTCAATCTAAGCAACACAGGCCAAACAAACTCAAAGACAGGGCTGAGGGCACTTTTCATAGGCAGCTTTGACTGTTGAGCATTATTTTTTAAATGTTTAGATAAAGGGCTAGAGAAGGAGCACTGGCGCATTGGTGCTTTCTTTCACTTTTCATCTTCTGGAGGTGAAGGAGAGAAATCCACCATGTTTCTTTTTCAACTTTGTCCTTCAAAACAAACATCTAATAGAGTTAGCACAATGCTGATTTTCTCCCTTGGGAATGCCAAATGAAAGGATGGAGTCATGATTTTAAATTGGAGTTGCCTTGATCCAACTCAAATGCAATTATCTCCAAGCTATTTACATTTTTGTCATAAACCGTGCTCATTATTTTGAAAACAAATGCTCCCCTCTCCCTCACTGCGGCATGTGATTTGATATACAGCTCTACAATATGAAACGATCTTTTCACACTGCATTGCCATTGCCGTCTGGGAAGATTTTGTGCCAGTGCAGTGTCACAACAATTTAATCTCTTCTCACCTCTTGGGGGAGATATCTTTTTTTTATCTCTTTGTCGAGAGATGCAAAACAAATGGCTTGGCATGACTCACTTCTAGCACTGCGGTGCACACTCTCGTTTTGAAACCCTAATGCATTCTAAATCTCACATACAATCTGCACAATCTGGTGGTTAAGACTAAAGGCAAAAATAATAACTGTTTTATCTCTCATTTGTCTTTTTCTTTGACCCGTTACAGCTTCAGTATTGAGCCCAACTATGATTTCTTGTATATCTATGATGGGCCAGACAGCAGCACTCATCTGATTGGCAGTTTTCAAGACAGTAAACTTCCTGAGAAGATTGAGAGCACTTCCAACTTTATGTATTTGGCATTTCGCAGTGATGGCTCTGTGAGCTACACCGGCTTTCATTTGGAATATAAAGGTACTTTGAAGGCTAATACAACTAGGATTCTATATGTATTTTCACATATTTGTGTTACAGCAAGGGATCCATATATAAATGAATTTGAAAATAGTTATTTGATGTATGCTACTGTACACAACTACTTTCTCTTTTCTTTATGCCAACTGTGAGAATAGCCTTTGGTTCACCCTTATCCATGTTTGCCATGTTACTTTATAGTAACACAGTTTTGTTAAATCAATACTTCCTTGCATCCTGTATAACTATTTATACCTCTGTCTACTTTGCACCCCTTCTTATTTCAGACATTTTTCATTGTTCTAAAAGCTTTGTTCTTTTGATTGGCAGCAAAACTGCGGGAAGCGTGTTTTGATCCAGGGAATATGATGAATGGTACTAGAATGGGTACTGACTACAAGCTGGGTTCTATGGTGACATTTCATTGTGAGGCTGGCTACCTGCTTCAGGGCTACTCCACTTTGACATGTGTCATGGGCAACAGCAAGAGACCAGAGTGGGACAGAGCCAAACCAAGATGCCAAGGTGAGAGGTGACTCTTCTACATTAACAGAAGGGCCTGAGTAGTGGAGAACTGCTCTCCAGCTGTTTGGTCAGTGTTTGATAGGACTGTGTTGTGAGATGCAAGAGGAGGAACAGATTGCAAGAATAGCAAACTCTTCGGAGAGAATACTGTGTTTTATCAATTTGGAGCTCTTAAATCATTACAGTCCATTCATAGTTCATTTCAAGGTGTGAAAGACATTACTAAAAGCTAATGCATTTATAACATATGCATCACTAATAGAGTAACTAAAACAATTTGGGATCTAACCATTACAGAAAATGAACAGAAAGGGACACAAATTCATACAGCATAGACAGAATTACAGTCAAAAATATGACTGTAATGTGGCCATTTATAGACAGAAAACTCTGTGTATGTCAGGTAATTGGTGTGCATTTGTTTTTTTTAATGACGCTGCAAACGTAAGTTAAGTTAAATTAAAATAGAAATATTTTAGAAGCTGCATATCAAGTTCCCCAATACTGTAACTCTATACACCAGACTCTTTTTTTTTAAAATGTAATTAACTGTCCTGGCTTTGGCCAGGATGAAAAAATATTATGTTAAGGATTGTATTTTCATACCAATATCCCTTCTGTCCAATACACACCCAGAGGCCCAATAGGGCTGACAGTGTGCAGCTGAACGCCATTAGTCCAACAGGCACAGATAGCATTAGGATGCACATTAGTATGTGCATTATTTAGTGTTACTAATGGATCACCTCACACCTTTAAAATAAACTGACCTTTAAAAAAAGTTCAGTTCTAGTTAATCTTACCAGAGTAATGTAAGCTTGAAAGAAAGGGTTGATGAACAAAAGCAATATTAATACATGCATGATCTGCAAGGCCCTGACTTCACAAGAAGTGAAGCAACCTTTGTGGCAAAGTAAAAAAAAAAAAGAAGTATATTTTAGGGCTGTCAAAGTTAAGGCGTTAGTAACTCGTTAACGCAACATCCTCTTAACGCCGTTAATTTTTTTAACGCGTGATTAACGCTCGGTATTAAAAAAAAAAAGATACGCGGATTGTTTCATTGAAGTACGTCGAGTCTCAAGCCAAACACACGGCAGATGCAGAGAGAGTCCACCGCCCCTCGTCAAAAACTGACATACATACAAAAAAAAACATCAAGGTACATTTAGAACATGGGGCGGCTGTAGCTCAGTGGGTAGAGCTGGTGATCAGTGATCAGAGGATCGCTGGTTCGAATCCCGGCTCCCCGGGGCGGGACTGAGCTACATGTCGAAGTATCCTTGAGCAAGATACTGAACCCCAAGGTGCCATCCTGATGTGCAGTTGGCACCTTGTGAGGCAGCCACTGCCATCAGTAAGGGTCGTGCAATGAGCTGGCGACTCGTTCAGGGTGTACCCTGGCCTACGCCCATTGTGTAAACTGGATTTGGCCCCAGTAAGCCCCGCAACCCCTTAGGGGGAAAAAGCGGCAACATCCCGCGACCCTCGCGGACACGACAACGGAACGGAACGGAAAAACATTTAGAACAGAAAAAAAAATTGCGATTAATCGTGAGTTAACTATGGACAAAATGCGATTAGTCGCGATTAAAAAAACTAATCGTTTGACAGCCCTAGTATATTTTTAACAGAAGTTGAAAAGCCACTTGTGTATGGACTCACAGCAGAATGACACTATGTGACGTAACTTCAGAAACTTTTGAGGTAAATTTGCTTCGTTATTTAGAATTTCATATAAAACATTTAAATATTGATTGTTTATTATTCACAGCCAATTCTGCCTTGTCTGCATTTCATTACGGCTTTTCAGAGCACAGTGAACATGGTGTCAAGGAGAGAAGTGAGAAAATATATGAGGAGTTTCACACCCAGCACTCCTACCTCCAGTAGCATTACACCATTTTTAATTATCCTCAGAGTATTTAATCTGCCAAGGTTGAATTAGAATTCAGCTCATTTTCAGCAGTGGGGAACAGGGGGGCACCCACTCTCACACCAGGGAGCTATTCATTACTTTTACTGTTGGCACCTGCACGACTTCACTGAACAGCTCTGGGGCTGCTTTACTAAAAAGTCCATCAGCAATTCTCCATTTAGTATTTTCACTTTAAGACCAAATTTGAACTGATGACTTGCAAGTCTAATTGCTTAAACCAATGGCTTTAGCTGCCCCCAACATATAGTCAGCTCATGTCCCTTCACATTATGTTCCAATAAAATGAAGTTGAGTTGTATTTTCCAAACAAGACAAACATTCAGTTTACTTTAAAAACTCAGCAACTGCCAACAAGACAGATATTTTTGTGTGTTATTTGTTGTTGAATGGTATTATGACCAGCAAGCAGCAATAACATTACAATATACAGACATGCCAAAAATGTTATCTGTTCAACCAGATTTCACAGTTCTTAATAGCCAAATGTAAACAGTCAAATTTAAAGGATGCGTCAAGCATATTTTACATTTTCATTGAATACATTGACTGTCCACATTTCAGCATCTTGCCAAACACATTCAGCACATTAAAAATTGTGCCATCGTGTTGTGATGGCTCCATTAGCTCCTGTGTTTGTCTAAATGAAATGCATTCAAGGGTTGGGTCAATATCCTTCAAATGTAACCATTTAAAACATTTAAAACAGAACCTCTTTATTTGCAGCTGACCATCTGCTTATGAGGACATTGTTAACATCCTTTTCGTGAGGTCTCTTGAAATGAAATCTCATACACTGACATCTTAAATGGTAACACAGTTCTTTGTATCATCTCATGGATGGGTCTCGGTAATACCTCACCTGTTTTGGGGCATTGTTTATTCCAACCCATCAGTCTTTTATAAAACACAGAATTATTGAGGTTTTGAAGTGTGCACACTTCTCCTTAGCACTGCACCCACCTGTCGGAATTGAGCCATTAAAGCATATCCTGAGAATCACTTCCTTCCCCTTAGGTCTGCTCTCCCCTTCTGTTGATTGACAGTGTGCCCTCCTTCTCGACAGCAGCATTCTCAAATTCCTCACCCACCACGGCACTGTGGTTTCTAGTCTGTCTGACAAATCAGCTTGAATTGGAGTCCCATGTGCCGTCTTCACATATGTTTGATTACATGCCTCTTGCTACTCCAACAACTAAATGCGGATAAATTGCTGATCTATCTTTCTACATTAGCGCCTCCGTTCACTTTTGTTCATTCGCTCCTGTGCAGTGCTCAATGAAACAGCAGTGACATGTGCATTGCGACGGCCACAGGGGGTTCAGAGCAGCTGGTGACTGCTTTCCTCCGACAAATGACTATGTGTTTGTTTACAATCGAGGCTCCCCCACCTGATGGCGGTCTGCGAGGTCTGAGGCAACTGCATTAGAGTGCCTCTTGGCAAATTAGGTACATCATCAGGATGGGGCAAAATAGGGCTGAGATGCAGGTGCAGGACAGACCACAGTTTGTATTGATTAACTGAAACTATGATTTTGGTGCAAGTACAAGTTTATGAGATGCAAGACATGCATTGGTCCCTCCTTGTGGATCAGGGTCTTAATAACATAGTATGGTTTTGGCAGCAACTTCATAACTGTTAATTAATATGAATGCATAGTCATTTTCTAATATTCTTATCAACGAAAATGGTAAATCCAGCACCTTTAAATCAAAAGCAACTGGACGTCTTATGTACAGATCCTGCTGAATGAAGCCCTAGTTCATCTTTGAAGAGCTAAAGCTAAAGTTTTTCAAAATATGCTGTTGGGCCCTGTGGGCTGATTAAAGTCATAGGGGTGTGGAACTTTTGTAATTGGGTTTTTCTGTTGATTGATGGTGTTTTAAGGTATTTTGAAGGCGAAGGGTACCTTTCATCGCTGCTTGTTTTCCTTTTCAGTTTTAACCCTGTTAACACAACTTGGACTTCCCTTTTCTGTCCATTTACAGCTCATTTTCCTTTTAAAAAGTGTTTCTCAAGTGTGACATTAATTTGGCATGCCGGCTACAATTATATTTGTCAGCAGCTGAAAGTTCAAAGGTGACTTTTTGCCTGATTTAGTGATATGAACTGCTTAGCTGTGCACTTACGCCAGGCAAAATGGATTTGCTGATTTGTATTTTATTGCCTCATTTCCCCAGGTATTTTAATATGGTTGTGTGACATTTGTTAACTGTGCCTCTCTGTTGCTTTATTTCCTGTCCCCACAGCCCCATGTGGAGGTCACTTCACAGGTTCAGAGGGAACTGTGCTGTCCCCAAACTACCCACATAATTACACCAGAGGCCAGACCTGTGTCTATGACATCTTTGTCCCTGGAGACTTCGGTAAGCATTTCAAGCATTATTTGCACATAGTTGAAGAAAATTGTTGTTTATTCTCTTCAACTGCTGCTTAAAGCCCCTGCAGTATGTGGTGCCAGTTTCCAGAAGTATCTTTACTTCAAACATGAAGCAAGCAGAGGAGGCTAAGAGAGATAATTGTTTGTGTTTGCTTTGAGTTTTGTGTTAATGATAAGGAAAGAGGATAGTCTGTGAGGAAGCAGAGGCTTACTCTCAAAGCTGGTCATAGGTGACAGAATCCTACCAAACAAAATGTTCAGACTTGCATTATTCATTTCCCTGTAGCACTTGATTTGTTTTTCAGTAGTTTGTAAGTGTGGATTGGTTTGGTTGCAGCCATTGACACTCAGGTTAAATGCTTGTTTGTTGCTGGATTATTATTCAATCCCTGTATACTTCCTCCATATCTGACAGGTGAATTGATGAAAAAAAATTAGGCAAATGGATAAAGACACAAAGGTCACTGCTATCCCTCATAGTGGTGTGTTTCCTATGAAATTAAATTTAATCAATACATGCATGTGAGAATCCTGTATACCAGCACACTGCAGGGGGACTGCTGCACCTCGTATGGCTGTTTGACACTTTTACGTACAAGCCGGGATTCAAGCTGAAGAATAGCAGTGCCCGGGACTTCAGCAATACACATGAAAGCACTGTAGGATCAGGGAAGACAAAAAATTGATTGTGTTGACATGACAAACACTCTGTGCCATAGGCAATGGAGACGAAGGTCAAGTAGCGAAAGGCTGTGGGCAATAGATGGAGCAAGAAAATGCATCGGTACTCAGTTTATCCAAGCGCCTCTGTATATACATAATTCAACAAAGATCTCTGGAAGACCTCGATGCGCTTCAGCTCAATATATTCCATGTTAGTCATAAAGAGCTGCTGAAATCGTAGGCAGAGGTTTTTATTCTGTAAAGCCCCGTGCTTATGAAACACAGATTAATCCCCTGTGTGATGATCCAGCCCGACAGTTTACATCCTCTGTTGCTATCTCCCACTGCTCATGGAGTCCAGGAACCCACAGCTCTCTCTCTTTTTATTTTATAAATATTGCATACAAATGCAGCCTTTGCTTAAACTGCCTGCAAAAGCTTAATGGAGTGTGGAAGTCACCGAGCAACATTCCCACCTGGGCCTGCAAATTTATTCCAGGGGGTGCAGACACAGAGGCTATTGAAGAGTGCCACTGATGATGTACAAGACTGCTGTTGCGTGGCTTGATGGAAATGTATTCTGAGTAGCCCAACAAAGCAACAAGGGTTCACAGCTTGGGTAGAACAAATTATAAATGTTGAGACTACAACTGGAGGTATGATGTACTCAGAAATCCTAAATTATCTAAAGGATGTGCCCTTCATTTCACTGGTAATATACTAATGAATGTTTAATATAGAAGCCAGAACAGATAAAGGCCCTACACCTTGTAAATGATAAACAAACTCAAGTTTACAGCTTGTTGTTGTAATGACAGTTGACAAAATGGAGCTTATTACATACAGTCTGTACGTAGATGCTTTTAGAAACTGAGCCATTGACTTGTTCTCCAGTCCAGCATATTTCAACCTCTGATCATTATTTATTGTTTGTTTATTTTAACCTTGTTAAGTTTCTGAACTTAAACATAGTAGTTAGTTAGTTGAATCACATAAAAAAACAAGCTCAAGTTCTGTATGTAGAGTCTTGATGTATTAATGAAATGTTAAGGACAAAAAATCTGTTCTCTGCTTGGCAGCTGAGTTGCGCCTTTCGGCAGTATGATAGCAGAAATCACATTTCAGTGTCCAGTATACAGGTAATTGAAATTTGTAAGTGCCTAGGGTAGACTATAAAATGTATGTCTCAGAGTCCCTCATATGACCGATAGCGTACCATAAGCCTTTGACACATTGTGTCAAACTGGTTGAACTGGCAGGAAAAAGGTCAGTGCGAAATACCATCTCATGACACTGGACCAATGACCAGAGGGTTTTACACCTGGGTGGGTGGGGGTGGGGTATTTCTTTTTGCTGTCAAGCTGTAGCTAAAAGGGCCATTCTTGTTGTAAATAAATGTGTTGTAAAATGTGAATTATTTGAAATATGTTGCAAGCACACTATGTTAACCAGAAAACTGAACTGGTTCAGAGTTAGAAGCGGTACATTTAAGTGTAATTAAAGCACATGCTTTTAATTATTATTTTTAAAATATTTGATTAGGTTTATGCCAGTATAGTGCCTCACATCATGTCTGAGTTGTTTTTGCCAAAATGGCAATCAGCAGTCAGCCATTGGTTGCCAGAATGAAAGCTATATCTGAATTTTTATCATATTAAAATAGATTTGACTGGAATCAAGAGGCTTGGCATTGCCAGTGAAAAAAATAAAATTAACACTACTGGATAGATGTTTTGTTTTAAATTGTGTATTTACAAGGTAGCCTCAAGTATAGTAAGGTACATTGTACAAGGGAAAATGATTACTTCCTGTAAGCCTTGTCAGATGAGGCATACGGGAAGATAGATTATATTATGAGTAGTGTTTATTTCATTATTTCACAGATTACCATATAACAGGTTGTGCAAAAGAAAAAAAAACTTTAATTTCAGCTTTGCCTTTGTGACAGAGTAAAACAGTTGGTAGTTTTTCACATTTGGCTCTCTTGTTGCTGTAGCACCTGGCTGCCTAGTGAAGTAGTGACAGTATGCTCTCTCTACAAGAGTTAGTAAATATGACAGTAGGTCTCTTATTGTCCTCCAGTGCCAAGGTGAGGAATTCAGCCTTCTTTATTTGCTGTTGTTGTTTCTTTTTATATAACAGCAGAAACAGTTGTCAACAGGGTCCAGATCACGTTTCATGGTTGATAGTGGTTGAAATACTGTTGCGTGGGGCAAATGGGCAGATTTTATTGCTGAGCCCTGCAGATCAAGTTATTTTCCTTGTTTTTTCAACATACAAGGTTTTTGCTTGTGTACATAAAATAATACTAATACTGATGACATGCTGTAATGAGCAACATTTCCTTCCATAGTCTTACCTAAAAGCACAGGTTTACAGTGTGTGTTTTAAGTTTCTCTAACATGTTGTCACTGCAAAGGATTGTGACAGTATAAGAAGTTTTGGTAGTGTTTACATATGTTGGATGTTGGCAGACATTTTTTGTAGTTGTGTCATCATGCGGTTTGTATAGATTTACAGTTTTCTATCCAAGTTTTCATTGCTGTTCATACCTTCCTGTGTCTGAAACACATTTTGCCATGCTGCATTTTTCTCCTGATATATTAAAATTATGTATGCACATAATAAGCATCCATCCATTTCATTGTAATGCAACATAGTGTAATTTAGTCTAATCATCATAACAATTGTAATTTATAAAAAAAAAAAAAGCTGGTAGACGTCACTAATGCTTTAAACACACTGTGTGTATATTAGTAAAATGGTTCTACATTCCTCTGTTTGTGAATTTGCTCTGTGCATAGCCTATTTTACTTTGCACCATTCAGATATCATAAAGGTACAATGTGCATCTGTCTTGCCCTTTAATGTTTAATTATTCTGTCAGAAATAATGGTTGTAGTCATATTTCAAACAATAACTCTGCTTCTTTTTAAAGCGATGAATTATTCATGGCACTCAACCTTTGCCTTTGGCAATGCTTGCAAACATACAGACATACACTGGCCCCCCAATAATTCACTCGTGTTTACACAAAGTTCAGTGGCTAGTATTTAGCTGTTTTTGGAAGTATAGGGCTTATAGAAGTGTATGGTATTCTCATCTGTAAAAGAAGGGAGACTGTCTGTAGAGATGGTTTAAAAATATAAAACCCTTTTTGTGCATTGCTACACAAGAAAAAAAGAATTCCTGGACAAAAGTGCCAAACCCATCTTTAAGATAAATATATATTTTTTTTTGTCCAAGTTTGTATAGTTTGTATTTTGCCTTGAGGATTTGTTTCTTTGGTTCAGCCTCCTTTGTGAATGTTTGATGGCTCCAGAGCCAAATTCTCCCAATTAGCAGGACCCTGTATGATATTTCTTATATATATATATAGATATATATATATAAATAGATAGATAGATAGATAGATAGATAGATAGATAGATAGATAGATAGATAGATAGATAGATAGATAGATAGATAGATAGATAGATCTGCATCTATATCGTCATTTTATTGGAGATTTTCACAATCCAGCAAAAGAATATATATATATATATATATATATTATATATATATATATATATATATATATATATATATATATATATATATATATATGTATATATATATAATTATTTTATTTTTTTATTTTTCCTTTGCTAGGTATTATGTCTTTTTTTGTTTTGAACTTAATTGTGAAAATCTCCAATAAGATGAAGCTACATTCACTCCAAATAAAGTTAATAATGTAGATAACTTTTGAAAACTGGATTTAAAAATCTCATTAAAATTGAGAGGACTGTCAGAAGTCATATGCACGACTGAGGATGATAATTTCAGCGTATTCCTTATGCTCCTTTTGGCAAGTTTTTGTAGTCAATCAAATAACCATTAAAAACAGCAAATTTTTAATTGTTTGCAAAAGTTGTGTTTTTCATTCTCTCACCGCAAGGATGCTCATAATGGGTTATTGGTGAATTTGATTTCGTAGACACAACATTCAGTCACCTTTGTTTCTCTGCCCGGGGCTTTTTAAAGCTCCAATTTATGTGTTTATATAATGCAAACAAGAACATATGCATATTGGTTGCCACAGAATGTGTCGGGAGGCGAGACAGGAGCACTGACAGATTGCAGTAATAAATCTGGTCTGTAACAAGATGGACAGTGAATGAGTAAGAGAGAGAGAGAGACTGTGGATACTGCGAGAGGTAAAGGGAGTGGGTCTAACAACGAGAAAGAGGCCCATAGATCTTTGCTGAATGTGAAAGTCTCAGAGAGAACAAGTTAGATGGAGAGGATGATAATGAGTGAGAGAGTTATAATGAGTGAGACAGGGAACAAGAAGAGAGGGAGAGAGAAACAGAGTGCTGCTGAGAGCAATCATAAAAAACGTTGACCCCGGGGGCTGATTGTTGACTCATCAGTGATGTTCGCTGGAGAGTAAGATTGTGCCTGGGGCCACCTGAGTACATGACTTGCTACATCCCACACAAAAAACCATTACCTTGTCTGTCTGCGTCAGCTTACAGTTTATATACCAGCCTTGGTGTGATTAACCTTATATAAACTTTGAACTCTGCTCTGTCCGCACAGATGAATATAGTACATATGTCTATGGATGTGTAATTATAGAGTGTGTCAGATTTTAGTGTGTCGAGTGCTCATATGAATGACTGCATTTGACAACCTGTGGTTTTCAAGTTGATGAGATTCTGGGTTTCCCATTGTGTGAGTGTAATGGCTTGTGCTAGTTGACAGATACGCCCCTGAATAGTACTGTGCGCTGTTCAACATCAACAAGTGAACGCTATGATAAAGACTAAAGCAAAAAAGAGGAAAAACTAGAAGTGAATGGAGGCAGTATTGTACACCAGTCCTCTTCCATTCCTCTCTCCATCTTGGAGTGACTGGTACTTACAGCTTTCAATCCACAGTGGATTTTACCCAAGTTTTACCCAAGATAGAAGCCTAATGGACTGGATGCAGGTTGTGCCAAGGTGTAGCCACAGACTCCCAGCCAAAAGGGCTGATGCAATTTCACTGTGATAATGGGTCATTAAAAATATATGCATCTATGCTGTCATACAATCCCTCTGGTTTCTGCAAATGAGGCTGGTGTATGCTGTCATAGCCCTGAATCTCAGAAGGCCTGTGCTGCCACAAAGCAAAGACGACAGGTAACTCTTCCATAATGCATTGCCAGAAGGACAAACATATGCTGCCATTTTTCTTCCCTTTTGCTGTTGCCTGTGCTAAGAGTGTCTCCAACACCTTATCTGGGCTTTGTGCATATTTTGCCTTAAGGCACATGTAGCTAATGCAGTGGCTGTGGGCAAAAAGTTGTCTTGGATTTCATTCCAGTTGGATTAGTTGTATCCTGAACAAATGCTTTTCACTGCATGGCCCAGTGATAGTTTACCTTAGAGGCTGTGTGCCACTCAGAGCGTCAATACCTTTTAGCTTGACTGACCAAAAATAGTTTTATAGTTAAATGCTAGTTAAATACTCTAATTGCAAGCAAATTGTGGTCATAGCAGGGACCAATGGACTATGATACCCATCTCACGCAGAAAAATTTGGTTGTCGTTCCCAGCTAAGGGCACAGGCATATCAACCCTTACATCCCTGCTGGGTAAACATCAGACATACAGTCCAAAAAATCTAAATGCAACACTTTTGTTTTCTACAATTTTTCACAAGTTAAAGCAAAAGATAGTTTTTTTTTTTTTTTTAATTCATGCAAAAGTGTTATTTCTCTCAGATTGTGAGCACAAATTTGAAAGTCCATGCTAGGACAGTGGTGGCCATCAGTATACATAGTGGACTACCATCTGCTCAGTACAGTCTAAACCGTTATTCGTCCGTAAAGGGAACACTTCTCTAAAGTGCTAGACACCATTGAAAGGTGAGCACATGTTCACTCAAGTCAGTAACAGCGATGAAGTGCAGTCAGGTCAAGACCCCAGTGAGCTTGGAGAGCATGATGAGCTTCACTGAGATGGCTTCTGACAGTTTGTTCAGAAATTCTTTGGTTGTGCAAACCAACTGTCGCATCGACTCTCTGGGTGGCCTGTCTCAGACAATCCTGCAGGTGATGAAGCCTGATGTAGAGGTCCCAGGCTGGCATGGTTACCTAGTGGTTGGTTACAGAGACAACTTTTGGTAGACCAGTTGCATGTCCTGCCAAACTCTAGCAAATTACATTGGATAAAACCATTTGTAGATAATTAACATTTAACTCAGGGGCGGCTGTAGCTCAGTAGGTAGAGCAGGTCATCTAGTAATTGGAAGGTTGCTGGTTTGAATCCCTGCTCCTGGCAGCTGCATGTTGAAGTGTCCTTGAGCAAGATACTAAAACCCCAAATTGCTCCTGATGAGCAGTTGGTGCCTTGCATGGAAGCCTCTGCCATCAGTGTATGATTGTGTGTGTGAATGGGTGATGGGCATGTATTGTAAAGCGCTTTGAGCAGTCAGTAGACTGGAAAAGCGCTATAAAAATGCAAGACCATTTACCGTTCACTAGCACTGGTGTGCATTGTTGCAGTCAGCACCACAATTGCATGCTCCCTCAAAATTTGCAACATCTATAACATTGTGTTCTGTGATAAATGTGTACATTTTGTGTGTGAGTGGCCTTCTTTTGTGACCATTCCAAAGCACACCTTTACACTGATTATGCTGTTTAATTAGCATCTTGATATGCCACATCTGTCAGGTGAATTAATTATACTGGCAAGTAAGAAGTGCTAACTAATATAAATGTTATCCAGTGTTGTCAAAATCTGAGAGAAGTAATTACATATGCATAAAAAAGTATTTTCTGTTTTCCTCAATTTGTGGAAAATGGGAGAAAAACACCAGCTTTGCATTTATATTTTTGTTGATTGTACATCTCCCTGCCAAGTTGAAATGTATCTTTGTCTGCGCGCCACATGTCTGTAACTTCGTTGTGGCACAAACTAACGGCAGCTCGCACAAAAGAAAAACACCGTCACCAGTAAATTAACAAGCAGCCCAGACCACCTCCGAATGTTGTCCAAGTGATCGGATCTCAAAAGCATCCTCAGTGTGTTGTGATGGTGTTCATGCCTGTACACAGAGCTGTCCAATTGTGATCAGATCATACAGATCTGAACAGCCTTCAAGTCATCTCACTTTAAACTCTCTTTAAGATAAATACTCCACCATAACTGCTTCATCCCTAATGAGATTTGATGTGCTAGTGGAAAGGCTTTGTTGAGATCTAGAACTAACAATTGCCTTTCTGTAAAGCCACTATTGTGTGTACCCACTTGAAAATGTAAACATCAGTCCAGGACAGTACAACACATCAGGAACCAGTAGTATTTTCCTTGAATCTCGTCACATGAAGGTGTTTTCAAATAAACTGCATTGTCTTTGTTACATTCTCTTATTTTGACAGCTGTAGCCTCAGTTCATAAACGGCCCATGGAGTTGGTCTGCCTCACTGTTAGAAGTGGAACACTGAAAAATCAGAGGACGAATTGTTTTGGAACAAAATGTGCAGGACTGACCTGTGACACAAAGAAGTCACCTCAACCTACAACTCCAAACAATTATCAGGAAAATGATACTCTAATAAACCAGATAGCTAGTATGACTCTGCACTTTTAGATGGATTATAGAGATAAAATATAATCTGAACCATTATCGAACCATTATTCTAATCTGAAGCTATTTCGCTATTTCTCTGTTTTTGCCCAATAAACTTAAACATCATCTCAAATATTTAAGTCTACTTTCACATATTTATGTAAGTATAAGTGGTTATTTATTACCAGTGCCTGCTGATGAGTCATTAATTACAATCTAACAGTCACCTAGCATGGATGAGTGGTCAACGAGGTGGCTGGCTGATAATTATTACTATATACATCCATGGCAAAAATGCTGCCTATTTTGCAGATTTGTTTATAAAGACATAGATTGTGGACTAGGCCCTCTCTCTCCCTTACTTTCGCGGCATACTCTTTTTCTACCAACATTATACCAGAGATTTATTGTGAGTGGAATCCTATTTACCTAGTACACTTTACAAAACATTATGAATCTGTCTCTCTGTGTGTCAACCGTGATAGTCTCTGGGCCCCAAAACCTGTGTCTAACAGTAATACTAAACGTAACCCAAAGGCAATCCAGGGGTAGATTGCCTTTTTTAGGTTTTTTAAAGAGAATCAGCTAAACAGGGTTTCTTTGTTGCAACCAGTGTACGTGTAAGCAAGACAACACACAAGGGGACCTCAACTTTGCATGGTGGAAATTTTCTTCCTGGCTGGCATGCATGAGTTATATGATAATCCATCATCTACACACAGCACACAAGTGATCCAGTGGGCCATGCTCATTCATTCTGCAGAAGAAAGATCAAATAGCAGTGGGAGGAGAGACAGAGACTGAAAGAGCCTTTCTAAGATTATGACATTTTTCTTCCCTGCTGTATTGTAATGATCCTATCTGCAGCAAATGCCCTTGTTTTGACAAGCAAAGGACTCCATCCCAAAAGCCGAGATGATAAAGAAGCCAGATGAAAACTGAAAAGTGCAGTCAAAGTTTTATAGTGGAGGAACAGTAGATTTCAGCCAGTCAGATATGTTGACTACATTACAGTCTCTTCTGCTCTTGTATTTTTATAGAGAGCCCTTACATTTTGTTTACTACTTGATTTCCCCAATCTTTAACGCATAATTTGATATTACTTAGCTTTTAAGCAGTTTTGATAAATCTCAAATTGATAACCAGCCTCAAAACCCATATTTCAGGAGATGGCCTAATTTCAGTCTTGTTAACATAAATCTGGCCACAATACGGACTTTATTGTCAAAGATCATTAATTTCCTGAACTCCCATTGAGCCTGTTTATACCTGGCAGTCTGGGGTGATCCATTCACAAGTGGATAGCTCTAAATTAAGTTCACATCTGGTATGAGAATGAGACATGCGTGTCAATAACCACTTGAACTTCACGTGATTTTACTTCAACAGTGTACATGCATACAAACATGTTCATCAGTGAGACAAGCTGGAAAATGTTTTTTACACAAAGAAATAAATTACTTAATGGATTGCATTTAATGATTTATTGGAAATGAACAAATTATTAAACATGTCCCTTTTTTACTGAGTTTTTTAATTTTGTATTTCAATGAATCTAAAATAAAAGATATTGCAGTTACTAGTTACCATTGAAACAGACTGTGTTCACAAACATCTTTTGCTTACCTTGGTAGGTAATAGAGCCCAAATATGTAATTTTCATTACAGTGGACCAAATGGAAATTAGGCAGTATGGATTGTGTTTGTGAATACTTTTTGCCTGTTGTTGTGGTTTATTGTTATTTCACAGAGGACATCACTTAACTAGACTGGCTTTAAGTATAAACACATTTGTGTACACATGTGAAATGAATGTGAATGAATGAATGTGCCATATGTTTCCCAGACCACCTCTGAATGTGGTCTGAAGGATTGGATCTCAATACATACGAGTGCATTTACACCTGTACTCGTTCACTTATGTTTAGAAGCTTTATAATACTTAAAGCTGTTCAGAATATTGGAAGTTAATTCAAATTGGCAAATTGGCCATTAAAAAAATAAAACTATGCAATACTGTCGGTCCAAACGTTGCTGCTGTAATAGTGCTGGACAAATGTTTTTTCCATGTAAATGCAGACGCTATATTTATTTGGTATTTATTTTGGTATTTATTGGTTTATACATTTTTAAAAAAACAACTATGGAACAAAAAGTAAGAATGTCTGAGTATTAACAAATTAAAAAAAGAATACATTAAATTTAAGGTTTTTAATTTTACTCAGGAAAAATTTGTATATAATTTAGCATTAATATTAGCATAAGATTTGTCGATTAAAAGATTTGAAATAAACTGAACTCTGCAATTTGGCACCATCTTGCCAGCTACACACAGTAAAGTTAATTTGTTCTATTCCAGTGGTGTGGAGATGATTTCTTAGCACGCATTACTCACCTTAATACCGTCTGAGCTGAGCAGGACTCCAGAACATACTTAGACATTGTTTCTGATCAGGCGCATCCAGTCATCGCCACAGTCTACACTCTTTCAAATGGATACCTGAAACAAGCCTCGTCAGGGAGCTCCATCATACCATAGAATGGTTCCCGGAACATGACAGTGATCTTAATTTACTTCACTTCCCTGCACTTTCTCTTGATCCCAACCCAGTAGAGCACCTCTGAGAAGTGGTGGCCAGGGATTTTCACAGTGTGAATGCACTGGCAAATATCTGAAGGCACTGCGTATATTGAGTCAGAATGAACCAAGAAGAGGGAACGTCACTGTGCTGAATCCATGCCTCAAAGAATGTATGCTGTTTTGAAGCAGAAATCTCCTATGCAACTTTCGCTAGGTGTTTGTTATGAAGTGAATTTTGTAGCATTGTAGTGCGGTAGGTTTAAGTGCTGTATGTGACTGTGCTCTTCTTATAGTCCCTTTGTTTCTGTAAATTGTTTTGATGTATGACCATCAAGACTTGATTACTCACACCATTAATCCAAACAGTCCCCTGAATCCATTAATATCCGACAGAAACCACCATTTATAGGAAGGAAGTCATCCCAGTCTCTTGTCAGATTTTTCAAAATGATTGCTTTCACACGGAAATAAAATAAGGTTACCATCACATGAGAGCGGGAACAACCTGTAACTTTGCATTTTCTTATTATTTAAGCTAAGCGGGCATACTAGTATGAAACACAGTTATGCCCTAAAGTCAGGATCTAATACCCAAAGAGGTACGCGATTAGTAGTTAACTGCTTTTGGATAATTCAAGATGAAGATACAGACATGAAAGTGTTATCCATTGTCCAAGTGCATTGAGTTACACCACCATGACGAGGCCCAGAGGACAAAAGATTCATCATAGTCCTGCATAAATTAGGTAACAAGTTTACAATGATTTATTGACTTAATATGTGGACGTGATTACAGCAAAGGAGCAGATTGGAGTCATGCATGGTTGGCTTTGGATTAGAGGCAGAAACAACACTGTACTCGTGCAAGTGTGTATACATGTGCAAGTGTTTGAGGTTGTGTGTGTTTTCACAGCAGCAGGGGAGTGCAGTCAACATAACACAATGTTGGTATGCTAATACCACAGCAGTGAGCTGTCCCTAAGGGTAAAATCATCTCTTATTCAGACCCAAGTTCAGTCATAGGCATTCACACTGCTCAACAAATATAGAAACAGGTCTGCCTGTGCTTCTCTGTGTGACTACACCTTTTTTGTGTGCATTCATGTGTGTGTGTGTGTGTGTGTGTGTGTGTGTGTGTGTGTGTGCATTTTCTTTTATGTTTGAGTTTTTTGGCTGTCATTTGTCTCTGGCTGCATTAACTCTGTTTTATGTCACACAGAATAAGTAGTAAGGCATCATTCTTGTAAAAACAAAAACTGTTACATATACTCCTACTTTTCTCCCTTGCCTCTCACTCCATGTCTTTAGTACTCTCATTTGGCTGGTCACTATGCGCTCAGTCCAAACCACTATCTCTTGGGACATAAGGTGCAGCATTGCCTCTCGAGGCATTTAGCCTCTCAGTTTTGTTTTTTCACTTCTGTCTCTTGCTGTGTCTTTCTTGGTTATGTGGTGGGTATAATGGTTTTGTAGTGCTGTACTGTTAGACCACATGCCAGAGGAGATCCGTACAGCTACAAAGTAAAGACGACAGGAAGCTACTCCATAATTCATAGCCAGAAGGACAAAACATATGCTCCCATTTTTTTTACCTTTGGCAATTGTCTCTGTTATGTCGTTTTTTTTTTGTATGGTTCTTTTTTTTCACCTTTTCATGTGGAGTATTTTTGCCTTGAGGCATGTGGATGTGGCTTAAACATCTGCGAAAGCAATTACTGGCCAAAAACTGCCTTGCTTTTCATTTAGAAGTTTTAGGCACTTGAAGTGCTCACCTCACAATATCACACAATTATATACATAATTTGTCTGTCTACCAGTAAAAGCAGCTACTTTCAGTACTACTAGCTCATATATTGAAAAGTGGTCAAATCTGCTGGTTTTAGCAGGTTAACTATAATCTTTAAAATGACTTTGAATTCGTTCTTCCTTTTTACAAAACGGATAAACAACCAATACTATTCTTAAAGCTACTTGACAAAAACAAAAAAATCTGGTATTTCACACCAATGTGCCAAAGTTTTAATGGTGTATAGAGGACAGAATTATTATTCTTTTAAATTAACTCTTTTCAAGTGGCTCCACACAATGTATCTTTGTGTTATTTATTGAATCTTTGAATGATTAAGGTCAGAGGCACGACTCAACAGACACTGTGTTGAGACGGCATGTGAGCATAACAAAAAAACATTCTGTACCCAAACAATAAGTACATGTGCAGACACACACGTAATCTGTATGTACTGTCTAGAGTTGAATTCAGCTCTGTATGCTACTGCTGTAATCTGTTTTGTCAAATGTCATAGTAAAAGAAGTGTTAGGTAAAAATGTAAAATGCAAAAGATAACAAAAGATTAGGATGAAGATTTTATCCTGTGGGTAATGGGGGCGGGACTAGATAAGCTTTGGCTTCTCCCGCTTTTCCCTTTCGGCCATGTGTATTGTATTATTTGAACAATGATGAAATGTGATGATGATGAATTGACATGCCCGAAATAAACAACATAAACAATAAACAATAAACAATTTAATTGATTAAATTAGATTTTAAAAATCTGCTCCTCAAATAGATCAAATCTCATTATGGTTGTGATACGTGGCTCCTAGTTGTGAGTACCCTGCCATAGGACAGGAATAGCACAGTGTAATCTCAGTGATATGAAGGAGGTCTTCTTAAACCGTAGTAAGAACATGTTACGAGCATTGCATCAATTAATCACTAACACTGTTGTTGTGATTTTTGAAAGATTTTAGCTGGTTTTTGAAAAACACGAGTCTGGCCTGATGGTACACACTAAGAAATATTTTTTTATAATGAAGGGTAGAGAGAGAGGCAGTATATAGGGGTGGGTGGAGAGAAGAGGCGCATAAAGAATAACTATTTATTACAAGATGCCTGTGCACCAGAGGGCAAGATTGACGCTGTAACATTACCATTGGTAATGCACACACGCACAGTACTTTTATACACACTAGCATGTACAATAGCACGGACAAAAACAAACATGGTCTCACAGATGATCAGAGGATCCAGTCGGCCATGTCTTTTCATTTGGCTGGAGAAAGATCAGATTATTTTCAAGGGCGTGCACACATTGATATAATCAGGAATGCTTACTTGGAAATATTAATGCAGGACATAACTGAAATAATTATCTGTTTTATATCATAATGTTTCAGAAGTTTCCCTCACTGCTTCCTTTTTTTCTAAGGATAAGATTTAATGAGTGCTCCTGTGAAACACTGATGTTCTCACGTGGCACGTCATTGAGTAAAGGCAGTTCTTTTAGATTAAAGGTCAGATTCGTCACATGCATTGTCCACATGCCATTTCTATGCACCACACAGTGTGACACTATTTCATTAGTGGTGCCTTTTCAAGTAACCTGCTTGGTCATCTCAAATTTAGTTTGGTGGTTGAGCATGTGACCAAACAACTGAGCAGCGTGTGTGCATTCCCGAACCTCTAGTTTTTTTATTTCTTCACCTATGTTACTGTAACAGGTTACGGCAGCCATACAGCCTTGTAAACAGCGCGGCTCACATGGCGCAGCAAACATCAAGAAATTCAGCTTGTCGCTATTTTTTACACGGTTCTTAACAAGAACAGACAGCTCAAAATATCTGTTGGTAGTCATATTATCATAACACTAACATAACACCTACACCATATAGCCATCAGTTGAAGGGTAGTGTTTTCCCAGTGCTCATGCTCTCCCTCTCACTCTGGGTGTAAACAAACATATGTCCTCATCATTATTGATGGCAATTATCAAAGGCAAACTCAGTGTTGGAAGATAGCGCTGCAGCCATAATGCTGTCTGTGTGAATACCACATGCATGCAAGCTGCAGCACTTCAGTGCGGTAGCCATCATGCATAGACAGAGATAAGCAATATGTCCCTAGGCTTAGTTTTCAATAACGCTTCCACTGCGCTGTCCGTCCATGACATGTAGGATACAGCGCACCTTTGTTTTCTTTGTTTCCTGTTCTCCTGCTCAGACTCATCCTCCCAGCTAGTGTCAGTCAAACATGGACACGCCCATCCAGCAGCAGAGAGGACAAGGAGCATTTAGAATATATCCCCAAAGACTTTTCATTTTCCTTTTCATAATAAGAAAACATTACATTAAAAATAACATAGACATTATTTTTGACTGAAAAGGGGATTAGTAAATGTAGCTTTAGTTTGCCTTTAAGTATATACTTTATATTATTTGAAGGTTGTTCTCCTCCTGTTAAATGCCACAGCCGAGCAGAGAGAAGAATCTAATTCAGTGGAATTCCTAATTACTGGTTGTTAGGAAAATGCCACATACTGTAAAAGTTTACAGTAAGCGAGCAGATACTACTTTGCTTGGGGAAAGAGAGTCCTATAAAAAGCTATGGTCCAGCAGGCATATTGCACCAAAAGTCACATTTTTTATTGCATCTGTTAATGCTGTACTGCGCATTTGTAATTTCTATCAACATCGGAGTGAAGTTAATTGGTATTTCGGGGACTAAACAAAACAAATCCAATCTAGTTATATGTGCGCGCTTGTGTGTGTGCATATTAAGTGCATGGCACATTTCCAGCTCAATACAGAAAAGTGAAATAAGCAAACAACATCTTGATGAAATGGCTTTTCTTTAGAGTTTAAAGGATCAAAATAATAACCGGACTTAAACAGCCTAAATGCTGGTTAAATCTGAGCCAACTTGTGCAAACACTTTCATGTTCCATTGATAATCATTCTCAATTATATTGTTGGCCAAAAATAATTAAAAAACACAAAATTACCATCAAAACTAAGAGGTTCTGGCTTAATGGCTATATCAGAACATGGAGCATATTCATCATATTGTTAATGTGATGTTATACTTCTTCACAAACATTTGTAAAATGATTGTACTTGCAAGACAGAAAATCCTATATCATGAAGGTTTTTTTGTTTTGTTAAGGATTTGTCTATCATCATTTTTTTTGTCTAATGAAGTGAACCAGATCTATCTCTCTTTATCTCGCTCACTCTCTCTCTATATATATAAATACATAAACATACATACAGCCCGCATGTTGACTGATGTTACACATGCTATGAGCCACAATCAAAATTATCTTTTTTACAGCTGTCTGACAACCAAAAACAAATGTTTAGAAAGAAAAACAAACCCAAATCACCAGCATGCCAGTCCATAAAGGAATAGCATTATCACATGACCTTTGTGTTTGGCACAGTATGTTAGATAATTTGCGATGAAATTTTGACAACATTACTGAAATGGCAGGATTAAGATCACAGATGTCCTTTGCAGTTACTACAAATTACTAGATGTCCCCAAGTCATACTAGTCCTGTGTTAGCTGGGCTAAGTCAAAATAAAATGATTGTGATGCGGAAAATGTCTCCCCTCTGCATGGTAAAATAACTGGTTTATTACACTTGGGACACTCTGCTGCTCTACACTGCGCTCTCACACACCATCAACCCAGTGCCACTGAGTGAGCAATTGTGCTACCATTATTTGTCATCGGTGCTTTTATGTGAATCAGTCATACTAGATCTTTAAAGCCTGATTTACTCCATTCTTTCGGTAAATTCTTCCAACCATATTTTATTTCAAGTTTTTTAAACCCTATTATGACTGATGTATTATGAAATGTGTCCATGGTGCCCATCTGTGGAGAGAAATGCAAATTAAATTGGATACTTGACCCATGAAGTAGAAGGGAGTATTCCAGTCTAAACAACATTAACCTCTGTGTTAGCAGTTCAAGGTGTAAGCTTTGTCCAAGCACCAGCCCGACTCTTGAAAGACTGAAGATATATAATAATTTTTATTCTGCAGCTTACATGGTCATTGTCTCCCTGGGACAACAAAAGATTTTTAATTGCTGCAAAATCCACCATCGTGTATTGATGCTCCTGTGTTTTCCTTTTGTTCTTCACAGTTCTCTTTGGTCAATTTGTGGTATTCCAGACTTTGACCAGTGATGTGGTCGAGATATATGATGGATCCTCCACAGATTCAGCACTCCTCTCCTCCATATATGGATCGCACTCAGGTAAAAACAATACTGTGCAACCCTTAAGGCTATACTAGCTCATTGGTATGAGTAGTTTTATCAAGTACACCATTTTGCACTGTGGGAAAGACAGCACATCCGTCTCTCAGTTCAGTTCAAAGCAAATGCCTGTTTTTCACAGACAAATTGAAAATCTGAAATCCAAGCATCCTTCATACTGCCTGTATAAAGTTTTCTGCCTTTTTTACAGTTCTGTAATGATGGTTTAATGAAACACCCTGAATATATATTATACATAATGACTTTGGTTGAATAAACTCCAGAGATCCCAATTAAATTAACAAAAACAAACCAGTTTTTGTAATTTGTTGTCACACTACAGCAGCTCCGACTATAAATCAGACCTGCTGTATCTAGCTACAACACTGAGAACACCCTGCAGATCAGATCAGACTGAAAATTTAAATGATGTTGGGAACTGCATATAAGACACAAACAACCACAAAGAATAATCTGCAGATAATAATGTCATAGAGAGCCCCTGTTTGTTTGTATGTATATTATCTGTAGATACATCATCATCTAAATGAATTTATAATGTCTCCTTTGATTTTGTAATTTAGGTGAGACACTCCCTCTGAGTTCAGGAAACAAGATAACTCTCAAGTTCACCACAAACGGAACAGAAACAGCCAAAGGATTTCATTTTGTTTACCAAGGTAAGACTAATTTTTTTCTGATACTCCTCCTGAATTTTGATGTGTAGACTGATTTGATGCATGGAGTGCGTTTTCCTTGCTTTTGAAAAAGATATACTTCAGCTTTGCACTCAGCTCATAAAGGACTGTTGAACAGAGTGCCACTGGCTGTGGCCAGGCATGGCTGATCAGAGCCGGATGATGAGGAGTCAAACAGCCTATCCTGGCACAGCAGATGAGAGTGACTAATGACATTCGAGGAGATTCACAAGGGCTTTGCCATTTCTCTCTGCCTCCTTTGTCTTGCCATCTCTCCTTCTCCCTGTTGTCTTTCTGCCTACCACACCCACCACCGCTCTTTGTCTTTCTACCTCTCATGCTCACTCCCTCCCCTCTTATCCCTAGCTGTTCCCCGGACAAGTGCCATTCAGTGTAGCTCAGTCCCTGAGCCCCGGTTTGGGAAGCGGATAGGGAACGACTTTGGCATCGGCATGGCGGTACTGTTTGAATGCAATCCAGGCTACACGCTGCATGGCTCCAACGCCATCAGGTGTGAGGCCGTGCCCAGTGCCCTGGCGCAGTGGAACGGCACTGTGCCCACATGTGTTGGTAAGCATACTCATCCTCCAGCCCTCGTCTCAGCCCCTCTGTGCACACATGCATGCACATACACACACACACACACACACACACACACACACACACACACACACACACACACACACATACACACACACACACACACACACACACACACAGACTCTCGCTCACACACACAGATCCAAAAGATGGAACAGGTGTACAAAATCGGTCAGTTTCTGTTTTTCCTAGTCATTACTTATCCTAATGTCTGTCACACATTGTAAAGCATCTGCCTATCTCTGGTTTTGATAGTACAGACAGGAAGATAGAGGCAAGGACAAAAGGAAAAACAAAGTGTCACATTAATCAGACAAGGGATTTTGGTTTCTGCACCTTGCCCGACTAATGGGAAAATACACCAATTCAGCCACAACACAATAATGTGCAGGTTCCCCTTGTACAACCAAAACAGCTCTGACCTGTAAAGGCATGGTCATAATACCTCTGGGGGTGTCCTGGGGTGTCTGGCACCAGGACATTTGTTGTATCTGTATGTTGGGGGGTGGGGCCTCCCTGGATGGCACTTGTTCCAGTATGTCCCACAGATGCTTGACGGATTGGCATCTGGGGAATTTGAAGGCCTGGTTGATGCCTTGGGGTCTTGTTTTGTTACTCAAGCTGTTCCTGAGCAGTTTTGGTGGTGTGTCAGGGCACATTGTCCTACTTGGGGGACCACTGGCAATGGGAAGTGCCATTGCCATGAGTGGGTGTACTTGATCAACAGCAGTGTGGCTGGGGGTTGTATGTCAAGTGGCATCCACATGAAAAAGAAGTAAAACAGCAATGTCTTTAATGCACTTCTTGCACTCAGTTAAAATTTATTTATCTTTTGCATATTTTATACAACAGACCTGCAATAGAGGGTGAATTTAATACACTCTCATTGCATTTGTAAATGAAGGTGGCAACACACCGAAATGATTTATGCATGTGATGAGACATTATAATGCACAATAAAGGTTTGCTCTTATGATGCATTATGCAAGCATCAAATGCTATACATTATGCATGTATACACCAAGGGATCTAGTTTGTCATGTATACCATAAAATCTAATATGAGTCTGAAATTCATGTGCACAATATAGAAACCTGCAGAAAGCATCATATTTGTTACTTTACTATATACACTTAACAAGGTTTAAGTGGCTATAATTCAGATTTTTTTAAACAACAGTGTATCAAATGACAATGTTAAGTGTCGCTGGTAGTGATGATCCTACAGTGAACATTCCGAATCTGCAGCTCACCTCAGCTTGGCAGAGCTAACAAGTTTCAGCTCATTGTACAGTCAGCTGCTTTAATACAGTACATTGGTTCACTCTCACCGCTCTCGTACCCCTCATAGCACTCATATTTATCGCAGCAGGCTGCTGTCTCCAGTGAAAAAGCTCTAAAAAACCCAAATATAGACAAAAATGTATTATAAATAATAATAGTTTGAGTGCAAAAAAGCGCAAAAACAGAGTGAATATCGAACTTGAATTTACTAAGTGGCCAAAAACATGAAAATTAATGAAAATGGTCCCCCTTAACTACTTAACATGTCCAATTTATTAACTTAAAGGGGGATTGCTTGTTAGACTTGTGTTCACAACTTGGAATTAGTGATTGCCTGTTATTGCAAGTATCCCTATTTTGCCATTTCTCTGAATGTGTTTTGAACGATCTTAGCAATTTCTGTCACAGTAATGGAAGTAGAACAGGATTATGTCTTGAAATTGTGCCTTTATGGCAGTTCATTGTCTTTAAGTAAATTAAATAATTATATATTATAGATAAGAACTTCAAAGAAAGTGTTCACATTCTGTTTCATTTGTCTAGCTGGGTGCAGACAAGTTGTAATGCCACAGGCAAAGAAAACAAAGTGCAAGAATGAATGCTGCTTCTGCTGCTTCTGCTGCCTTAGTATCAGGCAGAGAGTTAATTTGCAAAACAGATCAGTGCCATTCTTAAAATGAATGTTTGCCAGTTTGATTGATAGAACATACAACAAATTTATATGGAGATATCTTTTGAACAATATTAGGCATGTGATACTGATGATGTCACTGACAAGATTTACAAGTCAACATGACAGGTAAACAGAAGCTAGAAATGAGATTTATTTTTGACAAAGACACAAATTACAAGGAACTGGTACAGAAGCTTTATAATTACATCAGCATTTCATGATTTTGGCAAGGTGTGAACCATCTACTAAGGGACCAACATCTCTCTTTTTAAGTGGTTCTTTTGCTAGCATTCAAAGAAACATGTGCACATATACCTGTACAAATATGCATACACACAACCACAACCTCATGCTCAAGCATTTATACACATGGACAGATTTACATACCTTGTTTGCACACGCTGTTACCCAAACATGCAGGAGGACATGCACTCGGCCTCACAAACACACCCACGTGTCTACCTTTGGAAGATGAAGAACTACAGAAGAAGTTTTGAAAAATCTATTGAAGTCAGGCCTTGTGCCAGCCAACAAATAGTCCCAGCCGGTGAGTGCGGGAGATTTCAAGCTAGGGTTCACCCGGGTTTACTGCCAAGTGGTAAGGGAATAGCAATGGCACGCGCAGTTCAATTTTAAACACAATGATTTTTATCTGGAGATTGAATCTGGCTGCAGCATCTCCCCCAGCGGCAGTGTACTCGTCCAGAATAATGGATATAGTTTCATGGAAGCCTCAACAAAAACACAATGCTAAATTACTCAGGCCCTCTTTATGAGACATGACGACATCAGACGCTGAGGTTCCTGTGATTCAGAAGGTACAGTTCTAGCACCTTGTCCATCTGTTATTGACCTGGCTCGTCATGCAACACTTGCTTTGCTTTCCGATTTCACAAGTACAAAGCTTCTGAATTAAGGCTGTGCTGTTGAGTTGTGCCAGCACAATGCTCTATCTTCTCCTAATTAAATAAGCTTTGCCTGAATGGATGCATAATGTTTGGTTGACCTTTTTAGAGAATTTTATGGAAAACAGTTGACTTGAATAAATAGATGTTATCGGTTGTTTTTTAAGCTAGCTTTTTTTCTTAGTGAGCTTTTAAACATTAAATGCCAATGATCCCTCAATTTTCTATGATATGTAAGTGGTAGAATCGTTTTAAAAATCTGCTTATGTGACCATTTGATTGTGGAAGGAAGAACCAAAGTGAAGTAAAGATAAATATTGGTAGATGAGCACAATTTTTTGATTGTTTGTTTCCTTGCAGCTGAATCACACAGACAAACTAAATCATTTCTGACTGCACGAAATCATGACTGCCTAATGTTACATAAGCTCATAGATCATTGGGATTCAGTATGCCCACACCATCGAATTCACCGTTGTCTCCAACACCTTTTCAAAGGTGTTAAAGCCAATTGTAAACTGTGTTACAGTGAATTTGTTTCAAAACAGGATATTCTAGTTGTGAAATAGCCTCCAAAGACCAACTTCTTGGGAACAGCGTCTCTAGGCCAGAGTTCTTCTCCATAGCAGATTTAGCATCTATTTAAGCATTACAAATGTAAGTGTAACATTTTTAATTAAAATTGAAAAAGAGACTCTTCTATCCACCCTCAAAATGTTAAGGCCACATACAAAGAGCTATTTGTATGTTGCAAATAGTTTGTCTGTGAAAGGGTTGTTTTGCTCACTAAACTGTATTTTTAAATGATTTTGACCTACTGGCAAATGTTGGTAATTTTTGTTCTGCCTCTAAAAAAACATAATTTGCCCTGAAAATGGGGACGGCAACATTGTCTCCACATTCAGTTCCAATTCGGCCTTCCTACACAATTCTGATAGAGCTGAGTGTGTCATAGCTGTCTTCGCTGTCTTTCTTGAAGCAAACTGACCTTGAAAAACTGGCAGTGGTGTCTGCTATTGAGCTTGATTATTCTAAGAGAGCTTTAAGTTAGCATTTAGTCAAGAGTCAAACTCTACTGCTTATAATGAAGTGAAAGGTAAGATAACAGAAAATGCAGATGATATGATTGCTTTACATAGTTAACATGAATTCTAACTGTGTGGGATGGTGGATGGATGATGGAAATGACTTTGTTTTTGATGCATAATTTGGATCTGAATTGTATCTTATGTAAATGTAACCTAAAAACCAACAAACATTAGAATCCATATAGGAGTATATACTCGATATTTAACATTTAAGTAGAGCATGTGATGCCAAAGACTTAAGGGTACACACATTATGTGCAGATTCTTTTGATATCTTGATTAAAACACTTTTAATTAAAATTTTCAGTGAATTCCCTGTGTGTCACATGGAGCTAAATGGTGTCTCATAATGTGTGTCGTCCCCACGCTTGTCTACCTGCGGTAACGCTGACATATGAGCCTGCCACTCATTGAGATGGGTGTGGAGCATTCATGCTTTTATGAGTGTCATGATTTCTAATCTTAGTCGACCAATTACATTAACTGACAGCACTGGGGACTCAAAGTAGCTGTTAAATCATACTGAAATACTTAGTCTTTTCCTAGTTGTTTGTTGAGATCCTGGTCTTGTGCTAAGATAATTTAAGTTTGATTAACCAG
The DNA here is from genome assembly GCA_963678695.2 of Diplodus puntazzo. Lineage (NCBI taxonomy): Eukaryota > Metazoa > Chordata > Actinopteri > Spariformes > Sparidae > Diplodus > Diplodus puntazzo. Next base: position 22,902,866 of record OZ023160.1, on the reverse strand, counting down.
AACAAACTAGTTTGCTGTTCTTGGAATAATTAGATTTTTCCTGAAGCTTGTTCCCACATTAAAGGTTGGAACTAATAAAGATCAGATGAAGCGAAACATATAATGCTATACTGCGTTTATCTGCGTTTTGGCCTTGATTTTGTATGAAATAGATTTTGAGGAGGCAGCAGGAAATGATTAAATAGAAAACAAGGTTACTGACAATGACAGTCTCCTCGCTCAGACAAGGAGCCTTTAACCGATGTCCACAGGATATGACATTCTGATTACAGTGCTAAACATTTCATAGGCATTGACTTTCATTTTTTCATTTGCACTGCAGAATTCAAAACTATCATACAGCCTGTTCTCCTTCCTGATCAGTTTTGAGTACTGTGCATGTGACGTGTATTAGCTGATGATGACATTACTGTGACACGGATTTTATGATAGCATGATTGTGTGATATGCTTTGAGGTACAGTAAAGAAGTACAATTTTCTCTGATGTGTTTCTTGGAACACGATAGTCAGTTTGGCACGATTCTCCAATCATATGTAAGAGGGTAGGTTTTACCTGTAAAATATTGAGTTTGAAATAGTGTCAAGAAAACAGGTGAAAGTGTGTTTTTCTTTATCAGTCACTTTTTTTCCCTCCTTCGTGATAAGATTCATATTTGCTTTTTCTCTTGTTTTCTGTGTCTCTGCTTGTCTTTCACATAAAATCATCATCTTCTTCATCTGGTGGTAGAAAACCTGTGATTATCTTTGACCTGTAGTGGGCTACACCCTTGTCCTTGACATAAAACATCTGGTTCTTCATTTTGAGAGCACATTGTACAGCACTGCTGAACATCTGAAGGACCCCCTCCACCCTGAGTGACAGCTTTGCTTATCATCGTAGAAAAACTGTTCTAGGTAACCTTGAATATGAGAAGACTGGCAAACCAATTACGTAATTGAAAGTAAAAGAAAATAGAGAGTCCATTGTTTCTCTAACCTGCAGGTCACTTAAATGAACACTTTTTTTTTGCATCAGGAGTGAAGGGAGAAGAGGTGCTTTTTAGTCACTGGCCTTGCATTTTTCTGCCCCTGTTTTATCGTAGAGTTAAGTGTTTGTCATAAATGTTGAAACACATTCCAGTAGGTGACAGCAGAACAAAAGATTTTAACAGAGCAAAGTAACAATGAAAAATCAAACACACTTTTGCATTAGACTTCTTGTGATGGCGTAAAAGATTTTGCTGAGCAAAGTCTCATCAGCCTAATAGGTTATTGCTAGTTTTTGTGTTTAACTTTAAAAGAAAGGAAATGTATTTTGTTCTGTGTTATGTTGTGTGTAATAATCCAAAGGATTCTGGTCTGCAGGGCTGGCTTGCCACAGTCCTTAATGGACAAAAAGCAGAGCCAAACACTGTCTAGCCTGTGTAGAACGTAGCCAGTTGAATACAAGGCCAACTAGTGCCCATCTGAAAAGCAATAAAGAAATTGTAGCTGTTATTGCCCTTTTTTTTCATTTTGATTTTTACCCATGCTCAAATATATCACAGTTGTCAGCACAACCTGGCCAGTGACTCCAATTTGACATTCATCTGAGAGCTGAGGGGCTTGATAAATATGTTACTTGTGGCACTGGAAGAAACAAGGTGCGCTTAGAGAGAAATAGCTTTCACAACTGTGGCCGCTTTCACAAGATGTGATTTGTGCAACCTGCAAGAGATTTTATTATGCATCAGGGTTGAACTGTTTACTATTTATGAGAGGCGGGTGAGTTCTGCCAGGCCATGCTCCACCAAGTATTGAATGGCAATAATATCATATGGACAAGAATGCATGTCCTGGGTCGAACCTCTTGTGACACACAGCTCCTATATATTATAAAACATCAGTAGAACCTGTCATTATAATGGCCGGCTTTTACATGTGACTCTGGACTCTGGCCACTGTTTGTTTTTTCCGTCTGTCAGCATGGCGGACTCAGTGGAACAGGACCCGCCATAGATTTGTAATTGGATACGGATCCAAAAGATGGCAATTCTGGAATCTTTTGCTGCACTACTGCGAGTGGCCACTGGGCAAATTTGCAAGCAAGGCTGAGTGCCGCCGCCCTATCAAAGTCCTAATGATAGACTCATGGTTACCGGCTCGCTCTGCAAATATAAAAGGCTCATTCGAAGGTAACAAATAACACAAAAGTTGTTAGTGCCAGGCCATCATACATTAATCAAGGCACACTATTAAAATTTATATCAATTTCTGCATCAAAGTCTTACACACAATGCTTTTAAATGCTTGTCCGTACCTACTCCCCCACTGTGACCCCTGCCCACTCCTGGCCATGCAGGTGTGTTTGTAGACTTGAACTTTGTCATGACTAACTCTCTTTTTCTCTCCCTTTCTCAATCTCTTGTCCTTTGTCTAGTTCCCTGTGGTGGCGTGTTAACTGGCCGCCGAGGCACTATCCTCTCTCCTGGATACCCAGAGCCATACGCCAACTATTTGAACTGCGCCTGGAAAATCTCTGTTCCTGAGGGAGCTGGCATCCAAGTGAGCGTTCAAAGAAGCAGTTCTTCGTAGTTATTTTTGATTTTGCTTGAGATAAAGAGATTTTTGGGTGGATTATTTTTTGTTTTAATACATGGTCTTACATTAAATTTACAGTCATTGTCAACAGCTATTTAATGGGAGACACAACAGGTGACTAGGGAAAGGTTTTTAACCAATAGATGTGGACCATGAAACCTCTTGAGTTTATTACTAAAACTAAGTTTTTCTTAGTCTTATTTTTCAGTACGAAGTAGTACTCTCTCAGTATTTAATGTGCATACAGAGACTCGCCAATTTTCTCTTCAAGCATGATACAGACAGTCCTGAGAGGTGGCTACAGCTACAATGCCTAGCCTAAGGTATGGTCATGTTCTGATTCAAGAATATGAGCAACCTTTGGGCACTAACTATGTCTGCTGCAGCTAAAAGACACACTCACTTGGAATGAAGGTAACAGGGATGGAAAGGTATGCTATCTTTGTAGAGGTTTGGGACCACTGCGCAAGTAAAATGCACGCGTGATGGAGTTTTGGAGTCACTGATTTTCCACCACAGAAAATGGCCTCATATCAGCTGCAATGAACACGTCGATGTCTTTCGTTATTGCCGTGGCTCAAGCACTTGACTGTGGAAATTGAGATGCAAAGGCATTTGACAGCATTGTCTGGCCTTTTGAGTGTTCCCTTCACAGGGTCAGGTTGATTTTAGTAGAGATGCATAGTGCTTGTGTTGTGCCTCAGTGAACAACACTATTTTCTTACAGTGTTTACATGTTGTTTGTGTCTTGTCTGTCACTTGTCACGTTTAATGTGTCCACCGGGCAGCTGCTGCCACACAAATGCTTTAGAAGTGGAAGGGGCAACTTGTATGGTAATTTTGAGTTCAACGTCAGAGTCATTAAACGTATATTTCTCTTTCAGATTCAAGTTGTGACCTTTGCCACAGAACACAACTGGGACTCACTAGATTTTTTTGACGGGGTTGATGGCAATGCTCCAAGGCTCGGTAGCTACTCAGGTAAGACTGATACAACTGAATTTCACTCGTTCGCTCCCAGTTGAATATCAATCAAATGTCACAGGGCCCCAGCAGCAGACAGATGTGGTGATGGAGCTGATGACATTTGGCATGTCCTTTTAGAATGCTGTCTAAAAACTAGTTTAAGAAGTCAAAGAAGAAAAAATCCCTCATCCCTCACAAAATATTCCTGTCCCTGCATTTGATATCTTCATAATAGCTCATGTTTCAGTCTGGAATTTTACAAATATAGTGTTGCCTTCAGGCACATGCTAATGAGAGTGGTGCTCCTGTCACATGGTAACCTACTAGAAACAGGCCATCACAGAATTTTAAATGCTGAATCCTAGTATAAGAGTTTTTGGTGTAGAATAATGACGTCTGCCTTTGTATCTGCTATCCGTTTTGTGAGACCAGGCGTCAAATTTCTCAAGTGGTGCATATCTCATTTTAGAGCAAATCTCTTTACATATTGTAATCACTCCACAGTACAGCTCTCACTGTGTAGGGCAGCATGCTGTGTGAAAAGGCTGAGGTATTTTAAATGGCAAGGAATGAATTTTATCGTTGGCTGAACTGATAATGTGATTATAAATATATATAAAAGTCTCCATGCGAGTTGCAGAAGACATATGCTTGTAATGGAAAAAATCATCCAAGACAACTCAGTGTAAAAAGTATTCTGGAGTGCAAATTCAGAGTTAGCATTGTGGGCCATGATTGAGTTTATGAGTTTGTGGGTTTTGTGGGTCTGACTAAAGGTGTAAAGGAAGTGTGTTAAAGATGATTTACAATGAGTAACAGAGACGGCATGTGCATATATAATCTATGTAGTTGAGCAGTCCTGTTGACTTCAAGACATTAGTAAATAGCATTATATAAATGTTATATGAATATGCTATTTGTACAGCCCCTTCCAAAGCACAGTTACAAAGTGCTTTAAATAACAGGACCCTTTAAATTCTACGCAACTTGAAGCAAAGGCCAATAAAACTAAACACATAGGGTGAAATGCAATGTCAAAAAGCAAATAATACAACAGAAAAGTAATTTAAGAAAAGTAGGTTTTCGTAAATGATTTAAAGAACAAGACTGATTTTGCAGTCCTAACCCCCACAGATAAGTCTTCCCAAAGTCTACGTAAGAGCCCTGACTGCAAAGATGCTTATCACATTTGTGTATTAATCTAGACCTTGCAACAACAATGATGACACAGTCAGAATCTCATGAAGCAGGAAGGGTCATAGGGTAATACAATATCTGTTCAAAGCGTAAGGAAGCCAGGATCGATGTAATGTGGTCACATTTCCTGGCCTGAGTCAAAATCCTGGCAGAAGAGTTTTGGTTGAGCTGTAAGCAGGAAAAGGATGTATTACTGATCCCAGAAAGCAATGAAATAAATTAGTCTAATTGACTAGCTATGAAGACAGTTTTCAGATGTTCGTTAGAAAGTAATTGTCTAAAATATATTTCTGAGATGGTAAAAGCAGGATTGAACCATTGAATAACATGATTGTCAGAGACTCTGAGATTTCCCTTATAATGCTGCGTTATAGAATGGGACTGAGAACCAAGTCTGTTAGATAGTTGGGTGTTAAAACCATCTTGACCTATGATCATTATATCTGTCTAATCAGCCCTTAGCTACAGGATGTTTTTGTGACATCTACTTGTGGTACTTGTGGGTGTCATGAAGGCATTTATATGATGTTATTGTTCACCAAAAATTCTGAGAATTTGCCTGCTGGCTTGGAAGTCTAATCCTTTTTTATCGTTGCATGCAATGGTAATGCTTTCTTTTCTCGTTGACCCAAAAAGTCTTACACAAATAGAAGATTATCCAAAATGCAGAATGTTTTCTGAACAAGGGCGGCACAAAATAAATGCAGACAATACACTGATTTTAGATTGTGATTTGTTGCGATATGTGAGGCACTTTGTATTTTAGTTTTGCACCTTTGTTCCATTTTCACCCGCTGATGTACACAGCAACTCTCATTTAGCAAGGTTAAGGAGGTGAAATGGTGCCCTGCTGAAAGCAACACTGTCCAGACCTGCTCTGCTTGAAATAAAGATGTAGAATCTAGAGAATTATTTAACAAAACTACGGTACAGTTATTACTGAATCTAAATTATTTTTTATACTACTTATAACTTTGGTGCAATATATGCTCATGTTTTGTACATGTGTTTGGTGGCTTAAGTCTGGAATATGGATAGAAATGTTTTAACTGTCTTCTATGTACTGTATAATGCAGGTACAACAATCCCGCAACTGCTGAACAGCACGTCCAACAACCTGTACTTGACCTTCCAGTCTGACATCAGTGTTTCCGCTGCTGGCTTCCACTTGGAGTACACAGGTATGAGGAGAGACGTCATGTCTGTATGCCTGTCACTTTGTCTGCTGTTACTATATATTTCTATATTTATGTCCATCTGCCACCGGCTTCCAGCTGCTCCACAGGGATAAATGAAATAAGAAATAGAAATAGAAAGAAATTAGTATGAGGGAATGAGTCACTGAACAAAGTTTTTCTTCCCCAGTGGTTTTGTTTTTTTTACTTCAGGTTAGTGGACCCACATTTGTTTTTCATTTTGGTACCAAATATGTTCATCTCTCAGAGGGCTTTTTGCATAGGGGCATATTTGCTTAGGAGCATGCTGAACATTTACTTTGCACTAAAATTTAGAGTTAAGGAGTGCAGCTAGACCAAGGGTTGCTGATCTGCAGGTGATCCACAAAGCTCTTCTGCATGTATTTAATGATCTAGTCCTGAGTGTGTCCACACTGTTATTTACATCTCAGGCACTTTCCCTTTGTCTCTTTTAATGTCAAGGTAATTTTCCTTTTCTTTCCTTTCTCTCTAGTGGGTTCTTCATCTGTCTTCTTTTCAAATTTGTCTTCTAGTTTGTTACTTACCACCGCTCACCCACACATTAAAGTAAATTACTCACTAAAATGTGTAGCTATGGGTGACCTATTGTCACCCAGTGTTCAGTGAAGTTACATCAAGAGCAGTGGAAAAAGCACGATCACAAAGAGAGTAAGAGTTGAGAAGAAAATGTTAAGATACAGTGTGAAAAGAGGATGTAGATGGCACAAAGGCAGGAAGAAGGGCAGCGACAAGAGCCCTGCTAACTTTGAGATTCCATACATCAAGCAACTAAAGATATTTTTAAGTAAAATCTGTTCAAATGCAATCTAACAGTCAGTTCCTTCAAATGTGTTGCAAAACAAAAGAAGCGTGAGAAAAATTGCTGTCACAGAATCTGTCCTTGCTTGTCAGTCGTGTCAGTCGCGAGCATCGCACCACTGTTGAGAACGACTTCACAGTCATGTCTCTCACAGTCAGTGCTACGTTTCCACAACACCCTCCTCTTGCTCAGAACTTCTCCTTAGCTGTGTCTCTCTGCGGGTTCTTTCCTTTCTGCATTAACCTCCTCCCCCACCACCACTCCCTCATGCTGAGAATCACCTAAGTGCCATGTCTCACAGTCAGCTCTTTCCTCCATGTCTGTCTTATGCTTTGCCACTGTTGCCCTGGTAAAATGCATTCCCTGATGCTTTATGTAAACCAGGCTCCAGACAACCTCCTTTCTACTTCCTGTTGCTTTTCATATCTGTTAGCTTGTCTGCCATATGGTTCTACTGTCTGCTTTTTGGCAAACATTTGTGTATTTGTGATCAAGACATGTTGGTTCCCTGCAGAACTACTAAATTCTGTTTGTGTTGTCTGTTGTTTCTTATAGAAGAGTTCAGATTCTAGATTCAGTTTATTTGGTAAAACTACAGCAGTCCTCTATTCTGTCTTCTACTGAGTTGTTTCTTTGTATCTCATATCCAGCCTGTGGTTGAGCCACCCAGCTATTTTTTACACACCAGTTTTTAGCTACAAATGAATGCTATGAAGGCTCAATACAGTGGGAAGAAAAAGGCATGAGGCATTGGAACAAACCCAGCCAGTCAACCATCTGCTTTAAAATTTTTCCACTGGGTGATGCAAATCCTGTGTACCTATCACTACACAACTCCTTAAGAGCCAAGTGTTTTACCAGCTCTCCTCAGGCAGATTGTATTCTATAGTTGCAAAAAAAATGGCATGGTAATATGGTTGATTGTATGCTAAATAAAGTTCCAAACTGGGCTTCAAATGCTGCAGTCTGCAGAGGCCTGTATTATTTCCACATCAGCTACATGGAATGACTGTTAGAACAAACATCTGAATCAGCCCCAAGATCCGTTAATTTCAGTTTTAACTACACATTTGATTTCTGCCACACTACTGCTATACTCAAATCATACAAAACACATAGGCTCTGCATGTGGTAACTGCAGTAATTATCTGGACCTGCACCTCTGCACCCTCTAAGTAAATTATCAGTTATATAAGGCCTGTAAAATAGTATGCTGTGGTCTTTCTCTCAACTGATTGGCAGTATCTACTATACAACTTTTAGACCTGTAATGTTATTTGAGTACAAAGCCAACAGAAGTCTCGCCTTCATCTGGATGCAAGTCTCTTTAGTTGCGCTGGCGGCTGTCAAGAGGCAGAGTTAAATTTTGGTGCTCTTTCCGTCATGAAAACACAATTTCCATGTAAATTCTGTTCAGACCACATTGTTTCACAAAGGCAAGTACAAGCAGCAATTATTTTTTGCGGCTTTAATTGGCTGTTGTGTTCACACCTGTCTAAAAAGGCCATAAATCCAGATTCTTTCACTCGGCTATACCTATTTCCATTTCCAAAGATCGAAATGCAAACACAGTACAACTTTAATGTGTTCAGGGCAGAGTCTGTACTGAATTAATAAGTCATACATACTAACAATGCTACCCACATCTAATTGTATAATGTATAAGGTCTTTCCAATTAAGTCAATTAAATAATTGAAGACCACATCAACAGGAAAATAATGTGCCTTCTAACTTCAGTGTCATTTTCATGGGATGTGTTGCATGTAATTTTGAACAGGTTCATCTTATTGTTATTATTATTATTGTTATTATTATTATTATTATTATTATTATTATTATTATTATTATTATTATTATTATTATCACTAACTCATCAGTAAAACCAGTTAAATATACATTTTTCAATACGGTTTTGTAAAAATATCTGTCTCTTCCAACCCATATTTTTCTCTTTCAAAACACTGTATTCAACTCATCTTCATCACTTACCATTACGAATAACCCTAACTAATTTTTAAGGCCATTTGCGTTTGAACTTGACACATCCATCCGCAAACTAAATTTCCAATATTTCTCAAAGAAATCCTGTTAACGGAGAACAAATATAATCCAGTGGGCTCGACAGAAATGGCTTCAAGTTTAATTCCTCGTGTAACCCTTTTGGGCTTAAAAAGAAAATCTCCATAACATAACTTTTCAGTCCCCATATATTTCAGGAAAGAGAGTGGATGATTAATTTCAGTGAAATGCGCTGAAGCTGGATAGATCTCCTGAATCTTTGCATCTTCTGGTACTTTTATGTAATACTATTAAGTTTGCTTGATGTTTTCCTTAAATTCCCCTTCCGTTTCCACATTGACATGTTACTAGACATAATACATTTTGTGTTGTATGAAATGCATGTTACCTGCATGAAAATGGCACGGTTTTCCTAGTTGTTTTGTTACATTGTGTTACAATTGGTTAGTGTAGTTGGACCTAGAAGCGTGGAGGGACTCACTATGACACATTGTGCACAATCCCTGCATTTATAGTTTCAATCTGGGATTGGTGTGATACATTTATCAAGTTCTTGTTTTGTTGCAAGGCTTATTCTGAATGTAGCAGTTCATCCCCTGACATTATATCCTCTTGAATATTACATTTGACTGCACAGCAGGCATCCTCACAATATGCACTTACTTCAGATGTATCTCTCCAACTGAGCCACTGTTTTTAAAAGAATGAGAGAAGCTGGTGTGATTGATTTACTTTTTTGACAGAGCAGAAATTGTGCAGTTATTTTTTGTGCCTCAGGTCATTAAGGCTTCAAAAAGTATTTACTTGCGCATGTGTATTTGGACCCCACTAACAACAGTGCTGGTGCCTTGTTTCGGAATAAATTCAGATAAAGAATACAAATTATGTTTACAAATTGACATGATCTTGATTTTGAATGGTGCAGGGTTGTCACGCTGATTTGGTTGATTAATTTTAGAAGGTAGCATGATTATATTAATAGTTAATGAAGACAAGCAAGATGATAATGATCTAATAATTGTGATCATAGTTATTTTGATAAATAATATAGAGATCATGAAAATCTGAATTACAAGATTCAAATTAGAAGACTGAGGCAGAAATGTGTATTTGCTGCACCTTAAATTCTCTGCTCTACTCGACTTGGCCCCTCTCTGCATATGTCACCACCCACCTGCAGTATGTCTTTCATTTCTTAATCTCTTGCCTGTGCTGTTGACAGTTTCAAAGCACAATACTATGCTATGTAAACTTTAACCTTCAGTTCGCTGAAGAACCTTGTTTGCACTCAGATTACTCTTCGCTATTGTGTGACCTGCGTGTTTTGCTGCTGCTAAGAAGCTATTATTGCTTAGTTTTTTTTGTTTTTCTTTTAAACCAACCACTACTACATTTATGAATGCATAACACTTTGTTTTCTTTACTGGTCCAATTTAATGTTTTCATATTTATTGAAATGATTACATTTATGTAAATTAACATAATAAATTGAACAGGAGTAGATAACACACTCATTGATGCACAGTTAGTAACTAGGGACATACATCACTGACATTTCCTTGTGTAGATAAACTCTAAAGGCATCCTGTTAAAGATGAGCAAGCATGGGACTCCCCCCCAGATGCAGTTTTGCAACCAGGAATAGTGGGTATCAACCATCTTGCAGCAGGGTGTCACTACAGTGTCCGCCAAAATGTGTACTCTGACAGTTTGACTGGAACCCATCTGGAGCGTAACGGGATTCAGTGCCATCTGTTAGTGGGGGCCCACTCTTAACCTGACCAGAGCGCAAAGGTCTGTTTGTGCCCAGTTAAGATCTGGCACGCTGCCTCTGGCTGTGCAAACTGGGCCCTTACTTTGACTTTGATATATGCTTACCAACATGGTTTTTACTTAACACAGGCTTTTGGTTCTTTTGAATACAACTTCTCATCAGTAAAGCTTTAAATTATATATTTGGCGTATTTTGTATGTGATATGAATTTACTGTATGTAGACACAGTCATACGTTTGTTCCTGTGTATACATAATGCAAGCAGTGATCAGCACATCCTGTGTATTTTCATTCTTTGAACAATTAATGAAGTAGAATGCACTGCTTTTGAATACTTCATACTAACCTTACGGAGTTCTGCAAGGGGAAGGTAGATTGTTGTTTCCAGTTGGAACACATGATATTTAATGATGCTTATTAACTTTGATGTGAAATTTACCTTATGGCCCCCTTTCATTATAGAATCAAAATTAAATAGAATCACAAACACTGCTTTGGTGAATTGCATCACCAAATCTCCATATAATATATATCAAATTTTAAGAATTTAAACTTATGTATCACTAAACTTCACAGTTTAAAGAATCAACCCACTCACCTCGTGATGTAGCTCTTCATTACTTGTATCTTATATGGTGGCGTATTGCTTCCCACTTCTCTTACGTTACCACCTCCTCCTCCCACTCAGATATCCTCTCTAGAATGCACTAGATGCAGAGTGAAAATGGCACTCCTGCCATTCAGTTCTCTAAAGAGTTGCCTATAGATTGTGCTTTTGTCCTTTTCAGGATGTTTTTTGCTTGTATGTGTACGTACATCCACCCACGTAGTTTTTTGGTATGGTGAACACTTTAGTGGGCTTCAGTGTAGGTGTATAATGTTCTTTTTAAAGGTATATTTGTGTTTTTTAAGCGTACACAAAGGTGTTAAGCCTTTTTTTGGTTACTTGCTTTGTATGTCCTTCCCACTACCTCTCACCTTATGACCTGCTTCTTGTGTGAATGAGAAAGATTCTGTATAAATGTGCTTTTCCAAGTTTTAACAAAGGTCCTCTTTCAACATAGTTGTGTGAGTTAGTTAGTTAGTTGCTCCAGCAGCACAGCTGCAAGTTCTAATATGGTTGTATTCGTTCAGATAAGCATTCAAACAAACTGGTGACAGATGACTTTTGTCAGCTGAGAAACATACAAAATAAGCAATTCCAATGCTTCTTTTCACTGAGTGACAGTTATGAGGTCAGATTTTTTAAATATATTTTCATAGTCAAAAATGAAACAAATTATTTCATTTTATTCTGTAAAATAGGGTTGAACAACATAAAAAAAAAATCAGATTCTTAATTTTTTTAATTGATTGTGCATTTGCATTTTAGCTCGATCAAAAAATTGCAGCTAACAGTTTGGGATATTTTACTTTGCCTTATTGTGATTTCGATAATATTTAGATCAATTCTTCAGCTCTAATGTAGACATGGATTAAGCTTGAATTTACTTCAAATACATTTTTGTAGGCCAAGGCTGGAATCACTATTGTTTCTAAGCCATTCAAACACAATATCAGGTCTCTCAGTACCTGGCAAGTGGCACTGTAATCACTTTGTTCCAGTGAAGCTCAATACTTCTGTCAAGTAATACTTCAGGGACTGCTTTGTAATTTCACAGTGATTGCTTCGGATCACAGTCAGAAGGATTTTGCGATTACAGCCACCAGTAGAATAGCTTTGTGACTTGTCCCAGTTTGTAAATGTTATGATGAGGGGTGGGTGGGTGGATGGGGGACGACGTACTCAATTATTATGCAATTACTGTACAAGCACATTGAAATGGGGCACTGTGTAATTACTTATTAAACTTCAGTTTTCATTAAATTATTCCCTTTTCTCTATAGGTATATGGTGATTAAATGTAAATGTTTCCATTAAATATGCGATGGATGTTCAACAATGAAACGGTATCAAATGGATTGAGCAGAGTTGTTGCAGTGTTTAAGTCTCCACATATTGTGCAGAAGAATGATCGCTGTCCACACTTGTGTGTTGTGACTCTGTCCTAAGCAATAGGTTTGGATTCATGCCCAGAGCCGCTGTCTCCCAGTAACGGACAAAAAGTGGGTGACCGCTACACTGTGGGTGATATGGTGTCCTTCCAGTGCGATCAAGGTTTCTCGCTACAGGTAGGTGAAAGCACGCAGTGATGGTCAAGCAGATATCTAGCTCTCCTATGGTCGGATATGATTCACGAATCACTGGAGTGACAATTAAATGGAATACCCCACAGGATGAGTTTGCCAAGGCAGCATTACTAAATACTAAGTACTATGACATGAAGAGTAAGCTAGGCAAAAATCGTGGTAATGCACAAGCGTGTGAAGGAACTGTCCTTGTATTTATGCTGGCATTTTTTTTTTCAATGCATATTTTAAGTGTGCTTGTTTGTGTGTGTCTGCTACAAAGCAGCATTAACATCCTCCAATCCTCCTCAACTGGATAGTGTTTCTATGGCGTTTGGAGCTGTAGAACCCTGGAATGCCATGGGCGATGGATTGTGTTAACAGTCGCCTTACTAATCCCGCACCCAGCTTGCTTCCGAGCTCGAGCATTCACTTCTTCTCATATTCTCTCTGGACCAGCCAGCAACTACTTACACACATCTTCAGGCTGAGTGTCTCAACACCAAAAATAGACTAGAGGCCTTTATAGAAGAAAAGCACAAGTATGGCTGAGGCTTTTTTTATTTCAGGTGTATGTGTGTTTTTGTAAGTGTGTAATACTACTCTGCATACAACAACAGCACTAGGTAGGGTTAGTACCTTTCACAAAGAAAAAAAATACTACATTCTGGTTAGTGTACTAAATGGTATGTTGATATGGAATTCCAGATGCAGTCAGTGGCTGAATGATGGCTAATGCTTGTAAAAGTGCTTAGCTAATGTGAACCAAGGCAGTAAAAAAAATTAGCTATCTTAGCACTTATTCGTCTAGCTAATTAATCACCAGAAGATGTTGATGACGCTGTCCTGTCCTCAGTTTTGTTGTCCGTGGAGGGCTCAAACCCTTGTCATTGGCTGCAGGCACCCTAGCGTAAGCTGCATCTGCTGCAGGGGACTTGGATTTCAGGCTGTCACACATTAGACATATTGCATGTGTTGTCTGCAACTCATGCAGACAACACATGCAATACTCAACACATATTTGGTACTCAACCCTAGTGCTATGAATGTTTTTTCAGAGAAAACACTGTAACATCCATCACTTTTAGGTTGTTTTTGTATCTAACAAAAACAAATCTGAAAGCAGAACGTGTGTCTTTTCTTGTTCCCTCAGGCTGTAACGCATCTCTCTGTGGTCAAACCCCTGGTGGTGTTCTTGCTGCCCAACTAGCAGCAAGAGGTCCCTCTTCTACTCTCGATACCATCAAATATTTACAAACAGGACCTTGAAAAGAGGATTTTGAGAAATCCAAAAGTCCTACTGTTAACTAATTCCAAAGATCCACAGGGCAGATTTAAAATCTGTTGAAAGCAGCTGTCGGTTTGATTCTTTGTGTTCTTTTTCTGTTTTTCCTTTTTATTGTACAGTATTTTGGAGGTGATGAATATATTGTTTTTGTCTGTTTTCCTGAACAGGGTAATGCATATATTACCTGCATGCCTGGTCCCGTCAGAAGGTGGAATTACCCCGTACCTCTTTGTTTAGGTAATGTATTATTTTATAGTCTAACACTGCCAGTGTGCAGAGTTTCAATGAAGTGATATTGTAGACAATGAAACCATATTTGTCGCATCAAACACAGTCAGCCTGTTTTCTTTTGTCAGTTGCCATTCAACCTTTTTCCATTGAATTTTCCCTTGTTTATTTTCTGCCTCTTTTTTATTTTTCTTCCATATCAATATTTACTCATACACAGACACACAATAGATCAGCCTCACAGAAGACTTGTTATTGTATTATGGAAAGCAATGATTTCATTCTAAGTTCCGGAGAGGAGATGACAGGTGGGCGTGGAGGTCTTGGAGAGTGTGGATTATGAATTTACTACTATCCCTCTCAGTTCGAAATCAATATGATTACCACCATCGCAGTGTCATTTTATTTCTAATACACCTGAAATCCCCCCCAGTTTAGACATGTACGCAAAAAACTCCCAACATGCGTTAGGGCATAACACCCTTACTGTGCATATAAACGTACAGACAAAAAATGCACCCTATGCTCTTCATGTAAATGTTCTGTCCCTGTAGTGTTCACGGTTTACTACGGACCTATTCTCGGACGCTTGTGTTCCCTTGTTAGCTCAATTCCTCGCTCGTTTGCAGTATATATGCCCAACCTCAACACCCCGGGATCTGTGTTCACTTTGTTGCTGATAAACTGACATCAAAGTGATTGCATGCCCCTGCACAAACAGTGTAACATCTTCACTAGTGCCTCTTCTCTCCACTTGTCTTTCCTTCCATGCACAAACCGGTCAAGCAGGTTTTCACCCACCAGCAGTAGAATTAAACCCATAATATTGTTCGCCTTGTTTTGGCCTTGGTTGATAGTCCCCAAAGAAATGGCGGCAACACTTTAGTGATTCCATTTGCCACATAAATAGGCCTATTGGGGTTTGGATGGTTAAACTGATGCCTCTGGTGGCAGTACATGTATTTCACCTGGGTGTTTATGTAAGACTAGGATATGTGCCACAGGAGAGGGGGATGTCGTGTAACCTTCACAGCAAGCTGAAGTGTTCTCTAGCGCACAGCCAAAGAAGAGACGTGGTGTGTTGTAGAGGGAGGGTGAGGTAATCACCGCCACCGCTGAGCAAAACTGTGGTGCCGTATTGAATACTGTCTCCCTCATTTATTTTAATTCAAAGCACGAGCAGAGAAGGGATGTGTCCGGGTGTGTTGTTTTTTTTTCACAAATGCCCTTATGGAGCATTATCCACACAGTTGAGCACTGACATGCTCAAACACAGAGGTATAAACACTCCACCCTCACCCCCTCCCAAGTCCTGAACCCTATACTCATTAATGGCCCTTCACTTTCTTTCACACCCACAAGAACAGCCCTTCTTCTACAGTCTTCCAACAAAGACATGACCATATGAAACACAAGTATTGCTACTCCTCAACGTTTTCATACACATACACAACAATTAATGCCTGTACTGAAAGACACACATACAAAAAGACACAACGCTCTTTGCCCTCCCTCCATATTGACCCCCCATGTAGCTGTTTCTTTGTTTTCCCATTGAGCCATTTCAGTGGAGACGTGACATGTTCTTTCTCCTTGGTTGGTCTCCTCCAGCTCAGTGTGGCGGCTCTATGACAGACTTCAGCGGCGTCATCCTCAGCCCAGGCTTCCCAGGGAATTACCAGAGCAGCCTGGACTGCAGCTGGAGAGTTCAACTCCCGATTGGCTTCGGTCCGACATCACCCTCTGTCTTTCCTTTCTTCTTCTCCTCTCTCTCTCTCTCTTTTTTGTTCTCCTGGTAGCTCTGATGTCTTCTCTGCTGCTTTCCTCTGCATCCCCCTCTCCTCTCCTCCCCTGTCCTCTCTTGTTAGGTTATGTTATGAATATACTGAGAACCTGCTAGTGCTAATGGATGCTTTTAACATTGGATTTGAAGTAACTTACTACCATGCTACCGAATATGTACAGACACATTCATCCACCTTTGCTTTGTTAATATATTCTTGGGTTGTCTCATACATTAAGTCTTTCTTTCTGCTTTTTAGGCATCCACCTGCAGTTTCTGAACTTCTCCACAGAGCCTGTTCATGACTATCTGGAGGTGCGCAGTGGGAGCCTGGAGACAGGAACAGTGATTGATCGCTTCAGTGGCCCTGTGGTGCCAAACTCTCTCTTCAGTACCACACATGAGACCACTCTGTTCTTCCACAGCGACTACTCGCAGAACAAGCCTGGCTTCCACATCGTCTACCAGGGTGAGGAAATAAGATTGGTCCTCATGGTGAAGTTAAAACTGGGTGTTATCAGAGCAGCAGCTGAAAAAGTGGCGAAGGTTTAAGGAGTTTGCTAACAGAACACTTAAAAGAGTACTGGTCCAATTAGATACAGACCAGGGACAAAGATGCAAGGCAGACACTCCCACTAAGGCTGTACGATTACAAAAGGTTAAAGAATAAAGAAAATAAAATCAATGTTGACCTCCACTGAGGTATTGAATAGCACATATCCTTGAATTATAATGGTGTTGGCTCCGTTAGTGGAGTATTGTGTTATGTGAAGCGCCTGTGGAAAAGAAAGTTTTAGTTAAAGACTAAAAATATGGCAATGCTTTGAATTGGAACCTTGTATCCTCAAAGTTTTCAACCTTTCATAAACCCTCCCCCACTGTACATGGTATTTTTTTTTTCTAGCATACGAACTACAGAGGTGTCCAGATCCACGACCGTTTCGTAACGGCATTGTGATTGGTCTGGACTACAGTGTTGGCATGACCATTTCCTTCGAGTGCTTTCCGGGTTACACTCTGCTTGGAGAGCCATCACTCACATGTCTGCATGGAGTCAGCAGAAACTGGAATCACCCCATACCTCGCTGCGAAGGTGACCAACAAGTGCCTGTAAAACAGCTGTTTTCCTGCCAATGTTGTTCATGTGCGGATAAAAGCAACACCAAGCATTTTTTACAGTTGTTCTACCAAGACCTAAATACTTCTTCAAAATAACCAACGTTAACCGTATCAACAAACTGTATTTATCAGTCATAAAATGCCTCTTCTTTGATATTTTATGTCCCTTTTCCCCCCGAACGTAGTGTGGAAATATTTAGATGAATGTGTTCTAACAAATCCTTAAGAAAGCATAATACTTACTTAGAGGCTGTGTAAAGTATGGATGGAGATGCTTTTCCATCACCATTACCTACTAAAAATAAGGTCTTTGAAGTTATTTTGAATAGAAGAATCAGGTCCTTCAGCCTTGTTGTGTTCCTGTCCATTATTCTGGCACATTAAAGCATCCGCCTCACTTTCACTGCCAACGTAGCACCACTTTACTGAACTATAAACTGATACAGCCCATTATAATGATATATGGAGCATTTGCAAGTCCTTATAACGAAGCTGATTACACCTGTCTCTGTTGTAAATTTCAAAGAGACTCGTCAAATGTTGTTCAGGAATGATAAATTGTAGCTTTCCCCTCATTAGTTGAGTGAAATGGTAACATATGTTTCAGGTCCACATCAGAGTTTGGTATTTGTCTAAGAAAGTTGTAAATAGTTTTGTTTTGCTCCACATTGTTCCTGTTGAGTTTACGGTCCTGTTTTTTTGATGCCAAGGGCAGTTCTTTGGCTTTGACTACCGGTGTAAAGTCACATTTTAACACATTCTTTTTGAAGTGGTATAACTGGGCATTATAGTGTCTGAGCCACTCATTGTCATCAAGTTCCTGTAACCTGTAACCATCCCCTGCAGTTGCATGTAACAGGTGCTTGTGCACACCCATCCCCTCAGTATCACAATGAAAACCCAATAACACACAGTTATAGATAGATTGATTACTATATGGTCTGTTTTAATAACAGTTGGTGGCGCTACTTGTATGAAAGCAGGTTTTATAACGTGATGTAAATTAAAGACTTGGTTTTAATTTTTATCCAGCCTTGCTGACTTTCTTCCCTCCCTCCAGCTCTCTGTGGTGGGAATATAACATCCATGAATGGCACAATTTACTCTCCTGGACACCCAGCCGAGTATCCACACTTTCAGGACTGCATGTGGACTGTCAGAGTACCTCCTGGTTATGGCATCTACATCAATTTCTCTGTTATCAATACAGAGCCAATCTACGACTACATCACTGTGTGGTAAGTGCTCATTTTTCTCACAGCATGACAAAATTCATCAATCATCGCACATTAAACACACACTGTGTCTGTATACAGAGCTGCATACAGATTATTGGAAGTAATTGGGAATTACATACATAGATACATACATATACATATACATGGTATTTTTAATATTGTTTTAATATTTCTCAATTTATTTACTTATTTTAACTCTGTCATTCCTTTCTTCTCATTTTGGCTCTTGTGTTCCTGTAACAAGTGAATTTCATGGTTTGAGATTATTAAAGTTAATCTTATTTAATCTGGTTATCTTAACCAGCTTTGCATCACTACAATTGTGGTAGTATATGCAAATGATCAATTGTAAACCATTTTGCCTGCACCCCCCACTTATTTGTTTGCAAAAATCTGCCAACAGCCCGAGGAGCTTTGCTGTTCTGCCATATGTTGTAAGCGTGCATCCGCAGACACAGAGAAAAGTCAGATCAAGTGATCAACTGTCATAACAAGGCAGGACTGACTGACTCTGAACATGTTGCTACACTGCCAATTTTTTTTTGCCTAAAATGCTTTCAGAAACATATTTTAGCATACTTTTTTTGTATGTTTGATAACTGAAGTTGCATTTATTTACTCCACCACATAAGACTTTCAAGACAATATGTTGTACTGAGGCAAGAATTTCCCTACTCATTGCAAAAGCAAACTCAAGAGCTGCACACAGTTGATTTGACAGCATGTTGTTAGGACTTAAGGCAAATTTTGCCTGCATCTTTTCATATGACATTCATATTAGATGAGCCAACAGCCAAATTCATACATGCTGACCTTTGTCTGGACATTTGTGGGTTCATTTTTATTTCCCTGACAACTTTCCACTCAGCCGCTGGCTATGAAAAAATACATTGTTGTACGAGATGAAATTAAATAAACTGAAGTAAACTCTGAGTCGCGGCGTGTCCCTCTTCCCCTATTCACTAAACTTATAGTTGATGTTTAACTCAAGCTCCGCAGCAAGGTTTAACTAAAAGGACAGAAATGTGTAAAACTATGAAAACATCACCTATGAGATACCTGGAATGTTTATTATTATGCAGAAACTTTTAACTGTTGACAGATAAATGTATGGCAGTAAATTATGTTATACTAGTTATAACTCCAGCAGTTGTCTCTCTGTGTTTCCCTTCTCCCTCTACCTTTCTGTAGCCTCTCTCTAGTATAGTAAGCCTCAGGCAGTCATGAAGCTGTCCTCATGGGTGATAGAGGAGGGAAATGCCTTCTAGCATCTGGGGCTACCATTCATAGTATTAGAGGAAGGAGCTACTCGCACTATTGTTTCCAAAAGAAATAGCACATAAACAATGTGTCCCCTGACAGTAACAATGCCTGACTGCCGTCTCCCATTTTGCTGATCACTCTGAAATGAAAAGTCCAATAACACTATTTTTTATAATGTATTAAAGGTACATACACTTACAAAAAAGCGTTTAATGTACATCATTCAGCTGAATAGTACCTGAAAGTACAAGTGATGAATAACTTATAGAAATAGCATTTAAATTCAATAGAAAGAGCTGTCTTCTCACATTACTTTTCTTTTTATCCTGACAAAAAAGTAACATGTGGTCTATCCCCAGACGCTACCCCAAAAGATGTTACCCAACTTAATTGGACTACTTATTTCAGCTACAGATTAAGGCAAAATTCTTACGAGGGTTTGAAAGTTCTCCCGCCTGCTCTCATTAACTGAGGTGCCTCTGTGTTCTGTGCAGTCAGCAGCCTCATAAATGAATTCACTGTAAATTACAACTTCTATTAGCACCTCACAGCCATCCGCCTGTCCGTCTCTTCGTCCCAGGGTGGGGGCATATGAAGAAATCTTCGTGATAAAAGTTTTATGTTGCAGTGGGGATACATGTTGGGATAATGTGCATTTCCTGAACAATCTAGAAACACGTTCTATGTACAGTGTAATGACCAGGTGTATACTTGTTTTAGCTAATCCAATGAATTGCATACCTGTCGTATCAATTAACATCATCACAAAGATACAAACATTCTGTAAATCCAATGTTGCCATTTATTAGCCCTGCCCATTTAATTGCTCCTAATCACCTAACAGAGCTAGAGATAGTAATTGGTTAAGCTACCTCGATAGAAGACGGTATACACAATCTACGGTCCACCAAATCTCAATCATTTCATAGCATCCATATTGCCATATTTGCAAACATTACATCCATATGTCCATCCATTCTTAGCCACTTCCTTCCTTTCATCTTTCCAGCTCCACCTGGCACATCTTGAGTTTCACTCAGCCCAGCTGGAGTATATAAGCAAGTTCTGGGTCTGCCCCTTGGTTCTTCTCCCAGTCAAACGTGCCTGATGTAGCTCCACTTGAAGGCCTGCCAGGGGCATCCTAATTAGATGTCAGAACTACCTCAGCTGGCTCTGTTCGGGAAAAGCAGAGCAGCAGGTCTACCCCAAGTTCCTCCAAAATATTCGGCTTCTGTATTACCCCAACCTGCGCATCTATCCCTTTCAGCTCTTTGTATCTGTAAATTGAGAAATTCACCTTCAGGCTTGGTTCCATTTAGAAAATTACATAGCAGTGCTGTGCCACTTTCGCTCTAGATGTTACCCTTGTTCATTTACAAGGCCCATCGATACTTGAACTCTTTCACAAGGGAATGAGGCACCCACTGCCAAAAATGGGCGCTGTCCAAGATATGCGTCACACATGACTGTCTGACAATGCTCAGCATCTCATCCACCACTGGCATCATGCCAGTAAACATGCAAGTGTGGATAAAATATGATTTTTGAGTGGATACGTCTCATTGAACTGGTGATAAACTGCCCTGTATTGTAGCTTTAGTAATGCAGATGTGGTAATGGCACTCCCATGGACATATCTACCCTTCACAGATAACAGCCAGTTCTCCCTACCCGCCATTAAGGGTGAAGATCAAAAAGGTCATTACGATTCAATTAAATTTTGATTCCCAGGGCTACAGTTCCTTATACGTCATGTTATTCAGTTAAGGGCTTTAGGATTTTGTGATAACCATCCATACATTTTCTAAACGTTTTTATCCCTCCGAGGTCATGGGGGCTGAAGCTGAATGATAACCATACACTCATTACGCACACACACATTCAGAATATTAACAGTCTCAACAAATTTAAAGGAATGTTTTGCAAGATGAAAATAGGGCTCAAAAGCTGTTCTAAATGTTGCATATTTTTTAGAATTATGTACCATTGATTTTCTTTTTCTCCCTGCAAACTTTATTCTCCCATCAATATGTACAATGACTGGAGGGGGCAAAAGTTTCAGTACTGTACTGCCTCATCAGTTAACATATACTCAACTTCTCCTTTGACAGTGTTGATTAATGTGAAACTTTGTCTTAGATCATCAGAATGGCTGCTGGGCTCCACAAGAATGCTTGGAGATAACTAGGCATGCTCTTTGATCCCAGCAAGTTATTACTGGTGTTTATTCATAAATCATTTGCTCTCTCTTCTCCTCCTCCACTTTTTCAATCCCACTATAACCACACCTCTCTACCTCTCTGTAACTCTGTATCAGGGATGGACCTGACCAGGGCTCGCCTCAAATTGGTCAGTTCAGTGGTAGCTCTGTGCAGGAGGGCGTGTCCACCACCGCCAATCAGATCCTCATCAAATTCCACAGCGACTTCAGCACCAGTGGCTTCTTTGTGCTGAATTATTACGGTAACCGCCCCTTTGATAGCAGCTAGGTAAAGACCGTTTGTTCCGCACTGTAATGACTCTCATTTATTTGATCTTCTCTTCTCCACCTTGCTGGAACCGTGCTTTAGTTATAAAGATGGCATGAGAACAGAAGGATATTGTCACAGTGTTTCTATACTGCAACGACTTTAATTTTTGCATATCGCTATGTGGAATTGCCACTAGTTCTGTGTAATGATAAATGATTAATGCCCTCTTATGCCAATTATTCTCCTGCGCTATTAAAACGCCCCTTTGAAAAGAAGCTGATTAATAATAAAATGTCCCCTATCTCAACTAAATTAGTGATTGGTTTTTTGATGATCATGAACAGTGATAGGTGACAATGATCTAATCAAGTTTCAGTGTGATGGGAGCATAAAGAATGTGCCACGGTTGAATAGAAAATACATGTGCACACACTATTTCTCATTCTCTCTTACTTGTGCACACACATACAGTGTTGCAGAGTTCAGTATTTGTCCTCTCCTCAACAGCATACCAGCTGAGAACATGTCAGCCACCCCCTCCCGTCGCCAATGCCACCGTCCTAACCGATGATGACGAGTTTGAAATAGGTTTGTCTTATTTTATTTCTCTTGTTTACTGGCCACAGACTAGGCATAATGAAATAAATCGGTGCCAGACATAAGGTGATTTGTTTGGACAGCCCTGGGCAGAAAGGAAAAATAGGCATGGACATATCAAATGGTTCAGGCCATTAATTAATCAATTCATTACGCTGTAAGTTGAGTCCTTTATTTGTTAATTGAAACTATTGTTGGATGTTTATATCCTTGCTGTTAGTCTCCATTCTCTCAGCTTTTAAAAAGGATGAATTTTATCATCCATTTGTTCATTTCAAAACTGAAAGTTTGTCTGTGGTACAAATTAATTTTAACATCTTTTTATAATACTGACACTGGACAGATGTTTTGCAATTTGCCCTTTGTCTCTTTCTCTTTTCCTTTGTATATTGCTCTTTGCGCTTTCGTCTTACATTTCAATATTACTTTTCAATTTTCCATCTACTTGTGCATTATGAAATAATATGTTAGTTTGAGGGCAGTGCTAATTAGCTCTCTACATAAACTGTATGTTTAGTGTTAAGAAGTGAATCAGAAGTGGGAGTCATGTGGCTAGGTGCTTCCTTAATCTGCATCTTTGAAAATGAATGTGATTTTGACTGCGTGCTTGTTTACAAGTTTGCTGGCCTGTAATATAATGAAGTGCCTTTAGTACTACAACTCGCTATAGGGGTGTCAATCTTCATTAGAAAATGTGTTGTTGATTACTGTTGCAAGCACCAGTACGGAGAATCTTTCCAGTAACATAGCTCTGTGGGGATGTGTGTGTGTGTGTGTGTGTGTGTTCGTGGGTGGGTGGGTGGATGAATGGATGGATATGTTTTTCCACTCCCGGCCTGCGTGTGCTTGTAAATGTTCTCGCAGGGGACATTATTCGATACTCGTGCCTGCCTGGCTTCACCTTGGTGGGCAGTGAGATTCTGACCTGTCGACTAGGAGAACGACTGCAGATGGATGGACCCCCACCAGTCTGTCAAGGTTGGTTTTATTCAGTGTTCTTATGTTCTTATGTTTTTTTTTCTGTGGCTTCAGGAATGTTATTCAGTTTGTGAATACAAGTATTCTTCTTCGTCTGTGTTTGTGTGTCCATATCCTTGTTCAGTTATGTGTGCCTTTTATGTGTGTGCTTGACGCCACTCTGCCAAGGTTGGTTGCAGTCAGCAGCACCCACTGTTGATGCATCATTTAACAGACTGGCAGCACGGCCTCTCTAGCAGGGTCCTGATGGCAACCAGCACCTCTGTTCTAATTTATCAAGACTCACAGAGTTGAAATACCACTGACCCAAGATCATAGACCTGCACTCCCCCAGAACCAACACTACACTGTGAAGGATCAGTGTGAAACAGATTACACATCAGCAGGGTTTCATCGCCGAGTGTGTTTTTGCAGTGTAACAAGGTAGATGGAAGCCAGTGATAGCTGTTTTTTTCTTTTCATTGAAGGAGATAGGAGCTTGCTTTTTTCCAACAATATATGTATTGAATTGTCCCAAACACAAGGCAGTCTGCAGGAGAAAGCACAAGAGTATAGAGTTTAGAGTATCAAAGACAAAATAATTAATATAAAGTAATAATCCCTCAAGAGCAGAACCGCTCTGCCTCCACCACCAAGCAAGGGCAATAATGAAAGCAATGGTAGAAGGAAGAAAGGAAAACAACAGCGAAAACGTACAATTTGTGAAGTAATACAAATAGTACATAGAAATTCAAATATACAGGTCTACACAGATGCATGTGCGCTTATGTTTAACATATTTTGTCATCAACGCACAACAGAAGGTGAAATATTTTCCATTTAGTTACTAAATCAGACCAGAATTGGTGTGGTATTATTTTTTCCTATGGAGTTTTTTGGAGTAAAATGGGTTCTGTACATCGTGTTGAACTACAAATGGTTATGGTGGCTCTGGAATGAGAGGTTAGTGCCTCCTCCCATACTGATTCCCATTCAGTGTCTTTAAAAGTAGAGCCAGGTCTTTCCCCCATTCGGTTCTATAGGGTTTAGTCTCTTTGAAGGCTAAAATTCTGTCAAATATTAAGGACAAAATGCCCTGGGGCTGTTTGATATCTTAATAGGACGGGCTTTAGGGGAGTGGAGTTTTTGCCTATATTTTCCCCCTAATCCCTGCTCAAATGGTCCAGCGGGTTTGACTGATGTATAATGTCTTCCTACCCATGTAGGAAGCAGAGGAAAAGAAGTGTCTGTGCTGTTTGCATCACGGATTTTGTTTAGACCGAAAAACAAATGCCATCAGCCTGGCTGTCGTGCCAATACATCTCCGCCACAGACATCAGAGTGCTTTGAAACCTTCTATTCCTCTTGGATAGGCATGTTTTGAAGTGCCTTGGAGTCCTTTGTCTACAAGTCTTGAGCTGATGAGCATCTCTGTCTTTTTATTTCTAGAAACTATGAGTAATCGCATTGGACGTATGATCAAGGCAGGACAGATACTAGACAAACCGTGAGCCTGCATTCATAAAGCATCTTAGAATGGGACTAGTGATTTGGAACCTATTTGCTCATCCCTGGCTGTTATTATTTGATGTCTGACTTGATATCTTGGTACTTCCCCCTGTAGCATTTTTGAAGCAGACATTCCCTCTTACAAGTAAGAATTTGGCGGATTTTATTTCAGTATATTCAAAGTGCCACAAGTAAAGCAACAAAAAGTAATGGCAAGCTTAAGTCAAGTGACCTGACCAGTGATCCATGATCTAGAAGCTACTCATATTCACATGCTTTATTTAGAAAGGCTGCATGCAGCACTGCTGGTGAATAACTATTACTGTATGCACAAAGGTCAAACAGACCAAAATCATGGCAATTTGGGAACTGCAGATCACTGATGTAGGTTCAAAAAAACTAAAACAGGTCCTACCTTTACTTGTGCTGCTTTCGGCCTACCTAACAATTTGCACAATTAATAATTTATGTTAAAAAGGGTCCTGCAGGAATTTTTTTCCTTATTTTTTTTCTTTGTTTTTAGACAGTGCAGAGTGAAGAGAGATGGGAAACAGAGGAGATGAAAGCATCATTGCATACTGCATCATACCTGTCTGGCATACAGATGAACAATCATATGAAGCCTGACATTAATGGAATTACTGCAAATGCTTTCCAGTTTTATTTCATTGTTAGGTTGAAAGCAACTAAATTAGCAGATCAGTGGCATTAGGAATAGTTTGGAGTAATTTCATCTCTTTGTTTTGTGCCAAGTGAGGGCAGTCACTCACTTGAGAGTACTGGAGAATATTTCCAGCTCTCTTGTTATGTTGGTCTTGCCAGCTCACCTTGCCATGTGTTACCGACTACACAAAGCTCTGCCAAGACCAACTAGCTCCTATCAGCTAAAACTCACATACTGTACTTGAAATAATTTCACTGGCTTTAATATTTGTGACTAAATTAACCTGCCAAATCCAGATGGGTAAAGCATGTTGGGACCATTCAGGAAGAACAATACTGTACATTGTTTTTCAGTTGATTTGTATGCACGGCAATCCCTCATCTACCAGAATTTGAGACATTGGAAACTGTTTTGAGGTTACACAGCAGAGACTCTCAGACATCATAGTAAATGCTGTACACTGCCAAGACAATGGCCCCCCTTAATAAGGTTATTGTATAGGAAAATGTATGAATGCAAGGAAAAAACATATTGTGGCATATAGTTTTGTAAAAAGGTTGTTCTTGGTAAAATCAATACAAAAATGTAACAGATTTTCAGGTAAATTACAGTAAAATGTAAACTGAATGTGACAAGCATGAAGTCTGCAAAAAAATGTGTATATCTGGATCGAACTACTCCTTGAAACCTGCCTCGAGCATTAAATTCTCATCATTAGGACTATTTTAGGATTTCTGGGTTAGTAATTCATTGTTTGACATTTTCATGGATCACCTCATTATTGTAGTCAAGAATTCATTTCATTTTCTGGTGTTGGATATGTTATGTCCTTGTGCCACCACTAGCAGGAAACTAATTGCTCTCCTTGGGACATGTAAAGTTGAACTTAATTTGAGTTGACCTGCTATTCACTTCCAAGAAACTGCTACAGTAAGCTTGTAAAGGGGCCATTTCCTGTCGGCGGCTTGCCGATAGTGCAGGAAAAGGAATTCTCCTGTGTTCCCTGATTCTGATATTGTTTGCTGTCAACCGTTCTGTTAATTGTCATTTTTTGCTTATTAGATAACACTTAAATGTCCTTGCCGGGCTATGCAATTTCACCCCCAAATAGCAATGGTTTTTACGATATTTCCCCAGGCTCTGTCTTTATAAAAGCCTATGAGGAAGGAAACTGCAGTAGCTTTGATCAAGGATAGAGCCACAATTGAGTTGACTGTTGAATTTGCCTGCTATACCATCTGCCACATTGAGGTTGAGTCTAAACCATTAAATGTTGTCATATTGATCTTTACATTGCCATTGATTTTCATGTGGCTGTTAGAAAACCTAATGAAGAACAATTTCTGCTCTAACGTCATCTTAATTCTACCTATGAAGTCTTTATTATATGATGTCTCTGTAGCCGACAATGTATGACAGTCATTTTTATGATATTGTTATTCCACATGCACAGTGTGCTGAGTTAAATATTCAAACAAGCACAAGGTATTACCAAGATATGTCTTTCTGTGTTTCCAAGATTTAACACACGACATCATGTTGGCATGCAAGCCATTGCAAATAGTAGCTCAATACTAAGTGTAAGAGTCTTAGGACACAATGTGTGATATCAGTAGCTGTCTGGATGTAATTGTAATCATTGGCTAAGGATGGGTTGTTAATATACTTGAGATGACATGCTGATTTTATTAACAAGCTAAAAAAATTAGAAACACCTGAAGACTTTTGTCTTGTTTACTGGATTTTTTTTAACAATTGTTCACCGGTCCTATTTATTTTATAACATATTGACTACATTGATCTGTCTTTATTGTGAACTAAAATAATATATAAGAAACATAATCATATTTTTATAAGATTATAATATCTGAGACAGTATGTTAATCAAAATACTGCATTTTGTTTAACTAAGGTACAGATGTCTACATTTGTATTGTAGCCAAACTACCATTTGAATACACTGTAAGCTTCAGTATGCTTTCACAGCATAGCCTCCTATTCTTATCATGGTCTTCTAAAAACCCATCCTAGAAAGTAGCAGCATTGAGGTGTCTGAAACAGTTTTAAGCCTCTCGTGATTCATTTTTTTAATCCCTGCACCCTAAGTTTGAGGCAAAGCTGTTTAAGCCACAAATGTGCTCACTGGATAGACTTGTGTTTGTTGCCTGGCAACTATAGCTTATTAAACAAGTATTGAAAGTATTGGATTATTTTAATAACATACTCCTACCAGATAGACGCCTCTATATACAGTGCATTAGATCTTGTCAAGTGAGTCAATTTCATGTATGTCTTAAAGCCGTACAGTATACAAAAGTGCTGCAGGGAATGAGCTTCTCTACAGTGTTTAAATGGGTATGGGTTTGGTAAGCCCAGTGTAATAATGAGTAGGAAAATGATGTAGGATTAAAACAAGGAATTCTGTGTAGCAATTGCATACACATGTCACACATTCCCTTTCAGCTGAATTTCAGCTATCTTTATGACAATGATTCCCACTAGCTTCAGTAGAAGCGGAGGCTGCTACTGACGACAGAAGTGTCGTGTGACCTGATGTAACTGCAACAGCTGAAGACCTCTTTCTGAACTCCATCACATCACCAGTGAGAGTCTTGACTCTCTTGCTAAAATTGAGTGCTGCAGACCTTGTTTTTCATCTCAAATGTGAAACTAAGTCTCTCAACTGCGTCGAAAAGCACTTAGACTCCCTTTTTTTTGGCAAAGTGTGGATGTCTTGAATAACGGTTTAAAAATGTTCAAGTAAATATGATACTGGTTAAAAATGACTTTTCTGAGTCATCTAACTTTGTGCAGTATACCTTTGTGAAATCAGTGTTCCTCATGTGAAAGTGTCTGTCTTTAGATGGCATGACTGGAAATTCCTGCTTATTTGTGTGAATATTTTACCCCTGTGATCCATAAAACATAGATATGCATTTTCATTATTTCTTAAAGGAAATTCAGCCTGCACATTGTCCCTTAACTTTATTCTTAAGCACAGACTCATATACAGGAGGATGCAGGTCAGCTCTTTCTAAAAACGTTCCCAAGTGTGTGCCCCTCACATAGCGCATAATAAAAGAAGAGTGCACATTGATTGGAGATAAATAAACATATGATACTGCTTTGAGAAATGCAAGAAAAACAAAAGCAACTCTGGGCATAAGGAAGTTCTTCATATAAGTGCTCTGAAAAATATTGATCAAGTCAAGTGTAAATGTTACAGTAGTGAAGATATATTGCTATTTTATATTAAATTGCATTGTTAATTTATTTTCTAAATTGATCAAATTGAGATTTGTTGCCTCCCTGATAAATAATGTACAGCGTATCTATAAATATTAATTCTTCCTTGTACGAGTCCTACGCATTTTTATTTCTTTGATTCAACTATTGTCTCTCTTGTTGAGATAATGTTACGATTTGTCTTGACCTCAGTGTATTGAGTGATTTAAAATCATAAAATCATATCTGCCTGTAATGTATGAGGCTGTTCTAAGTGACTGAGTGTTCTGCGGGGATACTCACACTGCTTTGTGTTACAACTCTTTCCCTCTGCCTTTATTTCTTGATATATGTCCAATTGTTTCCACTGACCTTTTTATAGGCAACAGCTGTTTGCATTAACCTTTTATATGCGTCATGTTTCTTCACTAGAGAAACTACTGGAAGCAGCAGAAAAGGAGAAGAAGGAAACGAGGCCTGTCATTATTTCACACATGCCAGCCTACAGGAAATGAAGGGAATGCTCTGAGCCGATACACATGAATTCACACACACACACACACACACACACACACACTACACACACAAGCTCGCACAGCCTTGACATACACCACCATTTTTCCATACAAAGTAAGCTGTCTCACCTAGTGAGTATTATTATTTGATAGATTGATATCAGGTGAGCCTGGTGACAACAGCAGACTCACCAGTTTAGCCCTTAGGTGCAATATCAGTCTGGCTGAAATGTAATAGTTTCAGGGCTAGTTATCGCTTCAATGTAATTTCTGCTGTCAGAGTGTTGATGTGTGAGGATGGGGAAGAAGGTCCCTTCCTCACCTCATCCCCTTTTTTTCTTGAATTCTGCTTTCCATTTCCTGTCTTCCAACTGTATCTTTTGTTTTATGCCTCCAATGGGTTTTCATCTCCCTCCTCACTTTATTTCTTTGTTGTTCCCCTCTCAAGTCCATCCTCTTTCTGTAATGCTGCCTTGCCCTTGTTTTTTTTCTCTTTCTTTCCAGTCCAATGTCCGGCCCATGAGGTGCGTTTTGATTCAACAGGGGTGATCTTAAGCCCAGGCTACCCTGAAAATTACCCCAATCTCCAGATGTGCTCTTGGCTGATCAACGTGGAGAAGGGTTACAACATCACCCTGAACTTTGAACTCTTCCAGACAGAAAAGGAGTTTGACATCTTGGAAATATTTGATGGTTGGTTTTTCTGGAACTTTGGTGTTTAGGTTTTGTGAGATACACTTAGTAAACAAGATACAAACAGTGTCACTTAACTGAAATTATTGATTGTTTGTCTTGTGTTGTGAATTTCAGTGCTTCCCAGTAAAACATTCATACTTTCTTATTCTTTTGTTGTTAACTACTACTTCAGCATCTGTTTATGTTCCGATTATGGTATCTCAGGCTATGTTCACACAACAGGCAAATCCGATTAGTCTTCCTTATCGCTCTGGTGCTCTCCCTCTCACTGAATTTGACATTACTGTTTTGTGTTGCATTGCAATGGCACAAAATGCTTTGAAATCTGATATGAGTTGCAAAGGCATCTGTAGAAATCCAATTTGTATTGCATTTCAAACCACCTCCAAATATGGTTTGAATCTGATTTGCAAAAAATTGCCGAATGTTTTTTTGCTCTCCTGACTTCCTAAAATCAATCTGGATATGCTAAAAATGGATTTGTGCTGGCAGTCTGAACATAGCCTTCCAATCTTCTGTTCAGTAAAATAAGTTTTACTGTATAGTTGACATCTTGATTAGCTGTAACTAACAAATGTTATTGATATTTATTCTTACTGGCATATATTATTAATTACTCCTACTTGTTCCAAAAATGAAGTTGCATGTCTATGTCTATCCACATTAAAGCTTTCTTTTTTTTATTTGACATGGATCTTTTTCTGGGAAACTATGTGTGTGTGCGTGTGTGTTTATCTATCTCTGTGTTCAGGTCCCAACATCTACAGCCAGAGCATGGCATCACTCAGCGGTGACATTGAAACACCCTTCAGCCTGACCACCACGGGCCACCAGCTGCTGCTGCGCTGGTCCTCTGACCATGGAACCAATCGACGTGGCTTCCACATCAGATACGTGGGTGAGTATCAAAGTATGTATCCAGCTTATAATCATATTCTCCTTTTTATAGTGCTATTTGAATATATTTAATCTCTAAACCAGAAAAGTGACAAAAGTCATGGGCTTACAATTCAGGCATTTATATTTTGGGTACCATGTAAAGACAATTGATAACATCACATGAGGGCAAATACTTATTGAAGCTTCTCAACTGCAGTTACTGTATTTGACTGTGGATACAATGTGACCCCATGATTTTTTTTATCACAGTATGCTATGATTGTTTCAGGGTATTATTTATTGAGGTTTTTTTTTATCGGCCAATTTGCAAAAATAATATGGAAATGATAATAGTTCACAATAGGAGATGTATTCACACACGCAACCCATGAAGCAGGAAGAAAGCCACTGGAAGGCTTCCATTCTGTTTGGCAATCCTTAATTTAAAAAGGTTTTAAATTCTTAATTGGCTCTTTAATAAAGCAAGTGGTGCTAAGCAAGAGCAGCATAGGGAGTCTTCTTCCATTTGAAATGCATCAATAATAATGGAAAAAGCACAAAAGATATTCATTTTTCATGTTGTGTCTCTCCATTATATTTAATACACAAGAGTGTTACTGTGAGAGCAAGTTGGTGTGATGAATTTTGTAAAGAAAACTCCTCCTTGACTTGATTGACTTGAACAGGAACTGACTTAAACTCCAGAGTGTGTCTTTTCATCTTAAATCCTTGCTATCTCCCAGTCATACTGATTTAAAAGACTGTTTGACAGCATTCTTGAAGCACACAGCCCCCGCCCTCCGTTCTCCTGTCCCATCGGCTACTCAGTGCTCATATTCTGGAAATCAAATTTACCTTTTTTGTGTTCAATGGGCTGTAAGATGAGGGAAAGGAATGCTATGGAACAAATAACTGGAGGATGCACCAGTATTTCATGTTGTTTAAGCAAATTGAATATGTGAGTGCCCATAGGCAAGCAAGGAATAGTAATAATGTGATTTTGAGGACTTCCTTTGCTGTGTGGCACACAGCCTGAGTGCTAAATAGATGTGACACTCCTCAGGCATTTTGCCTCATTATCTTTCTGCATTTAATATGGAGCCTTACTGTGGATAAAAATGTTCACCTGAGTCTTTCTCTAGAGGAGCCTTATTAATGCCTCTCATCCTTTTCTCTTTTTTATTTCTCCTGCTCCCCTGATAATATCTGCTGCTCTCAATTTTCTCGACTTCATTCTCACCTTCTTTCCTGCTTCTCTCTCCTTCCCCTCCCCATGCCACTCATACCCCTCCTCTCCCCTGTTCCTTTATTCCTCCACCTATTGTAGCAATGTACTGCAGTACCCCAGACTCCCCACAACACGGCTTTGTAGTGAGCCAGACAGGGGGTCATCTTAACAGCATGGTGCGCTGGGCCTGCGACAGGGGGTACAAGCTGATCGGAAAGGGCACAGCTGTGTGCAAGAAGACCACCTACGGCTTCTACGCCTGGGATGCGCCAGTTCCCGCATGTCAAGGTGAGCACATTGGCCCTAGCAGCCTTTTATTTGCAACTTCAGCCTGCCTCTTTTCAGGCTCTTCTGGTCACTGCGTCTGCCCTACGCTCAGCAGGCAGACAGGCAGGCGCTTAAGGCACTCGAGTGTCTCAACCCAAGCTCTATTCCTTAGCTGAATCTAGCCTGATTGAGAACCAGAAGCCTGTCAGGTGGAAGGGAAACAGAAATCAATCCCCCCTTCTTCTGTCAATTTCCACTTCCTCAAATTACTTTGGATAACTCGTCATTAGCATGCAGTGTCTGCTGCTGTTGGGCCTCACTCAACTAATTGGGTTCTTTGTTGCACACATGTGAAGTGGGTACATTTATGTGTGCTCATGGTTGCATGCACTAGCACACACACGTACACTCACACAGCAGCAAAAAACAACAGATGTAGGGCTCAACTGCATTTTATCATGATGCAGTGAAATCAAAATATGTATGTCATGTACTATAAAATGACTTAAAAAAACTTCACACCTGTCATCAATCCAGTCAGTTTTGGATCATCTTTTTCAAAGCACATAACCTCAACCAATGCAGACAAACTAATACGCTCATATAGATGCTGTCCATCTGCTGTCTGCTAGATGGTGGAGATTACATTACAGTTTGTTCAATCTTTTATTCTTTACAGTACATATTGCATATGTTGAGAATGTCCAATGAATTAATCCTTTGATGTTGCTCTTACATCTTAAAGAACATTGGCCTAAAGTAATATTTCAGGCCCTCTAAACTTAGAAGCTTTGATGAGGAAGTCACTCTTATAACAATCAACTTTGCATCTGAAGTGTAGAAAAGGGTGATTAGCGTCTGTTAGATTGTGATTTAGCAATACTCACAAATGAATGTTGATTGATTTTCTCTTGGGGTTGTGAGGGCCAATGCGATTGCCCAGGGCCATATTGGCAAATTTCTACTGCTGATGTTTTCGTATTTTGCAGCTACCGTTGCTGCTTCATTTTAGGTGTGTTTGCCTACCTGGTCTTTTTTAGTATGATCCTGCAGATGTTGGTAACTTTGCGTTATTCATTCCATCCTACTTGGCTCAGATGATAAACAACTTTAAATGTACTAGCTTGAGCTTTCTGTCTGGTTTAAGCCCTGAGGCCACAGTAACCCAAATTTAGTCTGTGTTGGGACAAGACACATGTTGTTACGTGGGGGTTTGTCAGTACCGGAGTGCTTCATTCGTCTATATGTTGGGAAGAGTAACTGTTACATTATTGAATGAACTAGTCACTTGATGAGTTAATCTTTATTAAAATAATTCCTTATTTGAAAAGAAATGCAATATCATCCCAACTATTTGTTTTACATGGTTGCATAGCCATTTTATGTAGGATAAGAATTTTGATAACACACCCCCTTAAGTGTGTTAGACTAGTTCCACTCTAAAGTGAGTGGATACACTTTTCCTCAAGGGGCCAGTCCTATATATAATATGATCAGGGATTTCTCTGGCAAGTGAGATTTCAAGAGCAGTATAGATTTAATGGCCTATTATTCGTATATACAGTATAAGCAAATGACTTGATAAAGTGTTGACATGAATCATCATTATTAAAAATGTATTCAGTATGTGTAAATAGTTAAAGGAAGGACTAAAATGTTGACTATGGCAGTAGGTGTGCTGTTATGCAATTTAAGAGATGATGCACTGTTGTGACCGTGTAACAGACGTTTTGACTTTTCGTAGAGAGAAATGCACAGGTGCAACTCATTTCCTTAATGATGGCTCAGTTCCATTAAGTGCTCCAGAAAGCGATTTCAGTCTGCTAGCATGCAAAATACCAGGACTCTGGCACTGGCTCAACTAAATAAGATGCAGTAGTTATTAATGCTGTTAATTACACTGTTGCTCTCCCTGTTCTCACATGTCAAAGTTACTGGCAAATGAATGAGGTCTGTTGGCAGTTTTCTACAGGGGAGTTCAGTGTCGTATCCGAGCAAGGATTTCCTTCTTGGTTTTTACCCGCTAAAACTTTTAGCATTTCAGAGGAAAAAACAAATAACTGGTGGAAACAAATAGCTGTTTGTGTTGATTGCAAAATGAAGACTCAAATTCACTTGTGGGGTTGCAGTCTCAACGCTGGTGGAAGTACATGCACGTGTACTTGCTCACCATAATGTGCCTATTCAGTGAATGTTTGATTGCACGCCATGCCTGTGTTTACCAGGTGTCTCTGCAAATCTCTCCAACATGTGTCTTGTACTGCGCATAAACGTGTGTCGACACTCGTCCTCTTGCTGCCCGCAGCTGTGTCATGCGGTGTGCCCAGCGCGCCAGTGAACGGAGGTGTGCTTGCTGCTGATTACTCCGTCGGCACACGGGTGACCTACTTTTGCAACAGCGGCTACCGGCTCTCCTCCAAAGAGCTGACGACCACAGTCTGCCAGCCAGACGGCACCTGGAGCAACCACAACAAGATACCCCGATGCATCGGTGAGTGGAGGGTGGAGGAGGGAGGAGGAGGGAGAGTCATTTAGAGAAAAAGAGGAAACTGTGAGAACCCATATCATGGTTGAGCAGAAACAAGTAGAAGTTAAGTTAAGGATAGGAAAGAGTCATGGAGAAGACACACTGATAGACAGTTTGAAATATAAATTGTGGAATATTGTTTTAACAAGATGCAGTAATGGAAAGTCTCATGAAATTTGCTCTGTAGTCCCAACAGCCTGGATCTGTTGTGGTTCGAGTACAAAAATACCAACTTATTGGGTTGTGATGATTAGACGGCTGGATGAAAGGGAGACAAATAGTTGAGAGCTGCTGCTGGGGTGAGTGTTTTACATGCCAGTACAACTCCTCCAAGTCTGCAAGCCAGTGTAACGAGTGATTGACAACATTGTTTACATTTGAGACCAATGTTTATTCCCTGCTGTATATGTGTCTCGCAGCAAAAAGGGAAAACAGTGTTTGTTTTGAA
This sequence comes from Diplodus puntazzo, assembly GCA_963678695.2. NCBI lineage: Eukaryota > Metazoa > Chordata > Actinopteri > Spariformes > Sparidae > Diplodus > Diplodus puntazzo. The sequence goes on along the minus strand of OZ023160.1, from coordinate 22,867,262 downwards.
AGTCATTTGGTTTGGTTGGTTAGAAAGTGCCAAATTATAAACAACTTTGTTGTGGAAGAACATTTGTATGCTGTTACTGCAGAGAAGTTTCTATTTACATTTTACATGGGTTACAATGTTTCCATGTAATTATTTGCATGGCCTCTACACTGTTGGGTTGTTACATAGGTTTATGGGTTTTGACACTGAATCCTCTCTCTCTGTTTTTTTTGGCACAGTCATTATGTGCCCTAGTCTCAGCTCATTCTCTTTGGACCACGGCAAATGGAGGATCGTCAATGGTTCGCACTATGAGTATGGAACTAAAATAATATTTACTTGCAACCCTGGATACTACCGGGTTGGCCCCGCCCACATCCAATGCCTGCCCAATGGGGTCTGGAGCTGGAGGAGCGAGAGGCCTCGATGTAGAAGTGAGTAACTTCTGCAACAACAACACATTAATCACCACAACACTTGTAGACAACACATATTCATAAGTGCAGATTTAACCAACCAACCAATTTAATTCAACCAAAAGGATAATGGTCCAATAAATGATATCTCCATTACCTCTGTTTTGTCCTTGCATTATCATGAAAAATAAAACATGAATGACAGATGTAGCATAAAGTCCCATCACACAAACACAATCTATGTGTCATTAGTTTAATAGAAAAGGTAGAACAGAAAGAAACCGAACATTGTTATCTAGCAGAACTGAAAAAATATGTCCTGCCTTGCCTCAGGTTGATACATAGGTAAGGTAACTCGTAAGACTTGAAGAATGAATACCTTATTTTCAGCTCACTTAGTCAGCGACCTCATGCTTTTAAACACTTTTATACCATTCGCTTATTCCCGTCTCAGACTAGGTTAGAGATTGTTTACTTTAGAAATCAGAAATAAAAGCTTTTCTATGCTGCCATGGGAACTACTGTTTGAGAAGCGAAAGAGCTGAATAGCCTGTGTAATGGCAAAAGGAGATGCGAGCCAGCATGATGAAAGATGTTGGGACAAAGGCAAACACCATCATTATCCTCCCCATGAAATAGCACAGGTCACTCTTTTATCGCATTAGGGTCGGTAAGATGGGTGTAAATGACTGTGCTCTCCCATTGACTCTGAAGATGTAAGCCAACTTCCATTTCTTCTATCTTCCTCTCTTGTTCTCTCTCTCTTTCTCACACACTCTCCTGGCGGATTGTTCTTTCAATTCTCTGCCTCTACCATCTCCTTCCTCTTTTTTTCCACTGTCCTCTTCATCTTATTGCAGTCATTTCCTGTAGCGATCTTCCCGCTCCTCCTAATGGGAAGAAAATTGGGACCCAAACTACCTATGGAGCATCAGCCATTTTCAGCTGTAACCTTGGCTATGTTTTGAGCGGATCTACAGTCAGAGAGTGTCTCCTGTCCGGTCTTTGGAGTGGGACTGAGACTCACTGCCTCGGTAAGCAGGGTCTGAATGTTCTCTTTAACTTTATAAAGGACAGCCTTGACCTGGGTCAAACACTGCTGGTGATCTCTCCAGACAGTATGTGAGCTTTTTTTGGTTGAGACCATCATGCCCTGGAAAGAACCAGATGGGGACACAGAAGGTGGCTATTATTTGTTCTGTTGTCAAATATGTATGTCCAATATCTATTGAAAAGATACACTTTTTTGTAATCTGGACAGGGTTGCACAAACTGGTCTTTACTAAACCTGGTCCTAACTGCTAAGTTGATCTTTTTCAAGACCAGTCTTTAGACTTTACAGTGGTTGCACCAACTAAACCTAAGTCTAGTCTAGTCTTCACTTTGCCCGGTCATAGCAATGTGCATTCATGTGAATGCCCACAGGACTCTGGCAATTGCCTTGCAGTTTGCATCACTGTTAAAAATCTCCCACTGTCTGGCTCATTTGTTTCATTTCTAACCTGTGGCAGTTATGAATGATCAGTGGAAACATTTTTAAAAAGTAATTGACATTGAAATGATAAAAGCAGTTATGACATCATGCTGATATTTAACACTTCCATCTTATAATCTTCTTTGGGCTTGCACACATCAGACCGTCTCAGTCAATTTAAAGGTCAGTAAGTATAAAATGTTGATTGTGCCAACATGCAGTCAAATTTGGCAACGAGCTTTAGATGATTACAGTAAAGCCTCATTGCAATGTGATGTTTTAAAATGTTAAATTTCGAAAGTGCAACCACAGAGCTACAGCTGGCCTGAAACTATGAGACACCTGCCAAGCTGTACCAGCGCAATATGAGCTGTTGTTAAAATATATAAACAAGAAAATATGTTAAAGCTTAGCGTACCACAGCTCATCACAGCTCTGCACTGTGGAAGAAAATGAGACATATGTAATTACTTGAGCTGCATTCAAACCCACACAGCAGCAGAATGTGACGGTTTCCCTGGCAGACGCATTAGTCCGTTTATCAACCCTGTGGCACCAGCACTCCAAGATCCGCTCCAGAGTGGTACAGTTCATTAAAAAAAAGGAACCGCTCTCTTGTTTAGCAATATGACTGTCAGGGTTAACATAGCCGAGGACCTCTTAGTACAGTCGCCTACTTCAGCACTATCTTCATAGAATCTGCCTGCTCTCGACTTGAGTGTGATAATAAAATGCTCGGTTGAGTTTCTGGGTGCAGGAGTGAATTAGGGAAATCAGACTCACAGTCAGTGGCAATTTCCCAGGTTTTAAGTGGCAGTGGAAATCTCAGCAAGATTCCTGCTCTCTGAAAGGGATTTATTGTCACTGAAAGTAATACGATTACGTGCATGAGCGTATTGCACAGATTTTGAGGAGTTTCACACGCATCCGACTGTAGATGAGAAAAGCTGAGTTATCACCGTAAGTGAAGTCGAAGCCAATATGAATTTAGAAATAATAATTCGGAGATAATGAGCTGAAAAATGCTTCCCAAATCCAATGTGTTTCATGAATACACTTACTAATTTTGTTTGCCAGTATCGTAATTCCAAGACCTTTTAAATCACCAGCTTCCTCATTTCAATTTCTAATACAGTTGTCAAAATGCAAAGTTATTCAAACGTGATAACACACATCAAAATTGTGTTTCTAGCCCGAAACTATCGTCCATTAGTTCAGTGAGTGCCACTGCAGGGTTTTATTTTCAAACACTGGAAACTTGAACTTCAGTGTTGTACCTCATGAATGATTGACTGAGATAATTCATTGTGATTTGTAATGCATATATTGAACCACCACTTTGCTACAACTGAATACATTTTGACAACAGAGCATTATGAATAAAAATACATTTACATTTAGGGCATTTAGCAGATGCTTTTGTCCAAAGCGACTTACAACAAGTACATTTGTCACAAGCGAGAAACCACAACATATCACCGTTGATAGAGTAAAAAGATATAAAGAAACAATTGTCAAGCCCTCATCTGAGGATCATAACTGCTATTTATCAAAGATACTTTAAGTGCATAAGTGCATCGAGGTGAAGTCCGAAAAGATGAGTCTCGAGCCTTTTGCGCAAGATGGAGAGTGATTCCACTCTCCTGACATTGGTCGGGAGTTCGTTCCACCACTGAGGTGCCAAAACAGAGAATAGTCGCGACTTCGCTGCGCGGGATTTGTTTCCTCTCAGCAATGGGGGTACCAGTCAGCCAGCTGATGTAGAAGAGAAAAGTGCTCTCACTGGGGCGTGTGGTTTGACAAGTGTTTGGAGGTAGACAGGTGCAGTTCCATTGACGGCCTTGAAGGCCAGCACCATCGTCTTGAATTGGATGTGGAAGCCAGTGGAGGTCACAGAGGAGGGGGGATAACATGGGAGAATTTGGGAAGATTGTATACGAGGCATGCTGCAGCGTTCTGGATACGCTGCAACAGTTTAGTTGCAGAGGCTGGGAGTCCAGCCAAGAGGGAGTTGCAGTAGTCCAGACGGGAGATGACCAGCGCTTGGACCAGGAGTTGCATCGCGTCTTTTGTGAGGAAAGACCGGATCCTGCAGAATGTTGTAGAGGGCAAATCTGCAGGATCGGGCCACAGCAGTGATGTTGGGGGTGCAGGACAGTCCGTCGTCGAGGATTACGCCCAGGCTCCTCGCCATCGACGAAGGCGATACCGGTCCATGCGAGGGCAGTCTTTCCCAGTGATGAAGAGGAGTTCACTTTTACTAAGGTTGAGTTTGAGGTGATGCGCAGCTGTCCAAGCGGAGATGTCTGCCAAACATTCCGAGATGCGCGTTGCAACGTATATTATAAGTGTTACGGGATGTGCTGTCTTTTCATGGTCAAGTCTCTGTTACTGAAGAAATTCACAATCTTGATGTGAAAGAAAGATAAACATTAAGCAAAAGGGAGAGGTAAGACATGTTTACAACACTGTGTGCTGTTTTTTCGTCCATCCTCCAGCCGGTCACTGTGGTGTTCCAGAGCAGATTGTCAATGGGCAGGTGATCGGAGAAAACTTTGGCTACAGAGACACAGTGGTTTACCAGTGCAATCCTGGATTCAGGCTCATTGGCTCCTCGGTACGGATCTGCCAGCAGGACCACAACTGGTCTGGACTCCTCCCAGTTTGTATCTGTAAGTACTTTAACACCTGAACGCCACTGTTCAGATGGAAAGGAACTGGAGAAAGTTGTGTTTTTCATTCCTGGACTTTTATTTAATACATTTTTAAACAAGCCTAAAATGTATAAATTTGTATTCATAAGAAAGTATGTGTTAGTAATGATTTGATGCCATTATGAAAATAAATCAATATACGAAAATGTTTCAAGCATAAAATTAAAATGAAAATTTGCATCACTATTTAAAAGCCTCCTACAATTCCCAAAGCTTTCTGCTCCTTTATTTCAAGAAGTGCCAAAGTCAGTTGATACATGTCCTCATAATATGATTCTCAATCTCCTATTCACCTATTGATGCACTGAAAACTGTGGTGTACCCTTTCCCACTCAGTAATGCCTTCCTTCCTAATTCCCCTGTTGTCCTCTGAGGTTAATTATATGATAATTATATTCCTATGATAGATGTCACTGTACGTCACCTATTGATCTTTGTTATTGAGTTTCTTTCTCTCTCCCTCATTCTCTCTCTCTCTCTCTCTCTCTCTCTCTCTCTCTCTCTCTCTCTCTCTCTCTCTCTCTCTCTCTCTCACTCTTTCCACACACTGTGTCTGTTTCTTCCTCATGCCCACTTTTCCTTTCTTTTCATCCTTTCTTTGTTGCCTGTCAACTTCCATCCTCCTCTCTACATCCTCCTTTCTGACCTGGGTGATGCATGTCAACTTCAGCTGTCACATGTGGCCACCCTGGTAGCCCTATCTATGGCCGCACCACAGGCGATGGCTTCAACTACAACGATGTGGTGCGCTTCTCGTGCAACAAAGGCTATACACTGGAAGGACCCTCCACAGCCCAGTGCCAGGCCAGCCGCCAGTGGAGCCAGCAGCCACCAACATGCAGAGGTAAGGTCCGGCAACAGAGCTCCCACAGAATAGATATATGATTGACAGCTGGGTTGACTTTAAGTATCAGAAGGATGCAGATGTAACTTGACAGTTGAACTAAAAAGCTGCTTGTCTCTGCCAGCATGTTCAGCTAACGCACAGACCACAGACACTGCCTCAGGAGGCAGAGACGGGCCGCAATGAAAAGCAAGAATTTCGTGCCAGCAGATGCATCATATTCAAATTATCTCATTAACCATCTGCAGTGATGAATTCTGAAGAGGGAACCGCTTAGTGTATCACTTCAACTAAAGGTGTTTAGAAGCCACTTCGAATTCTAGTCCTGTGAATCAGGCTGGCCATCAGTGGAGCAGGTAGCTGCCAGCAAACACAAGTAGGATACAGCTAAAGTGTTGGAACAGACACAAATGGCTTTTGAAGGTGTTTTTCGGATGGTTCAGGAATCACACGCTAGGATGACCAAAATAATTCAGCAGCCAGCAGATGTATCATGATCATTCAGAAAATAAGTAATGCAGAGGCATGCTGGCAGAGTTCACATATCTATTGATTTGACAGAGAAAATCACTATCTGCTCAATTTCTCTGGATAGAGCATTAGGCAAGAACATCTGGAGCCCTGACCCCAGAGTGAAAGCGGGGAAACTGTTAATAAGCTTGCAGGAAGGTATATGGAAACAGGAGAGTGCTGGGGGAGTATTGGTGATTTGTTTCTACAATCTTGCCAGACAGTTTTTACCAGAGGCTTCCTCCAGGGAGGAATTTTTCAGGGCAAGAAAGCTCAGAGTTCTTTTAATAGAAGAAATCTTATTGTGAGTGTCGGATAGTGGCTATGTTTTAGTTGCATCAAATTTTAGATTCCAAGGTTAGACTCATTACTGGTGTGTTTACAAATGCCAGAAATCCAGAGTTTTTTTTGTGTGTGACTATGCTAAAGAAGTGTCTACTTGATTTCTCAAAATAATTGTGACAGTCTGACGATATATTTTTTTTACCAGACTTTTTCTTCATCATGCAGTCTGAAGATGTAGTAGATGCAGGGAAATGTGATTTTAACTGGCTTAAAAATTCTATTCTATTTAATAAAAACAAGGTAACAGACCAGAAAGCAATCATTACAACATTTAACTGAAGAACTAAATTTAAGTGATATACAGTGCAGCATTAATTGGTCTGATACCTCTGGATCTAGCTGGCCCAAGCTATATTTGCCAGACTTAGCCCATTTAAAAATATCTCTCTACCTGGCATGGATTTTTTTGGCAGTCAGATGTAAAGAGACACAGTTTTCATTACTGTGAATAGCACCATAGAGACAGGCCTGGGAAAAGATCAAAAGAGTAAAATCATTTCAAACTGTCATGACTCCCTTTGTCAAAATATGTCTGTTTGTACCCACTAAAATGTTCTTACTTCAAGGCCGTTTTTTTGCACATTTGCATTGTCGATTTAGTATGATGTTACTCTGAACTTAATTTCACCCTCATCTTCTTTCAGCTATTTAAACGTCCTTGTCAGCTGTGTGGTTGTGGAGAGTTCAACTACTTCTTGTGAATTTGTGACAAAAGATGTGCCTTTGTTTCTGCTTTTTTAAGGAGGGAGCTTGAGGCATTTTTATTGTTATTGAAGATGCTTAAATTTAGCCTGGACTTACTTGTCTCTATGTTTGTAGAATAAACAGAGAAAGCCACTCATCAGGTCATGTCTACAGTTCTATTATTAACTCAGAAGTGAACATGCTGACAGATAGCATTTATGCAAATGCAGCTCTAACCAAAATAAAAACACTGCACGGCTTCCAGGAAAGAAAAGTCAGATCTGATGGTAGGTGGAGTTAATCAAGCAGAATGCCTCAAGACTGTTATGTTTACTGTAATCTTGTTGTTTATTCTATTTAAAATCTTCATTACTTCTATGTTGAGGTACAATTATTCATGACATAACAACATGATGTTGTTAACTTGATGCATGCAGTGTACATTACTAGAGTAGATATAAATAAGTGAGAGGCAATTCTAGAAATCAATGTCGTTACAGTACACAAACTACAGGAGCTTAGAACGGCCGCAGGAAACATACTTTGTTCTCTCACAGTAAGCTTAACTTATCTTGTTAAGCAAGCTTTATTGTCTCAAGATAACGAGATGATCAACCTGTTATCATTAGAAAACAAAAAGTTATAATTACATATAATATTTATCAAAGACCAGCAGTGGCCTTGTAGCATGCATAGATGGCGTCTTGATAACTGTAGCAACTGGTTTGAGCTGAAAATGTCAGATCAATTAAGTACCCATTATTATCATTGCATCTGATTTACTTATTTATAAATATACTTTATCATATCATTCAAACACACGCATTGTTGGTAGTTTCAGTTTCAGTTTTGGATGTAGCCTTCTGGACAGTAACCCCTCAGATTTAAGCTGACCCCTATATGTAGATGTATTTCGTTCTGCCTGACTCTACACTATACAGAATGGACAATTAAAGCAATTTCAGCTTCTTACACTATTCCTAAATGGATGAACTTTGCAGCTTTACATTCATGGGAAAAACAAGATTATAGTGTTTCTCAAGTTGTTTACTCCAAAAAGTCTGAATGGAATCTAACACTTATTTCCTTGAAACTGCATTGAAAACATCTGTCCTTCCAGAAATACCCTTAATGAAGAAAAATTATATAAATGGACTGCTGTCAGTATCCTACAGTTTGAATGTCTGTCATTGTGATTAAGCTAATTAAAAAAAGAAGTTTGGGGGTGTAAATGTACTTTTTTCTTCTTTTCTCTTTCATCCAGTGGTAAATTGCACGGATCCAGGTATCCCTGCCAATTCTATCCGGGAGAGTAAGATTGAGCACGGTAACTTCACGTTTGGTAGTGTGGTCTTTTACGACTGTAACCCAGGATATTACCTGTTTGGATCATCAGTGCTCACCTGCCAGCCAGTGGGCCACTGGGACAGACCTCTACCAGAATGCATTGGTACAGTGGTTGCTTCATTTAACTGTTACGTTACCTGTCCACTTTCAGTGCATTATCCTATCCACCTTTCTGTGTTATTAATATGCTTAACAAGAGAAATAATTAAGAGAAAAGTTTCACTCTCAGTTGTATGTCCACAACCTTGATTGTGTCCTCATTTGGGTCTAGAGTTTAAACGGTCCGAGTTGTTAAATGCTGTGACTGAGAGCATCTGTGTAATGTTCGATGCCCCAGTGGTTTATGGTTATGTTGCACTGTAGCTAATTGAGAAATGGGGAAACTGACATAGCACCAGTTGTTTAGGCTATAGCTAATGTTCCCACAAAACCAAGTGCACAAATTAGAACAACAACTATCTGAGTTTGTAATATTTCAATCAAACACCTGGCTCATAGGCACTCTGGTTTGATGTGATGTCATCAGCAGTGATGACTAATTTCCAGTGAAAATATCAAAAAGAAAACCTCCAATTTTGCACACAGGCTCAGAAAGGACTTCATTTCATGGTAGAGAGATGATGCACGGCAGTTATATTATCAAACAGAATAGTAATTGAAGAGATACACAGGACTGTCCGTCTCAAATGTTTATTCATGGCTCCAGGCATCACTGACTCTTTGTTACAAAATTAGCTTGGAATGGAATTACAGCAACTTGAGGCTAATTAAGTGAGAGCTCTATAAAACATACACTGAGGTCAAAAGAATAATAAAGCAGCACAGAATTAGTTAGTTTTCGTATTAGTAGTCGTGTGTCTCACCAGCACTAGTAACAATCTGAGCGGTGATTCTATCAAGTGTGTTGAGGCATGCATCACTAATCCGTCCATCCATTCTCTCATCCATTGCTAATCTTATTTCCTCTCCTCACTCTTTGCCATGCAGAGGTGGACTGCGGCCACCCAGGTACACCACCCCACGGAGTGATGAGTGGGGAGAAGTTTACCTTTGGCGCCACGGTGCGCTACTCCTGCTCTGGAGACCGCCAGCTCATAGGAGACTCATCACTCACCTGTCAGCTGAACGGACACTGGAGCAGTCCACTGCCCCATTGCTCTGGTATACAAACACACACAAATATAGTCATAAACCATCATGGCTGCTACACATTCACACAATGAAACATAAATCTCTGTCACTCTTCAGTCAATATTTAGGATATCTATGCCACATTTCTGACTAAAAGGCCTGCTAACATTTCAGAGAAAATGCTGTTGGTGAATCATAGCAGTAACGTTGCAGGGACAAGCATGTTATGAGTTACATCTGTCTGACAAAAGATGCTTCCACCTGAAATGACAAAAGTCTCTACTACTGCTTTGATGATGTTTATAATTCTGCAACATGTTTACGGTTGCCTTGCCTTGCCAAAAATATAACCTTGACATTTACAATATTAAACACATTAGAAGAGCATTGTCCTGATAATTATAAGACACGTCTTCTGCACCCAGCGGCTTTGCCACATAGTTCTCTTCTTCTGTTGATTTTCATGGTGGTTGGCATCCACAAGTGTTGCATTGCCATCCTCCGGTGAACTGACCTTTGCCCCAGCTATTCCAGCATTGCCATTGCATATGTTAAAAGGCGCAAGACCAATTGTTTGTGTATGTGTTTGCTTTTGCATTACATTTTGCATGTATGGAAATGGTGAAAATTACTGTTGGTGCCTAAAAGGTTACTCCCAGTTATTTATTTGTGAAATCAATGGAAACATTTTTTTTAAAAAGGTTTGGATAACCTAAATTACAAAACATACACATCATAAAATATATTCCCTCACTTACCTCAAATGACTATCACACAGTTTAAGTTTTATTTGCTGAGGCTCTGGATTGTCTGTGTGGATTTCTGTCCTCACCCCAATATTAAGAGTTTAATGGAATTCAGTTTGTGGTTTTCATAGCACACAAAACAAAAAAAACTTTTTAAAAATTCAGCTGCAACATCTTTTTTTTCCACAATGTCCCTAATATTCTGGATATTCCACAGAACACACTGCTAACATTTTTCATGAGCACTAATTATTCCAACAAAATCTAGTCACAGCAGTGTCTGTGGATTATACAGATTAATCAGGACACCGATTCCAGGGAGACAACTTGCAGTCGAATTTCTTAGATGTAAATTCTCACTGATGTAAAACCTGTAGATTCAACAATTCAGTTCACCCCTATTGTATTAGAGTGCCAGATATTAGTATATGGGTAGATAAAGAACACCCTTCCACAATGGTGTAGTACCTGGAAGACCTGGCACTAATTAGCTATTCGGGCAAATGCCTGTGTGAGGTTCAGAGAAAACACAGCACAGGGTAGTTATCAACCAACTGAGCCAATTTAAACTCAAACTCAAACTCGAGCCCTGTGGAGTTCTTTTTAATGTTAAGTACTTGCCAAAATATCTGACCATTATCGTCCTACCATTACCCATCGACCCAAAGCAGCTTCAGCATTTCACTTTTTAGAACAGGCACTCTTGTGGTCTTCTGAAGTATCTGCATTGAGCTGATGAATGCTTGACACATACACTGATGGTACTAACTAGCACCAAATAACCCAACCATAACCCTTTCCCATCATTCCTCCGTGATTCTGTGATACCGAGCTATGGCTTCATGTCTTAGCCAAAGAATATGCAAATGCAAAAGTTACTCCCTGCATAAAACAAGCAAGCAATCATGTAAGCATTATCACTCCTGATATAACCTAAGTGCAGACTCTTTAGCTTTAACAGAACTTTTTGTGTTCAGTGTTTAATACATTTAGTTGCAGACTCTTCTCTTGTGTTTTCTTAAAAACCTGGATAAAGTGTCTTCAAAGTGTCTGTCTGCCAACTACAAACATCCCCCTTGATCCCCTCTCTGTGCTCTTCTGTCCCATCAGACCCAAGCTTTCCTGACCATTTAAGTGGATTCTCACATCTACTGAATGTTCACTTGGTTTGTTCAACTCACTGACCCAGAAATAATGTTTGTAAGCACACTTGTGTGACAGTGTTTTTCCTTTAAAAGGGAGTGTGAACCCTCTACTCACCTTCAACATTTTGTATTTACTCAGACAGTTGGAAAGTAGCGAGTCAGTAGTGAAGTCAGACTTCTAGGGGAGTAAGGAGATGCACATCATTTCAGAGGTTAAAATCTATCTCCCAAATAATGTTTCCAGTACATTTTTTGTTCCTAGTTTGCAAAGTGGAGGGAACAACAGAGGTGTGGTTGGGTATTTGTCTTTTTTAGCACCTGCATAGTTAATTGTTGCCCACAGACTAATAGCAATTTTTAGGCCTGAAATTATAGCTTTAGAAGCTAATAATGCATGTACCGTACTTTCCGGACTATAAGCCGCTACTTTTTCCCCATGCTTTGAACCCTGCGGCCTATACAACGGTGCGGCTAATTTATGGATTTTTACAGCTAACGGCCACTAGGGGACCTCCTCAATCTATGGATTGTACAGGTTACGTCCCTCACCTTTAACGCCTGGTTTATTATTATGCTTCTGCGTCGCGGCGACAGCATAGCTACGTCATCGACCCTACACCGTCATTGAGCATTCGGAGTTCTGCGTCGAGGGAACGCGTTGTTCTGTCGGTGGACGTCATCAACGTCAGTGATTCAGGTTTGTTATGCTTACAACTAGGGCTGTCAAAGTTAACGCGTTAAAAACGCGTTAACGCAACGTCCTCTTAACGCCGTTAATTTTTTTAACGCGCGATTAACGCTCAGTATATATATAAAAAAAGCGCACTGTATGATTTACGGCCGTCGGCGGCACCCGTAGTCTTGATACAGAGGGTGGCAGAAGAAATAGAATAAGAAAGGGAATCAGAAGAAGAAGAAGAAGCAGGGTTGGCGGTTCGTTAAAAACACGCCGGACTGAAAAGCAGCACTCGCTGAAAACTCCTCATCTTTGCTGTCACTCACGGTGGCGGACATTTGTTTCGCCATCGCCCTGATCATTTTGCGGGACACTCTCTCGTGGCATGCCCGTTTGCTGATAACTCATCCCCGCATGTTTATCTCAGGCTCCTCGCTAGCCTTCTTCCTCCCTCCAGCAGGCAGCCTGCCGCTGCTGTTGTCCTCCTCGGACAGACGCTGAAGCTCCGTTTCTCTCACTCTCGTGGGGTCGACAGAGAAACGTCTAGCGGCTGCTTCTCCCGAGTTTTCCTCTGAATATATCACGACAGAAGGTTTGAATTTCAAGTCGTACTTTTTATTGTTTTGCTGCACCGGAGCCATGGCGATCATCAGTGTGATACTGACTGACAGAAAGCAGCACACTGCGTGAAAAAGGCGAAGAAGAAAAACGTGCAGTCTCAGTGGACACCACTTGCAAGCCAAACTGACGGCAGATACAGAGAGCCCGTCGCCCCCCCTCGCCAAAAGCAGACAACCCTGGATTTATTTTCCTGCATGATTTGAAGTGTTGAATAAACATTTTCATAATGCAAGCATATTTGCCCTTTCTTATGTTGTTAAAAGTATTAAGAACATGAAAAAAATACACTAGGGTACATTTAGAACAGAAAAAAATGTGCCAAAAAAAATTGCGATTAATTTGCGATTGATCGCGAGTTAACTATGGACAAAATGCGATTAATCGCGATTAAAAAAATTGATCGTTTGACAGCCCTACTAACAACACATAGTCAGACAGGTGGCGGTGCTAACGGAGCTAACAGCTGTCTGTCAGTCTGACCGAGAAGTTTCTCACTTTACTTCGCTGTTAGTTGAATTAAATGACATTCATGTTGTCTTTAACTGTGTCGGTGCGAACCAGTCCGCAGCTTTGTGCGTCTGTTTGTGCGTCTCTGACTCTTGCGTGTTGACGTTTGCGTGGTCATAGGTTATGCAAATATGCAACTTGTTTGTTGAAATGTTAATAAAATGGAAGCTTCCCCAAACAGCAGTCTCTTTCCCGACAATCTCCTCTGTGCACGAGCCTTTACATATGGTAATTAAACACTAAAACACCTGCGGCTTATAATCGGGTGCGGCTTGTATATGTACACATTTGTGTTTTTCCCTAAAATTGGCTGGTGCGGCTTATATTCAGGTGTGCCTTATAGTCCGGAAATTACGGTAATTATAATGCTAATGGTCAAGAAATGTGTGTAGCAAGTTATTTTTCTTCTCTATCACCTACTTTTTAAAAGTGATTTGGCATCTATTGTTGATATGATTTGATCAGCGCCCCACTGGTTTGACAAATGAGCCTGTTAGAAAATGATGATTTGCAATTTTCTATTATATTTCATTTCATCACTCACTCTGAGCCGCATATTACGAGCATGAGCTCTGCTGCCTCTGTTTATCTGAAGACGCCCAGCTAATAAACTCTGCTGTAATCTGGGCTAAAACATTTAATACCAAACTAGATTTGGTGCATTTAATTTAAGTTGTCTAAAACCTAATCAGCATCAACTTATCACTTGAAAAGTGAGATAAGTAAAGCCAACATGAGTCTGTTTCCAAGTATTTAAATTGTCAAAGAGCAATCGCTGTTTAGAGAGTAAACCCCTGTGGAGGAATTTGTGCAGCAGAATAAGAGTCCTGGGTCAGTGAGCAGGGGTTTTAATCATAATAAATGACGCAGAGACTTGCCAAGCTAAAGAAAAAGGATGTGCTGAGGTGAGCTATTGCAGGGAATAGCAATTTTGATTACATGTAATCAGATCTCAAAAATGCTCCTTCAGTTTGTCTTATACAACAGTGCTCCTGTCATAGATGCGACAACAAAATATATGAAGATTGACTTTTTCTATGCCTTTCTGCCAGTGACAGCTGTGGCGGGAGACATTTTATGTTTTTTGTTTGTCCACCCATCTGTCCCGCCTTGTTTCCTCAAATTTGGCACATATATCCACTCAACCTAAGATTTTATACACTAATTATGCCAACATTTCACAAAGGTCTAAAAGGGTGATGTAATGAAGTGATGACATTTAAGGGTCAAAGGTCGGCTTTACTGTGACATCATAATGTTCTGTCAAAACACTTGTATGGCCATTATTCTACGCCATAGCTCTGGAACAGAAGGGCAGATTGTGACCATATTTCTCATAATTCACATGACACTCATCCTGGGTACCCACCTTGAAACATTCATATTTACTGCCATGGCTACAAATTGTTGTTAGGCCAGATTCATCTTTATTGGCCAAACATGTGAACATGTTTCTCACAATGAACTTGCACACTATAGACATAAAGCAGTAGTCCACAACAAGCACTGGTTTTGCTGATATTGAGCTTCAGGTGATTGTTGAAGCTGTCTAACAGTCCTCTATAGTCTTCTGTAAAACAGTCTTTACCTGAAGACTCAATGATTTTATGAGTTACAGACATAGATGTAAACTGTAACCTGACTTGTGCGTGGAGGCATACAACTGCGAGGCATAATACTTGTTTAAAGATGGTCGTATCATTAGGGGGTGTTGGCCATATAACTTGCTTGTTTGGTCGTACAGATATTAAGTAGTAAGAATTGGACTCAGGTAATATTTATATTGATGTTGGCTTTAGTCAGATGAAAGTAATTAGAGTGTTAATTTGTTGCTCTCACATTGCCACACAGGATTACACTGCATCAGTGCTTCTGATTAACTATGAAATCAACCACTTGTAATGGACAGAAGACACCTTTGTAGATCATTTGTTCATCACTAAGGGGCTTGATGAATTCAGACCCATGGCAGTAAACATCTGTTACAGCTGGAGCAGAAATTAGAACCACAACACAGCTGGAGCTCAGTTGTTGCTTACAAGAGCTAAAGTTACGATGTAGCAAATGCCTGGAGAGTTTTTAAATTAGTGAGTGTGTACATTTTAGCACCTACTTCTCACAGGCACATTAGCAAAACTTCAAAAAGTGACGCAATTAGTACTGCAGTGTTAGCAAAGATAAATTAGCTATCTGGAAAATGCAATATATGTTTATCCCTGTGGTATGTCCCTTCACATATTTGAAGCTTCTCTCAAATGCTTTTGCAATGATTTTAAAGTGTATTTGCAGAAAGGTAGCTGCATGGTCTATAGGCAGTTTTATCTGCAGGACTAGAAATAATGAAAATGGCACATTTGAATTCTCAGAGTGTTCATCACCAATAGCAACAACATCATTTGGGCTATGAATTCCTCAGAAGTACAGCCCAGCGTCAGCAACAGTCCTCATCAATGCATCCATCCATGCATCTATCCTTCCTCTCATCGGTCCTCCTTTGTTAATTAGTAAGATAAGGCTTAAAACTGCTTGCCAAGCCATTCCCCTTTTGTCCTCATCTGTTGCATGGCTGGGTTGAAGGCCTTATTATTTCCTCACAAAAGGAGCCTGGTGAACGGACATTAACTCGGATTCAAACCAAATCCAACACCATCCCAATTAGTGAGATTATAGCTGTCACAGTGCTTGCAGAGCCAGGTTGCCTCACCTAACCAAAGGAGACTAATGAAAATACCGACAGCTGCTGTGAGACATGCTAGCACATATATGCATACTCACAGTCAACATATAAGAATGCATACTAAACATGCATATGCACAGAAGGTATGCAAATTTACACATATACGTATACATACTCATTGGCATCTACAGCCACACACAAACATGTCGACTCCAGCTGTGGTTCCTTGACCCGACACATCCAATTTGTCCAGATGTGAGCAGTGGTACTGTATGTGTGTAACAGATCTGAGCTTGGAGTTTGTGCAGTAAGACTTTGTCAACAAGTCCAGTATTACTGCAGCAGCAGCTGCTCTGCACAGGGTGTGTGTGTGCAGCTCAAGGAACGTAATGACATAACCACTACAGCACCGGTGCTTCTTAAAGATCCACCGTCTGTCTGTCTGTCTGTCTGTCTCTTGTCTCTCTCTTCTTGTGTCTGAAAATGTACTGTGTGTTCCCTAACAGTAAAAAAGACAGGCAAGATAATTCAGGATAATAAAAATGCATTTGGCCTCAGAGGTCAAACTGTATTCATCATTTCTCATAACCACAGCTGGTTGCCTTTTAATGCTGGCCTCGCTCTTTTTATGGAGAGAAAGCTCCTGGTGTCAAAGCAGTGAAAGGTATTGGTCCTCCGGGTTGTTGGCTGGGTGACATCTGCTCATTGGTGCATTTTGTGTTTTATAGCTGCTTCCTGGAGGGCTCAAAAGACATACAGTTCGAGTCTAAGTCCTCTCTGTAGTTTCCCTCTGCATGAACGACAGAAACACTGTGTTGTAATTCACTGCCATACCAGCTTAAAAGGGCCCATCTGTGAACACACACGACAGTTAAAGTGGCAGGCATCCTCAGTTTCTTTTGTTTTTTTTTCATTGCTCCTTGTCTGGTTATCTCCCATTGCAGGTGACTCGGCCGACACTTGTGGGGATCCCGGCACACCTGCCCGTGCCAGCAGGGAGGCAGGGAACTTCAAAGTGCGGAGCAAGGTGCGCTTCACCTGCGCAGTGGGACACACGCTGTACGGCTCGGCAGAGAGGATCTGCTTCCCCAACGGGACTTGGTCTGGCAGACAGCCGTTCTGCAAGCGTAAGTGAAATATTTAAAATGTCTGTCTGATGTATTGTGTGAAACAGTAGGAGGCTATAATTAGATGCGGGCATAGCCGGATTCCTAGTGTGGTTTTCTTGTTCTTTGCGCATATATTCCCAATTTTAAATGAATTTGGAAATAATTCTATACTGTATTTAATTTAGGCAAAGTTCTTGCTTCCAAGTTGCACATAAGGTTTAGTTTACTCAGCACAGAGAGCTCTAATCAGCAGTCTAATGTCTGACAAAATAACCCTCATGATGTCATTGGGGTTTATTTGGCTCCGGCTTGGTAACTGCAAAATTTTAGCCTGTATTACAAACTAGGTGATGGTTTTTTGGGTATTTACTTACCGGGAGGGGAACAAGAGATGAGTTGCAGAAAAAGAGTTATTTTTTAGAGTCGAAGATTGAATATCTCAGGACCTCCTCCAATTTTGATGATTCGTTAACAACACAAAACACAAATAGTGCAATTTGTTGAGTTTGCTTGTATACCTTCCAAAACTGGTTATCAAAAATAGTATTGGTTAGGTACCAAAAACTTGCATCAGCAATGGAGTTGAAAAATTTCAAACAATAACCAGCCCTAGTTTGGAGACAAAAACATTGTATTCAACACATGGGCTGCATGCAACCAGAATGTTCATTGAGTGTACAAAATAGGTGCTTGAGTGCATCCACACCTACACACACAAATGATTTCAAAAGCTCACAAACACAGTACTGCACCAGATGGATAAGTATCTCTCTGTTGCAGTCTGGTATTTTCTGCCAGCACATGGTGCTGTGACTAGCTTCCAGATTGCAACCAAAAATTTCATTAATTGTAGACACCTAAAGCCAAGTTCTTTTCAGACTGTGATAAATGAATCATTGTGGAATTTGAAGATATTAGTTCGCAGAATGCCAGTTCTACAGCTTGCATAAATTACCCCCAGGGGTCAACCGGATATTGAGGCAAATGTTTGACTGCTCTCCTCTACTTACTGTCCGCCAGCTTGGCATGATTCCAGTGTAATTTTTAATAAGATAGGCCAACGCATAGCTACCTTTCATTCCTTCTCTCTTTTTTCTCCCTCTCTGTCTTGTAGTCTCACTCTTGCCACTATCCTTCATTTCTCCTGATGTCAGCCTTTTCTCCTTTGAATTTCTCTGTCTTAATCTTGTTCTTTGGCTGTCTCTCCATCCCTGTCCACTCCCCCATCTGTCCTTCCTCTGTCTCTCTGTTGCTCAGCTTTACACTCCCTCCCCTCATTTTACCCCACATCTCACTTCCACTACCTTTTTATCTCTCCATCTCCCAGCTGAACTCCTGATTTAAAGATTGTTTTAGCCACCTCAGGAGGGAGGGGGCAGGAATTCGCTGGAGCCTGAATGAGTTTCACTGCTGTCTGTCTGTGATCTAAAGCCCTGTCTATTGTTAAAGCCCATCCATCCGTTATCCACAACCTTTTATAGTCGCTGGGAAACAGTCAGTGTGGATATTCTGCTCAATATCCATTTCACAAAATCATCAAGGTCTGTTTTGTATTTCTGTCATCATATATGTCTTGAATTATTGAGAGAGCAAGCCAAGAAGGGCAACTCTGTGTGTGTGCATATGAACTTACAGTAATGTGAGCATGTTGGCACCTGGTGTGTTTGGATTTGTGCCCGAATGATGAGTTTGCACCTCAAAAAGAGTTTGTGTTTGTGTGTGAATGCTTTGCACGCATGTGCTTGCGCGTGTTTTTAACGAGAAATCACCAGCTTATCTACAAAACAGTTCCCACAAGAATCACTATTTAAAATGTTCCTGGCAATTAGGTGATTGAGAGAGCAAATCAGTTTTGCAATTAGACAGGAGCAGAAGAAAAACACAAGAAACAAACTCAGTCCTCATCAAGAATACATTTTTTGTTGGCATATTCTTGAAATGCTGTGAAGGACACCTTAGTGTAAATCCATTGAATCTACTAGAGAGAGACGTTTTTTTTTCCTATTGAAGATCAAAGATCTTAAGTAACACTGTGCATGAAATTGAGCCTCTTATGTGAATTAAATTTATGCTTTAAATTGTAAGAGTGATTAAAAGTTAAAATAATAGTAGAATTCTGTATTCTGTATCTATTCATTATTTAGAAAAATGAACTGACTTCAAGTTCGGATGTTGTCCTCGGACCGCAACTGCAAATTCTTACATTCTCCCACCGTGCTCCTCTTGTTATCAGACAGCAGTAAAAGTCATTACCATGGGTACACTATGGGATTTGACAGCATACAAACTGCACTTTATTTGCTGATGACTCATCAATGGTTGGATAGGGATTTGTGTACCACTGCATCAGTTCTGCTCATTAGCCCCTCTGAATAAAGCTGCGACCCTGTATAGATTAGTGGTTCTTTACAGGTTTGTTTCACAGCTGCTTTACAAAAAGGAAAACAATAATTCCTTGCATTCCTTGATATGAGGCACATGCATGATGGGGAACTCTGACACAAGCCAATGAGCCAAACTAGAAATATTCATCATGTCAAATGCAAAACAGCAATAATTTCATAAGCAATATTACCATTCCTGCAGTATGGAAGGAGAATTCTTTTTAAGCCCTTTGAGACCTTCACAAGTCATCATCAAGCCACTCTGGGGGCTCTCAAACCTCAGACTGTGAATCAGTGATATGAAAAATAGAAAACCCATTACTATTTTACACCTTTGACCTTCACCTCCTCTCTTTTCTCCTCTGTCTTGCAGCGGTACAGTGCAGTAATCCAGCCACACCTGCTCACGGCCGTATTTCCCGAGTGGATGGCACAACTTTCTCCCACTCCATCGTGTATTCTTGTATGGACGGATATTTCCTCACTGGATCGCCCACACGTCAGTGTCTGGCAAATGGCACATGGTCTGGCATGGCTCCAAACTGTACAAGTGAGTTTTATATACACAGAAACATGAAGGTACATGTCTCCTGTGTTTGTGGAATACATTTAAAAGGCCACAGTGCTGCAGAGATTGTATGTGATTTTATGGAAGAAGGGCAAATCATTCACTGCTCACTGTCAAAGAAAATTGTGAAATGATAGTGGCTGACCAGTGAGATGTAGGTCAGGCATAGTCCCAATTATATCAGTGCTGCAAAAGGGAAAAGACTATGATTCGTTGTTTCTTCGTTGATCTTATCTAGTTTGGTCACATTTACATTGGCAGTCACAGAATTTGTTAGTGTTGCTTTCAGAAATGGAACAAAAGAATAAATGACAATGGGATGAGAAGTGGCGCTCTGAGTGATCACCAGTGATGCTAAAATGGGGTATAAGATTTAAATAGCACATAAATCTCTTTGAGCCTCTCTGCTTGCAAAGCATCAAAACTGTCAGGCAGTTTTTTATTGTCTGGATCTCAGCAAATGAGCCTTGCGGTAATTAAGAAATATGCCAATCTATATTCAATTTCCACCAGGATAACTATCAGACAAAATTACACATTGTTCTTCTCTCTGAAATCACCATATTCTCCCTGTTCATTATTTTTGCTTGTTATTGAATCACAAGAAAAGATAAATGGTATGGGCATAATTTTCAATTTTGGAATGAAATGGGTCTCTGGAGAGATATACACGAGAGGGAGGGAAGAAGAAGGAGAGAAAGATTGGAAATTGGATTGAATAATAATGATCAAACTTGCAAGAAATGCAGAATGGCTCTCTTGCCTTTTTTCCAGTCTTTCAAGCCTGCTCAATGCCAAACTTATAACTGTTGACCAACTGTATGCTCTCATTTCATATTACATTTTAGTGGTCAGTTCAGGGACATCAACACTTAAGATGCCGGGATTGGCCTGGTGGGCCTTCATTAAGGAAGCAATCATTTTCACGGTTCATGGGGAATCGATCATGTAGGTTACCAGATCAAAGTCACACAACATTCTCAAGGGGAGAGAGAAAAGTTCTTCCTCTCATCCTTTCCTTAATGCTCTTGATGGCTGATGAATGAAATTTATAGAGCATGTTAAGGAATTAGGGAATCATTAGAGGTGCACTAGGAAAGAGGCTTGCCCATTGAACTGTGAAGTAAAGCCATAAAGCACTTTATGAAGTAAACAGTAAACACTGATTATTCAGGCAGACTGTTTGCCCTGTAACATGCTGTAATCCTGTCTGTTCAGATCTACCTTTATCCCTCCTCTTCTCTTTCCCAGTACTTCCCTCTCTCCCCTAGTTGAAATGATGCAGCATCATAATGTGGTTGTTCAAAATATGATACAGCAAGGGATTAAACAAGATCAGATTACTGACCAACTGTATTTAAATGCAGGTTTTTTCCGTGGAGAAAGTTGTTCAAGTGCATCAACTCATCTTATTTCCTGCCCTAACCTTATTTCTCTCACTAACCCAGTTTTCTTGGGAGCAAGTAAATGTTGCTGAATGGAAAAGCTGTAGAGTCAAGTTGAGTTGTTGAAGTCAACAGCCTCCAGCTTTTCAGCTTTGTGCTGACTGACTGGGTTTTTTACTCCTGCAGATAGAGAGGCACATTCAAACATTTACATTTATGTGCATATACTTTTCTGATTCTTTCACTCATCTCATCAGATTGTATTTTCACCTCCTAACAAGATGTCTTCTTGTTGAAACCAAAAAAAAATGTTATGAGCTATCTTGTGTTTATGCCAGCTGCTTCTGGCTGATGTCTAGAGAAACATAACATGCTTCTTTTAAGATGATGTGTTTCAGTGTGAATTGTTGGTGGCTCAGACCCTAAATTAATGGTTACCTACAATGTTGCTTAATAAGCAAAGCACAAATAAATATACTGAAAACACTACACACCCAGCCAGAGAGAGAGTAGATCAGCTACTCTTTCCAGTTACTATCAAAATTTAAGACACCTAATTAAAATGCTTGAGTGAAAAAGGAAAAGTTGTGTCGTTAATGCAGATTTTGCCCCTCAATTGCCAACTTTTTTGCTGCCATCCACTGTGACAGACAAGTAGTTGAAATGACTAAATGCATGGTATATTCATTGTAGAAGTTGGAATTTGAGTCTTCTGACTCGGAGAGAAAAACATCTGAATCTGAGTAGTCCTCAGTTCTGCTCCCTTTCGCCCTGTCCATGAAGCTTGGTTTGCATGACCGAACGTCCACTTGAAAGGTAATGTTGATTCAGAAATTAGTGTATGGAATGTATGTGTGTGCAGATCTTCTATTGCTGGTTATTGGTAATTCAACTTTCAATCAAAACCATTTTGGTTCTACAGCCAATAGCATCGCTTTTTTCTAGCTTCTTCCAAATATGTAGTTTGATCCAATCATACACTAACCTGACCAAATATGTAATTCTGCTGTGAGTTTTCCCTTTTCCAACAAAGTGGCAGATGACTTGACAGTTTTTATTTGCCAGTGCCAACAATTCAGTTTCAATCTCAGGTGCTTATTTCCGACCATGTTTGTAACATCTTCATGTCTATTTGGAAAAATGTATATGGCCACTTCAGTGTTCTTGGTTGTCTTTGAATGTCAGATAATTGTTTGGTCCCTCATTTAAATCTTTAAAAATATATTTTCCCAATATGTTTTTACCTTTATAATGGTATATAACTCTAGTCTGCAACGACAGGCTGTATTCATGAGACACTCATGGAGCCCAGAGAATGAATCTTACTGACTGTGGTGATCCCCTGACTTTTCCGCAAGTCAAAGTTTTCAGGTATCCTGTAAAATATCTTAACAACACCTGGATGTATTGGCACTTTGTACTGACGTTGTTTCAAGAGAGGACTTTTTTTTTTTTCCCAGCACCACCATGAGGTTGACATTTGCGGTTTTGAGTGAAATGTCTCAACAAGTGTTTGATGGATTGCTGTGAAAATTGGTTCAAACTTTAATGTCCCCCCCATTGTAACACTATAACTTTTGGGACTTTTCATCAGGTCAATTTGAAAAAAAGTTTGCACACAGTACCTCCCTTTCATGTGCAATTTATTGGCACCACAGGTTCACAAGGGCTCTTCTTTTGACAAGAGCAGTAGCTCAAAGCTCACCTGTGGATGTGCAAATTAATTGCATGTAAGTGTGTCACAGTGTTCAGACTTTTTTCAGGTAGAGTTTATTTTAATCATCTTTTGGTTAGGCAACTGCCTTAAACGGTTTTTGGATCAACCTCAGCTATATGTTTTACAGATTAGCAAACGTTAACATGCAAACACCTGTGAAGGTGAACATGGTAAACACAATACTTGCCAAACATGAGCATGTTAGCATTATTACTGTGGGCATATCAACGTGATCAAGTGGCCCACAAAAGGAGGTCACTATCTACAAGGCCTGTAAAGTCCACAACATTTTAAAGTTGATAGGTCAGTTTATTTATTACACAATTCACATTATAGACTGGCAGCCAGGCATATTTACATAAACATTAAATACATAAGGGCGAATTGCGCTGGAGTTCAGTCATCTGAACTATATTGCTATGCCATCTGACATAGTGTGCAGGTAGGTGAATATTTATTACGTGTTTTCTAAGGAGAACACGTAATAAATAGCCATATAAACTGTGTCATCCATCAGATGACATCATCTCATGAATGACACATCATCAACATCATGACTGTACAGGTAACTTTTCGTTTTCCCTGATTTCCTGCAGAGTACGGTCTTACTGTCAGTGTTGTAGTTTTGTGCTGATTTTAAAAAATAGATACATCTAGGATTAGATTCATTTTTGAAGCAAGCGGAAACATCCTGCAATCAATCTAGAATCTTAGTTGGTAGCAAAGCTTGGACTTCACTGCTTGTCTGTAGTCACAACTAGCAGCTCTCAGATGTATTCTGTCAGGATACAAAGTTAGTCTAACCCAGGAATGAACATTGAAGTCCTTGGCAGCAACTGAAAATAAACAAACAGGAATTATTTTAAGGGAGGAGGCATTAGCAGGGACAGCCATATGTATCAAACTGACTTCTTACATTAAGGTGAGTAAGTCAGGAAGGATTTTTTGTAACAAATAGACAAAAATTAGAGTTTTTAGATGAAACAAGACCTATGAAAAAGCATCAGATACATGCTAGAGACCTGAAGATTCATCAGAGATGGCACTAGGTTAAGACCTGACAGTGTAGTGGTCAACACTTGGCCATCTGTTTACTTTGGAGAACTTGTGCCACAGGAAAGAGCCAAGAGTCATCAGAATAAAAGGAGAGACAGAACAAAAATTATCAGGAGAAGAAAGCTCCACAGCATTATTATTATTTTCACTGAGTTCACCCCTTGATTTGGACAAAAATTATATACTTATAAAGTGGTGCATTTAAGAAGGCGATTATGTACAGAAAGCATAATTATGAGATCAGGATTACTGTGACAGTGCAGCCTTTCCTCACACTTGTGGTCACAGCACAACAGATGCAGCTTGATGACACTTTTTAGTGCTTGTTCATAGACTAATATGGCTACAGCTGTGTCATCAGCGTCTGTCGATATTTATAATTTTCACATAACTGATCACCTTTAGTGAAGCCTTTTGAAATTCATTGTTTATTTGTATTGCCCAGTATGCTCTGTGTGCTGAAAGATATTAAGTTGACGTTTTGGAGATACTTGGAGGTTGATTTGATTTGACAACCATATTGTTCAAATTGCTGTAACCAGTGTCATTACAATAAAGGCCTTTCGTCCTGTTCACTTCATATAGGATGGATTGTAGAGGAAAGTTACTGGTCACCACCACACTTATATGGTGAAAAACTTGCAATTTTTCTAGGTTCTTTTTTTATGATGTTTTAATGCTCTGTTTGGTGAGACATTTTCATCATGCACAGTTGCATTTTCACGTCTGCTCAAAACTCTTAAATAATTTTGATATGGGGCTGAGGGGATAATTGTGAGTCATCATTCACCCTTTTTGCCTATACTGAAGAAAAAATTACGATGTATTCTACTTCATTCTACTTTATCTATAGCATCATTTGGCATGATTTTCTGAGACAGTTCCTTCTGTTTGACCACCAATGACAGTGATCACCTGCGGTGACCCTGGTATTCCAGCGAATGGCCTTAGATTTGGCGATGACATCACTGTGGGCCAGAATGTGACGTTCATGTGCCAGCCAGGATATGTGATGATAGGAGGCGACAACAATGTCACAAGGACCTGCACGAACAATGGCACCTGGAGTGGCACCATGCCAGCATGCCAAGGTAAGTGTCACCCACAAATGCACACACTCACACACACGTGTCTCACACACACTGCATCACACACGTGCCGCAGCAGACAGTCAACCTTGATAACCATCAGACTATGCTGTAACAACCTTGGCACGCTAGCACACAGTCACGTACAATATAAAGTACATGCTTACACCCTGAGATATAATGAGATTAGCAAGCAAGGTGACACAGAGCTTCCAATGTGGTCAGATAGTGGGCCACAAGACACATACACACACATACACACACACACACACACACAAATATGGATATGCAGGCGCATATATTTGCATGCATGCCTAAGTATAAACATGCACCCGCACATAACACTACATGCAATTTGAATGTGTTTATCTATTTCCTGATCATCTCTATGTTGCAGTTTTCAAGATAAGAGATGGCATTGCTTGATATATAATACCTTTTTAGAGCCCTCGACCTAAAACACAGTGATTTCACCCCCACCTGCATGTACAGTAGTATTGCACCTTTGGTGGCACAGAGCCCAGGCTAAAAGCTCCTCTGACACATGATGATGGATGGCTGACAAGTTTTCTTTATCACAACAAGGATTCCTCTAATTGTACTGCCAACAGTTAATCACTGGCTCCTGCTCTCTAAAAGTCTGTGCACACTCTATTGGCTTGATTAACATCAAAGTTAGAAAATCCACCAAGAGGACTTAGCTGTTGTAAGCCCATCAGCACTACATCACTCTGTGATTTATGACGCTCGACTGGAGGCATAGATTAGAATGGCTGCCATCGACACCAAAAAGTAAGTATCACAGGGAAGATTAACTTGTGCAGTGAACAGTTGAAAAGTACACTAGGAAGAGCTCGAAGGCAAATGGTGGCTCATTGTTGCTAAGGAACTGTTTCTCAGGCGAGCTGGCATTGTATTTTCCTCATGAGAAATGGGAAAGGACAAATGAAATGTGAGAGAAAAAGAGGCAGAGTTTGTGATAGACTGACATGCTCACGGACAGCAGGTAGATGTTAAACAGTATGCATCAGTAAGTTACAGAAAGCTTAAGCGTTTGCCAAACAGACACATTCTTTAAAAGGGAATGAGTGAAAACTGTTGATAACTTCTCTTCTTACATAACGGCTGTTTTTTGTTCCTAGATGTTCTCAGTGAATAGAATGATGTTATAGACCCAGAAGTAGCTGCCGTCACTTTTCTCAGCTCAAAGGCAACTGTGGTTTTAAGCCACACACACTTGCCCTCCTCAGGCTCCCTAGGACCTCGGCTTGAAGTTAACAACATTCAAACTGACACTGATTTGTAATATTTCATGGGTGCTTTTCATTATTAACGCGCAGTGTTCCATGGTGTGTTGGAGTTGTTGGATGAATCGATGGTCGCACAAATGTTACCCAAGGCAGTTTAAATGGGGAGAGAGAGTCCCACAGAGAAGCATTGCTGTATGTGTGCACGCATGTGTGTGTATAAAAGTGTGTGAAGATCCTAACCTTCGAGCTCTAATCCTTGACAGCTACCGCAACAGCTAAGGCATTTGTCCGTGATGCTGCAATGCTTAATGGGGGTGGTGGTAAGAAGAACGGAACCGTAAAGCTTAGCCTTCCTCATCTCGCACACACACACACACACACACACACACACACATATATATATATACAATCACATAGGGGCATTCAATTACACAACTGTCTATCTTACGCATGCATATACACTGACTCTTACATACCTTTAGTTCGTTCTGACCTGATTGCATTCGTCAGTAAGCTACAGAGTCTCTTGGAGCTGCTCTCACTTTTCCAATTATACTTATTTCTCTTATGGGGCGAATGAATAAAGAAAGTCAAGAGAGAGGAGTTTGATTACTAAGTGGGTACTCTATATTAAGTTTGTGATTCCTAATTGTGAATGGGGGATATTTAGAAGGAGCACAGATTTTTTACACTTAATTTTATCCTTGTCATTGTTCGCTTCCTCTCCCTTGGTCTCTTTCTAAGACTATCTAGGACAAATGATCATAATAAATAATAACAGCTCACAGGCATTTACGTTTTGTTTTTGTTTTTTTTTCATCTCTCTCACTGACAGCCCACACAGAAACAGGTCTTAGGAAAGGACTGAGAAAATATATTTTTTCTTGTCTTGCATCTGAAACTGAAAACAGTGCCTTTTCCGATAAGATGGGCTACCTTTTTCTTTTACATGATTGAGTTCACGTTGAAGGTGCAGCAGTTCAGTCGAGGTTGGGATGAGCTGTTTGAAATTTTCAAGATGTGGGTTATCTGTCACCTTGTCACAGATTTGGATGATACACTGTATTATGTGCCAATATCCTGAGAGGGATGGGAAGAGAGAGAGAAATGGAAAGGTAAAGAGAATTTGATTCTAAAAGAGAGGAACATGTTTTACGTGTGCAGACTCCGTGCATAATTTTGCACTTAATGTGTGTGCTTCAATACTAGCCATGCTTGTATGTGTGTGGTGCGCTTATACACACTGCCGATGACACATCCTAAGCCTCGCCCGGCAAGGATTCAGTTAGAATCCAAGGTTTGGCGTGTTCAGCTAAGAGGCACTAATGCTGCTTAGAACTACTTAGGAAAATGGGGACACTCTCTGCTTCCCATTCAGTTCTGCCTGCCACCCATGCCTTTTTTTTAATAATTTATTTTAAGTAATTCTGATGCAGTGCTTATGGGATTAATAGGCCTTCTTCAATAATCAGCGTAATTTACCTACTTGCGCACGTGCACTCACATATTCTACCTTCATTCGTCTTTTATTCTCCCTGTCTTTCTTTCTCTTACACAGACGTACTTTAGTGAGACACATACTCACCCAAACACACTTCATACGTCACACCATCCAGCTGGGCGTTTTAGTGAGGTGTTTCAGAATGAAGTACCTTTTTTCTTAGGGCTCCAGAGCAACAACATGGAAATCCCAAATTGAAGGCACTCTTAACTAATTCATTAACATCAAAGGGAAACAATTTCAAGTGACCTTGTTTCTCCTTGAGAACTTGAGAAACATGACATTAACAAACAAAACAATAAAAAACAGATTGCACATCAGTACGCTCTTTCCTTGAGGTAATTCATCATGACCTCAATATATTTCCAAATACAGAATCTCTAAAACATATACTGTATGCTGTATTGTGCTGCAGCATGGCCATATGGAAATCTTTTTGCATCCTGTGCCAAACAAGAACAAAAGATGGTTCCACCTTGGAGAGAATGTGTGAATATCCCTCCGTGGCTTGCTCCACATTTACTTTAATTCACTGTGTAGAAAAAGAAAAATGAAAAGAAATTTCCAAGCACAAAAGTTGTTCATCAATCGCCTACCTTTTATCAACACCTTCATAATCATAATTAAGACCTATTCATTTTCACACTTTAAGTGTCATAGAGTGTAAAAACAAACTTTGAACAGCTTGCCAGAAAACTGCTGTCTGAACTGTGCAAATACAATAAATTTTGTAAGAGGCTTCTATGCAGTAATATGTATCATTGTCACTTTTGCCAGCTATTTGAGATTTGATACGGAGAGGTTATGTCCAAATTACTTGCCTTTATTCTTTGAATGCATCAGAAGTCTTCCAGGTTAGAGGCTTGATGCTGACAGGTGTCTACCTGTCAGCGTCAGGCACTCATGGAAGTGTCAGTGGACAAGCAATCTCAAAACTTTGCCACAAGTGACAGCTAGTTAAAACTGCTGTAGCTAAGTCTTTGTCTTTCTGCTGTTGCTTATAAATGTGTGTTTGTGTCTATTCATGGTCCTGCCCAGAGCAGGGATATCCATAGAGCCTGCCTTTACATGACTGCATCTGCATATTTTTGTCATGTAAATAGTAAGTGAAAAGGACTATGTTGGTGCCCCGCCAAAACACTAAACCTTAACTTGAGAACCATGGTGTTAACATGACAGTTTAAGTAACTCGATTTGTAAACTAAACATCTGATCTTGCCCGACAGTTGCATGGCTTGGATATAGCCTTACTGAAATTTGCAGGTCTTTGTTCAAGTGTGTCGGCAAGCGTGAGTGTGCCTGAAAGAAAGAGAGACTTGGGGAAATCATGGGTGTTAAGGGAGGATAGTAATGGTATAAAACAACTGCTATAATTTATTCACTTCCTTAAAACCCACATCCCATCTGTGTCCCCTTGGGTTCATCTCCAAGTGTGTCAGAACCAACTCTGAGCTTTATTATGCATTCATTTATTACATTTGTTGAGCAGAAAGTTTATGGCTTACACAGACACAAGATGTCCCCTCATTTCTGTGAGAAACTGTTCAGCATACTCCAAACATAAACAGCAGAAAAATCCCACAGTCACAGTCAAAACACGGACCATTTCGTTGGGCTAAAGACCTAGTTTTCACTCACACTACATTATATAGACTGTGAATTTGTGCTACCCATTTTGCCTTTTGATAACTGTAAAATAGCACTATAATTTAAAGCATGCAGTGTAACAATATGTTCATGTTCAACCTGCATGAGAAAACTTATCTTCACTCCCATTATGTATTAAAAAGAAGCAGTGCGTATGTGCTTTGGGACATTGAAAACTTTTATCATTCTTGATGTATTTTTTTTTACCACAGCTACTCCCTCCCACCATCACCACCACCTCCATTTATCCAAATTGACATTAGAGATTTGAAGACACAGGGTAAAGCCATATCACTGTAAATCCACTTAAATCATAGTAATTATCTCTCTCTATTAGCTTCCACTTTTTCTGTCATCCTTGGGTTACATCTAATAGCTGTTTTGGTTCATTGTATTAAGATGGAAGAAAGCATTGTTTTCTTAAGGGTCTTTTATGATCCTTCATTTTTGTATAGATCCAAAATGTTTTTGATGGAGTAATTGTATGTTGCATGAGCGCAGGTCCCAATGCCACTGCAAAAATGACACACATTCAGAGCCATGCACTATAAATATCATTTATGATGATCAATAACCAGCTCCTGTAAAAATGCTGCTCTCCTTACCACATGGTTACAGCCAACCTCCTGCTACTTCAAGTAGACGCAAGTGTGTGATGAATCACTGATGTTTGCCGAGGCAATAAATAAGAATGGAAAGTGAAAAAACAGGGAAGAAAGTGCTGATCATATTTGGTGTAGAAAATACAATATACCAGTTCACCAACAGCACTATGTACAGCAGCCTCAAGTGCTCACCCCCAAAAGCGGTCAAGTTGTTGCTAAAATGTAAATCTTAAGTCAACATCAATTTAAAAGTGCTCACAGTGTAGCCACAGCAGTGACATTATTTTGTAAACACATAGACGCTCTAAATGTGCACAGGTCAGTAATGGTTTTGTATGTTTGCAAATATACTCTAAGCGTCAGTCAATACCTTACACCATCTCCTAGACTGACGAGTAACATTATGAGGTGAGTTGAAGGAATAATGACATTTAACCTGATAACTTAATAAAAAACTAGTTCAGTTCAAAATCCACCCTCAACTCCACTTCCTTGATGTTTGCTTGAGATTCCCCAGCAATGATAGATTCAATTGTTTATAATTAGACAGGCCCAAATGCTGTCCATGTACCATTTATTAATACTATAGAGTTTTAAATGTTTCAGATTGTTAGCTGTCCAGTGACAGCAATGACTTCTGCTCCTTTTCAAGTAGATCTGATGTGTTCCCTCTGACTCTGTATTGAACCATGTCTCTTTTTGTGTATTGATTGTATAGTTTGATGTAAGTAAGTTTTTCTTCACTCATTTTTCCTCACGTTTCTCCACAGTGGTGACTTGTCCTACACCCCCACCCATCCCCAACGGCCTCCTGGAGGGCTCAGTCTTGGAGTGGGGTACCAGCGTGAGCTACAGCTGCCTGCCTGGCTATGAGCTGTCCTTCCCTGCTGTGCTCACCTGCACAGGAAATGGAACCTGGAGCGGAGACCTGCCTCAGTGCTTGCGTGAGTCACCAGTTCGTACTTGAATGATAATTATAATGGTAATTATAGAGGTCTATCGAGGAAGTCTCCCTGTGTTAATACTGAAATCGTCTTGGTGACATTTCTGTCACAGACTGAAACATGGTTATTTGCACAGTGGGCTAAATTGAATTATTCCTCTTGATATCCTTTTAAACATTGTGAATGTGTATGACTGCTGTATGTTTGTGGTGGTGGTCGGGGCCATTGGCGCCGAATGTGCAGCCATGCTCCCGTCAGTCTGCCCCAGGGCAGCTGTGGCTACTATCGTAGTTCACCACCACCAGTATGACTGTGTGTGAATGAATGGAACCTGGAACCCTGTGAGGCGCTTTGAGTACTCAGAAAAGCACCATACAAATCCAATCCATTATTATTATTATTATTATTATTATTATTAAACATTATCAAGAATGTGAAATGTTAAACTCACAATTATCTGGCCTCCTGCTGCTTTTCCTCATCTTCCTCAATTCATGTTTAATCATTTGGAAGTAAAGTTAAAAGATTCTACCTCACCATTACAATTAATGTGTGTTGAATTTGTGGAAAACATGGAATACTGAGAGGTATATTAATCCAGTCTGGGAAAGTCATATCATTGTGCAAATTTATATGGGGAGTAGTGAAAAATAACAGGTAATTCAACAATATTTGTTATGCTATTGGAATCTCTGTTGTTATTTTACAACTTATCTCATACATGCATTACACTCAGGAGGTGATTTAAGGTGGGATGAGTGGTGATGGTGTCGCACTTGTTGGTAAAATGACAAACATGCATCTCCCATGTTACCCTGCCACAACCGCTCTTCAACCCCTAGTAGCAAAGTGTGCAAGGGCAGAGTTGTTTTTAGAATGTCTTGCATGACCAAGGCTCTAAAATATTAGTAGCCTAACTGTGCTCTTAGATTTGTCATTGTACCTTATAAGTCCCACTGTTTTGTCAGTTAAAATATTCTAGATATATTAACTACATGTTATAAATACTGAGCTCAATACTATATTATAGCATATATACCCCTATAGAGTAATTTCAAGTTCATGATCAGAGTGGCAAGTAGCAACATGTAATTGCAGAAGAGCCAGAAGCATTGCAGAGACACACTGCTGTTTGTTGTACTCATGTGATATTGCTATGATCATTCAGCAGCTTCTGTGCATCATCCCCAGCTGAAGCAACACTGTAACAAACTATTTCAGTGGAGACAGGACTACAGCTATAGTTTTTCAGAGTTGATGTAAAAAGTCCTGCAATAATATACATCTTATTTGGTGGTGTGCGGTCAGGAGGGTTCTCCTGTTAGGCCAACCCCTCTAAAGAATTAACAAATCTCTGCCTGAGTGAATTGGTATGACGTTTTTCCTTTTCTGCCGGGCAAGCCCCTTCGACCACTTTCTCACTTGCCCCCTTAGAGGTCATATCGAGTTTATGTAATTAATAAAAGTCATGAATAAGTCATGGGATTCAACACCGGGGCCTAGGTGGAACAGCTGAGTCACTATAAAAATAGAATAAGACAGTCTTGTGTCAGTGCAGAACAGGGATTATTAGTGTTGCTCTAGTTGCAACATCATTTTTTCCCCATAGCGGTGACTTGCACTTAATCCTAAAACTACTTTCAGTGGTCACTGAAAAATAATACTGAACACTGCTAAGCATGAGAGCCCCATAGTATCCCACTTGTTCATAAAGATAAACACTGTTGAATATTTCATCATTCGTACAAAATGGAAACTCCAATTTAGATTTTTATTAAATGAAAAGTGAATTCACTTCCAGCCACAATATTGATGATGGTGATCTGGGTGGAAACACAAGTGGAGTGTCTGATGCTCTTTACTATATTAAGACCTTCTCAAAATCTTCTTTGCAAGCATAATAATAACCCCTGGGACGCATGACTGCTCAAGAGCGTCTCACTGTCATCAGAATCGTTCCTGCACTGTATCAGTCCGACAGAAATGAAATATCAAGTAGGGTGAAGTACTTGTGTTTGTTTCTCTCTGAATGTTAGTCAGGAATAAGTGGAAGAGAAACAAATGTCACAAAAAATATTTCTGCACAACACTCCATGCAAAAAGAAGTATTGCTTTTTTTTGCTGACTGCTGTGTTGCATTAAAAGCATCACAGCGCTTAAACTAATAGGCAGTGAAGGCAGTCCTTTTGTTTTGACAGTTGAATTGTTGCATTTTGCTTCCAAATGATTGATTATTGGAGTAACTACTCTGTGTTGACGGCTGACTTTAGGTAAGAGCTTATACATTTGAGGAAAATAAGATGGTTTGAAGTACTTTGGTAACACATGTTGACACCATGACTAAAAAAAATCTGTATGAGACCCCTGAGCCTATTTAAAAAGAGCTATATTCACTTGTGTGTTCTTTTGTAATTGATGCTAATGACAGAGTTTGGTGCTTTTGGTTGTATTCAGTCAGGCAAACACAGTCCCATTTGGATATTTAGCATCCTAGATCCAGCTGACAGACTGCTAGTGTTTGTGGCCGTACAACTAGAAGTACAGACGTACAGCCATTTGCTCTCCTAAATGGCCACATTGCAGTCGTTTATTGTAATTCACAGAAGTCAGTGTGCACACTACTGTCTGATTTATATCTTGCTTAACTGAAAAGGATGGTAGTGGTCTGTTATGACCAGATATGTGCTTAAGCAAAACTAAGTGACCAACTGCCTGTTTTATTGAGGTGCACTGGTATATCAGTGTTCTGGTCCTGAGTTGTTATGATGGGTAAAAAATGTCATCTGGAGATAAATTGAATCAGGCTCCACTTGGTAAATGTACCATGTCTACTTGCTGTCTACTGCAATTATGATGAGCAGTGTCATCCCTCAACACACTACAATCATTTTTCCACATCAGCACCCACAAAACAACCTCCCGCAGGTATGTGAGCCAGTAACCTTTTTGTATCGTGATGTAACATTTCTGTATACTGTGTCTCTCAGCACGTAATTGTCCTAGAAGTCAGGTTCCAACGCTTGTACAAAATTGACGTACACTTTGAGCCATACACCATAAGTATGTTTCAGTGTGATCAATAATCAGCGTCCGTAGACAACTCCTTAACACATTGTTATAGCTACTCGAAGTAGAGGCACGTCTGTGATGAATCACTGAGGTTTACCAAGGCAAATAAATGACACTGGAAAGTGGAACAACAGGGGAAGAAAGTGCTGATCATATTTGGTGTAGAACATGCTATTAGCTATGCATTAAAGTGTCAGCATAGCACTATCTACTGCAATCTGCAATGCTCACCACCATAACTGGTCAAGTCATTATTATGAGATATTTCTTGAGGTAGTGTCAGTGCTCACAATGAGGCCACAGGATCAACCAGTACTGTACATACTCTGCAGTACTTTGTTCACACATAGATTTGTCATGGATCAGCTCTATATTTGCACAGGTCAGTAATGTTTTCGTATCTGTGCATAAAAAGATGTACTTTAAACACCAGTCAATATATTATAATGTAGACTGACAACATTGTCCGTTCATCAGCAACAATGATAATTTCAAGGCTTGCCTTTTTTTAGACATATAGTAAGCTTGCATTGCTGTAGATTTTAGAAATATGATTGCAATTCATACTCAACACTTTTAGTTGAAATGCAGCTCGGCAACTCTGCAGTAAATGCCATGCATCTGCAAAGCAACACCTTCTGTGCCTTTCTTAAAATCATTATTTTGTAAGCATTTGCAGCCAAACAGGATTAAGATGCGTATTCATGTTCCCTAACATAACACATGGGAGAGTAAGCAGTAGAATTCAGTGTCTGTGAAATGATAGTTCATGTGTCTGCAGGGATGAGACTGTGCTCCCAACTTTGAATCTGGCCTCTGCATACTGATTATTTCAAAGCATTGATAATTCATCAAGGAAGGGGAGAGGCTACATGAGAGAGAGTGAGTGAGAAAGAGTTTGACTAGTCCCCTCTCTCTCTCACTCTCACACTCACTCTCACTCATCCATCTACACACATATGGACACACACACACACACACACACACACGTACACACACACAGGCACATTAAATATGCTGAGCTTGGTTTGGCCCTGGGCCATTCCTCTTATATATCCATAAAGCAGTACATTATTTCCCTGCAGCTTGAAGCTTTTGACTGATGTGCGTGTCACCTGTTTGGCCTGTTTTATCAACCCAAAAACAACAAAAAAAACAGCAATTTGAATACTAAGTCTCACAGTCTTATTAAGACTCACAATGCTCCGATGTCAGATGGGACCCACTGTATCGGCAAATATATTTTGTATGAGTCAGATATTTCTCTGAATACAAGAATTTGTTTTTGAGATAATGGTATTTCGCAGTAATGGCTCTATATATCCATTCCTGCATGGGTTGGATTCTAATCTGCTTTCTATTAGATATCTATTATGTCAGAGACTGGCGGTGGGAAGCCCGTGTTGGTTCTTGACTTCGGGTAGAGAGCAAGCGAGAACTTATCTCTGTCCCCAGACCTCCACGCAGCAGCACATGTCAGGTCTGGTGAAGCAGCCTGCCCTATTATTGGCTTGATCCTGCAGTGCTCTGGCTGTGTGACTGAATGCTGTGACTCTCGTCCTCGCCTCTGCTCCCTCTCACACTGAGCCTTTCTGAACCTCCTACAGCTCACAAGTAACTTTTACTGATCAGTGTTGTTGAATTGATGGATGCATAGTATATAATACAGATGGATAGAAAGACACATTGGTAGACTATAATATAGCTGACTTGTCTTCCCATCAAACCCACTCAGCCTAATTTTTTACAGTCAACTTGATTAGATGTCCACAAGCAATAAATCTAAGGAGCAGGAGTGAAAATCCAATGAGCTTCATATGCAGAGGCTGTGACTGGAGTCTCGTTAAAAATGCAATATCATACAAGTGACTTGGAGAGCAACAGCAGCAGCAGATGGCTCCAGTTGTGTCAACCTCAAGGCCCAGTCAGAGAAATGAATATTTCACTTGCTAATTATTTTGATCTAAAATTGAGTGCCATGACCTCCCTCACTCCCTCCTTACTGCCAAGATGAATATTTTGTACCTAGTATAACCGCTTACCAGCAAGGTTGATTGTTGGACACAAACAGTGTTAAGACAGCTATTTATCCTGAGACAAGGATGTCAATGATTGTACCCATATGCAATGAAAAATGGCTAAAGGAACATTTGCATTAAGCATAATATCAATACAATTTGAATAATTCCTCCAATGAAGACTTTCCAAGGCACTCCTCATCATGGTCTGATCTTACATGGGCTCTGCAGCATCCCACACAGCTTATTATTTCTGATGTAAATGCTGAATAGTCTCCTCAATGCTGTGTTCAATTGACTCGCTGCTGCAGTATTCCTTGTGAGTAATGAGGTTAAGAAGAGATGAACATCTGAATTGTAAAAATAGGACAGTCCAATAGGGCATCGACATGAACAGGAGAGACGGTTTAACAGAACAGGGCTGTTGCATGAATACTTAGAGAAAAATATGTAACATCTGTGTTTGGATTTGATGGCCCTCGGCTTATTACATCAGCAATATTCCACATTTCTGCCTTTGCAGCCAAGTTCTGCGGAGACCCTGGAATGCCTGCCAAAGGAAGGAGAGAAGGGCGCAGTTTCATCTTCAAGTCTGAGGTGATGTTTAGCTGCAATGCCCCCTACGTGTTGGTTGGGTCAACATCGCGTAGGTGCCATGAGGACGGCACCTGGAGCGGATCTCAGCCTCGATGTATAGGTATGGAATAACTGCCTGCATGTTGATTCAGCTAATGCATTGAATAATTGGGTTTCAGCTTGGGATGTAATTCTTTTGTTTCTGAACTGTCAAGCATTACATTATTGATCATTAAATTACTCCTATCCCACGATTTGACTTTGCTGCATGCAAGAGATGAGTATTTTAGCGAAAGATAGTGAGATTAGATGCAAGATATCTGCCAAGTACCATCACAAATGAAAGAAGAACACTTTAGTTCTACTATTATTAATCTTCAAATATTTTTTTCCTGTTGGTTCTCTCGAAGCAGGCAAGGCAAATAACACATTTCCACGGTTGGAGGTGAACTTAAACCATCGCGTTGCCTTCTGGTATTCATTTAAAACTAAATCAAAAGAATGAAACAATTATTTATATTGCTTCGTCAGGGGCAGTGCTTTTTATTTGCTGGAAATATTAAGTGCTGATGTTATATTTAACTGAATGTGTCTTAATTTGAATATAGTCTCTGTGGTGATTGAAAGTCTCTTAGTCTTATTCCTTTTCTTGAGACTTTTAAGGAATTCATAGTTACCAGATTAAGAATGGTGAGGCTATTTTGCTCATGTCACCAAGCCATTTCAGTAATTGGCCTCTGGTACATGGTACACGGTACACCAGAGAGAAATTGCTTTGTCATTATCAATGATTGCCCCTCTGTCATATTCTCATTTTTGCTCTGCTGCAATTCCCCCGCTCATCATGACAATGTTATCTTGTTCCAGAGCCCACAAGAACCACTTGTGAAAATCCAGGGACACCTGAGCATGGCTATATGAACTACTCGACCGGCTTTAAGGTAAAATGAGCTTTACCTGCAGTGGACACATTTCCTGAACAGATGGTGTTATGTTCCGTAACTCTGAAGTAAATTGTTAGCGTAAAATACATTTCAGACACGACCATAAAAAAGGATGTTCCTAGTTGGAGTCAGGTTTATTTAACAGGTATTTAATATAAAAACTACCAAGCTGTCACAACATATTTTCTTTTTCATAGGCTGTACTCTCTATGTCATGTACTTAATTCAGCGCGACAACAAATCCACATGTGATCAATATTTGATGATGCCTCGTTGTTGTACATTAGAGGTAGAGGGAGCTGAGTGTGGAAAAAAATGCATAAAATCTAAGCGCCATTCAGAGCTCACAGCTCTGCTTTTAACCTATACTCAGTCCTCTTTGTAAAGGCCACTTTTCAATAGATGTTCAAGACAAAATCATTATTTGTTCCTTGGATCATGTTAGATGGGTACAGGGAGGAAGCCGTGATGCATGTA
The DNA here is from genome assembly GCA_963678695.2 of Diplodus puntazzo. Taxonomy (NCBI): domain Eukaryota; kingdom Metazoa; phylum Chordata; class Actinopteri; order Spariformes; family Sparidae; genus Diplodus; species Diplodus puntazzo. Next base: position 22,829,108 of record OZ023160.1, on the reverse strand, counting down.
TATATCCATCCTTCCAACAATATATCTCGTGTAGACATGATGCATATCTACAATAGATCCATAATAATGTGTACTGTATGCCGTTTGAGCTTATGTTGAAAATGAGTAAAGTTAAAATGCATCATAGTAAAAAAAATGATATCATGACCATTCGTGTGTGTTCAGCAGTTCCCTTGAGATGCTTTCAGCTCTTGTATTCATTTTATTTCCTCCCTGTTGCTTTTAGAGTGTCGCTTACAAGTTAAGTGCAAACAATTTCTCCACAACATTCAGTGGAGTATCTGATATGAGATTTCTCCCAAATGACAGCAGAAGCAGCTTATTATTTGGATCAGTGCTTGTAATGGCTGTAGTCTTGCATTTTTCTGCATTACTGAACAAATTCAGCAATATCTTGACACCAGCAAATGAAAAAGTTCTGTGTCGCTGCTGTCTTTAAGCAGGCAGCTGGGATGGTGCAGAAAATAAAAGTCATTTATTAAGATAACAGAAAACAGTTTGGCTTAATATCTTTACGAGAAAGTCAGCTCCCTCACTTTCTAATGTCTGTGAATCAGATGAGAACACAACAAGGGCCATCGCCTCTAGGAATAGTCTCCATCTGCCTCCACACACTACAGATAATCATTAAAAAAAGGGAAAAACTTCGGTGTGCAGTGTTTTTTCCAAGCTCTTTAGATTTGATGCTGGGAGCCTATTGGCATTTGCATCAGTGTATTGACTCTCTCCATTTGTGTGCTATCCATTTGTGGCCAGGTGGGCAGCAGACTCGACTTCCAGTGCCAACAGGGACACCTACTGCAGGGCTCTACCACCCGGCTCTGTTTGCCAGATCTCACCTGGACCGGCATCCAGCCCACCTGCATCCGTGAGTGCTTGTTCATCATGCTTTCTTGCTATATCTTTGTATCACTTTGTTTTCTCACTTTGCCCTCTGGCACCTTGTCACTGCTTATCTGCATTGCTGGCTACTCAGACACTTTCTTTTCTTTTCCTCAACACTCTCCCTCTCCCTCGCTTGATGTCTACTTCCAATACAGCTTGTCTCATTCGCTCAATCCTGATATAACTTTTGACCTCCCAGTAGATTGCAGGTCATGACTTAATCAACCCATCACCCCAGTCATTCTGGGAGAGAGAGAGAGGTGTTGATCGTGATTACTGCTACACTGATTGAACTATCTTTACACTCAACCAACGGCAAACTAGGCTGTGCAACGAAATCTAACACATCAGTGGAATCCCTTTCAGCTGTAGCATTTTTCATGAAAATATTACCATTTTAAATCTTACTATAGTCTGCCGTTTTCTATGCACTTACCGTGTAAACATTTGAGCTGTGTGATGGAGAAGGGATTCAAATTATATTGTGTAATCTTGATTTCATAAGTACTCTAAGATGTAACACCCACTTGAATTTCTAGGAGACATTTTTGCTGAGGGAGCAGAAAAATTGTAATACCTACCCTTCATCCTCTGCCTGATCCACTCTGCGGCAAAGCTTTGTGTGTGCGTGTGTGTGTGCTTGTGTGTGTTGGGAGGAGGGGAGCTTTACAGGGATTGTGAATACTTGAATATGTGCATCATGCTGTATTTTTGTTGCACTTACACTCAGTTGCCCGTTTATTAGGCACACATAGCTGAAAAGAATGCCGGTTATTGGAAGCTGTAGTTGGTGGTGCTCTTGAATTGAATTATCATACTGAGAGGTTTTTCTAATAATAATAATTTCTCTGCTCCACCTGTCTTTCCCAACTGCTGACCCATAATCCCACTCACTGAAGAAGGTTTCCAGAGGTTGTACATAAAAATAGTAATTAAAAAAAAAGAGGAGTCCGAGTAAGTTTAGGTCAAAAGTGGCACCGGCACTGTCTCTCTCTCTGGAGAGATATTAGCGATTTTTGATTTTTGTAAATGTATGCTTATTCTGAATTTGATTCCAGCAACACAATTCAAACAAGTTGGGACATGAGCAACAGGATACTAAGAAAGTTGAAGAATGCTTAAAAAACACCTGTTTTGAATATTCCATGGGTAAACAAGTGAATCAGTAAAAAGTGATGGCATTGTGATCGGGTGTGAAAGGCTTAGAGGGGCACCACTTTGTGTAACACATAACTGTCTGAGGGAATTACTAATTGGACTCGAGAGCCCTTCAGAAAACCGTTGTCAGTAAATATAGTGTACTCTTTTTTGTTTGTTTACTTTTTTGGAATTGGGTTGCACACAGTCTCCTCCTCTCCGAGTCTGCATGTACTACTGATAAAATCTTTGAAAGGTTTAGTTGACAACCTCTTTGAGCTGCACTTTTTTCTTGGAGCTTCCAAGAAAAAAGGAAAATATCACTGTACATGACAAGCCAACAGAATGGCAGATAAACCTCTAAACAATAAGCCAAAGTTCTAAGTTTTAAACTCAATGTTCTTAAAGTCAATTCCAGGTTGTTTCATAATGCATAATAATGTAAATTTAATTATTATGGAAATATAGGCCTTAATAAAAGACACATTATCTGCAGCATCTTGGCATGCTACCACTAAGCGATGCACAGACACAAGCTGAGGTCAGGAGTCAATTGCTCGGCAGATCCATTCTGTGCCCCTGATTGACTATGGTTGATATTTAGCTTAATGAATGTTGAATCAATGTTGCCCATGGACTGATACAAAAGGATGCATGTTAAAATAAACTCAACATGGACATAAACATCAAGCAGTTTGTAGTGGCTTAATCTGCACATAACCCCAGCATCTGGAAGATTCTTAGGTAGACATGCATGTTCATTTTATATTGATTCAACTAATTTTGTCAAGCAATTTGTGAATTTATAACTTCAAAATCATATTAGATCTACTTATTATGAAGAAGTGGACTAAATCTAATGACACTTTAAGCTGAGGGCTAAAACATCCCTGCAGTGCCATAAACTTTCACAGTGGTAAACATAAAATGACATATTTTATACCTTTTTGTGTAACCAAGAAGTTGTAAAGCCACCCACTGAAATGGCATCATGACAACCAGTTGGGAATTCATTCAGAGGAATCATATTTTGAGGCTTTCCTGACTCTGTTCTGCAGGTACAGTTTCATAGCCAGGTTTGTCTGCCTCTGCTGAGATTGCAGCGTTTCAGGAGATGCTCTTTGGCTTTACTCCACCACCTGTGGTGGCTCGAAAAAGTATTGATTTCTCTCTACCCTCATCCTGTCATTGTTACTACCAGAATTAAAACAGAGGACAGCATTTCTGATGGTCACCAGATTGAAATATCCCAGACTTGTATGAGTTAAATCTCAAATGTATTACTACAGAAACTTTCACCTTAATGTTACATTAACATTGTTGAAGTTAAATTAACATATAAAGGTCCACAAGTGGACAAATTTCCAGAAGATGTTGTACATTACTGTAAACTGTTCCAAAAACATTGTCTTGAAAAGACCTCCTACTTTACATTTCTTGGTCTGGTTGGTGTTATGAGTGTATCATTATATGGGCAAAGAAGAAACCATCCTTATTTCACAGTAAACATAAAGCATGTAACATTGTCATTCTTTGCTGAAAACTGTTTGTTTGATTTGGAAAAGCTGCGCCATGATAATGTAATTGAACAACACATTCATATCAATAAAACTAATAATTATTTTGAACATTTACATTGAACTAAAGAGTATAGTAAATATATCTTTGGAGATCCAAGACAATAAACCTGAACGTGTTTGTGTGTTTCTGCCTCAAAGTTAAATTATTAATTCATTTGAAGTCTGTTCATGTATTGCAATATTTTTGTATTCATTTTTCACTTGGACAAACCCTGAAGGTGGACATACAGACCCAGAGGGTTGTCTGTTCCATAATACAACAGCACTTTGTATGGGCCCGACACTCTGTGTTGACCCTCAGTCAAACCAGTCATAAATCCTTTGAAATACCTTTCTCTATGATTAAATGGTATTCTGTTCCTCTGAAGCCTCTTAAATGGATTTAAAAGTGAAGCCAACCAATCTTGTACTGCTGGTGAAAGCAAAAACTTGGAGGGATTAGAAATAAATGGATGTTATCGATGCAGAGGACACAAGCAAGAGTTTAATATCACAGGATTTTAAGCACATTACCTTTTTATCAGATTGTAATTTTGTCTGTAGGAACACACCCAAAATCCCCAAATCTCCAAAGCATCAGCATGGAAATGTTGAGATTTGAGGGGGTGCCATTGAGCACTATAACAAGTTCAGCAAATATAACTTGATTACACGTGAGCAAAAGTAGCAAGTTTACTTGGTAGATACGGTGAAAAACATTGTTCTGATGTCAAAACCTGCAACCTCTGACTGGCAACATTTTGGGCAGCAAAGCATACTAACAAGATTACCTGTTAAAAACTAAAAAGTCTTTAAGAAAAACAGAAATCCATCAGCACTGCTATCTCTGTGTGTCTGCCCCAATCTGTCTCTGTCTGTCTGTGTCTCTAACTATTGCAGTCTGTTTCTATCTGAGATAGCGACTTTGAACTAAGAACATTACATGCTGTTGTGTGACAGAAAAAGTGAAAGTGTCGTTCGAGGCCTTGTGTAATCTCAGGAGTGAAGCCCGCTGTGCTGTTTGAAGTGTAAATAAACATTGGCTCTGTCACCAGAAGTTGATGGGGAATGTGACATGTCTTTGATACAACAATTCATCGGCCTTGTAAGTGTCTTCAGCATTCATGGTCTACAAACTCTACAACCACTCTGGACATGTGCCGACAGTTTGTCATTTTAAGATAGGTTTGATAGACTTGTGTTCAGGAAGCGAGAAGGGAGGTTATTTAATTATATATGTATTTATTTATCCAGACTTTATTTCTACAACTCACAGAATGGGGCCATTTTTTTTTTCTTGTGGTGGAAACTGATAACACATTAGATTTCCTCATGGCAGATTTATCAGTTCATTGGAAAAGCTGTGGATGGTACACAAGGATGACTTCAACAGTTGTCCTTGTGCTTTCTTCATCAGACTTTCAAAGTTTTTATTCTTCCTGCGTGTGTATGAGACTATAAGATGAATAAGATTAATATCCTGCTCAATTTCTGTACCTGCTTTAGCCTTCAGTGCATTGACAAATGTATGTTTTGAGACATGCATACACACATATATTTACGGATCAGACACCAACAAAATTAATCCAACAGGAGGAATTTCCCACATATTATTCGTCTTTCACAAAGCCGAGAAAACTGGGTTTCATCCTGGCATCCCTTCCACACCCTATTGCCACTAATGTCATTAAGACGCCATGAAGGACCGATTTGGTACTGTGACTCAGTTGCAGCTGTCTCCCATTTGACAGCTGGCAACGTATCCGTTCACTCACAAGCGGCAAAATTATTTTGATATTTTCACATTGTTGTTGACGCTTCAGAGCATAAATGTTGAACCCCACAGTGTTTTGGTGGCACCGGCTGATTTGCATAAATCTTTGTTTTGTAGAGAGTTTGTTGATGTCAAAAATTAACCGAAGTATACTCAACCCACTCATGAGTGAATGAAAGCATTTAATACAGTCTGTAAGAGGAGGCTGATGTTTTGGCAACACAGCAATGACAGCTTTTGTTCTAAGTTTCTGATTCAGCTTTTTAAACATGATGCGTAATCAACGTTTCACTAGCTTCCTGGTTTTTTAGACAGAATACTTTTATTAGCTAAGAGAGTCAAAGCAAAGGAAGTCAAAAGAGAATCACTGAAAAACTCAAGCTCCAACAATATCGTATACCGATATTTTATTTTCAGTTCACACTGGTTTGACTTCCAGAACATGGGCTGCACTTAAAGGCCTCCTATTTGCCAATTATTTCAGTCAGCATTCTGCCTCCTTCCAATGCCCATAAGTAACCTTAAAACCTATATGCACATCCTCATGATAGAAAACGCTCCTGCATGTTCTGCAATAACATTCCTTCAGCACTGTTTTGCAAGAATACTGGTAAGCTTCATCTAGTTTGAACACATACTTGGATTGCAATCCAAACCTTTGGGTAAATTACAAGCAATTAGTGCAGTTATTCTTTTGACTTAATTTAAGCCCATTTTGTTTGCTGATACATCCTGAAATTAAGCATTAAATCACCCCAGTCACAAATGTCCATATTCGTATCAGAAAAAGAAACTACACATATTAAAGTATCAATATGCTCCCTAATAACTCCCTGGACTCAATTACATTTTAAAATCTTACTTTTTTTTAAATCCTTTTTTTATCCCTCATCTCTCCCTCTCTCCTCCCCCAATGAATCCTAAACTCTTGTCTTGTCTACCTCTGCATCTCTGTGTGTATGTATGTGTGAGAACTAATGCATCTGCCCTCGTCTTGCTCTCCAGCTCACTCCTGCAAGCAGCCGCGGAGCCCGGCCAACGCCGACGTCGTGGGTCTGGACCTGCCCTCCTACGGTTACACCCTGGTGTACAGCTGTCAGCCAGGTTATTTCCTTTCCGGGGGTTCAGAGCACCGTGTCTGCCGCTCTGACAGCAGCTGGACTGGCAAGGTGCCTGTCTGCAGAGGTATGTGGTCAGCAGAGGTCTGCGAGGATGGAATAAAAGTTAAAAATGTTCAAGGGGAAGATTGTGCTCATGCATAAAGGTAGAGGGAAGTCAAATAAAACCCCAATCAAATATAATGAGACAATGTGGTTTCTTTGATGTTTTCTGTGTCACTACACTGTCAGCTAATTGCGATTGATTCTTTTTTTAGTGTGTTTTGATTTGTAAGTGCTTGTTAGAACTGAGCCACGAGAGATCTCGCTAAACTGAGGAAAAGTTTAATGCGGGCGGCAAGTTACAGTTTAGCAATGTTTACTTTCCCAACATCCTCCAGCTGTTAAACTTGGCTGTGTATCACTACATCTTTGTGACATACATATTTATGTTTTTCTGCAGCCGGTTCCAAATCACATGAGAAAACTGTCAAACCATTTCCAGGGACACCGAGCCCAAAAATAAATGGTGAGTCTTCAAATGCACAAGCTGTTCATCTGGTAGCCACGTAAGTCAGCAGTCTTGCATCTATGTTTTGGTGGCTTTAGCATCAACTATAGGAAAGTTTATTTTATAGTACAAACTGGGTGTCATTGTTGCTCTGTAGCTGCACGGTGGGTTGAGTTTATTGTCTTATACAGTGACTAGACCTGTCTCAGCAAAACCATAAAACTTTCGTTGTCTTCATGGGTCCTATTAGTCTTTAAGTCAGCATTTTTCACACTACAGGAAATTAATTAGCACATAATGAACGTTATTAGCATCGAACCTGGTGTGTATTGCTTTTATTATGTTATGGTCATACCATATTCTGTGACCTCTTTTGCAGTTACATATGTTGTACATTCTAACAAATTAAGCTTGGATTATTGGTACAAAAATATAATTAAATGTAATTAGTTACAGGAAATATTAATGGGTCATGATATGTTCATTTTATAATACTTGATGCATACAATCTAATAGGTCTATAATTAGTGCAACAATGTAATTATTTCCAGATGATACAAGCATGTAACTGGTGGAGATTTTACATTGTGTTAATAAGGTCATTATTTGCAATACTAAACAAATAAAATTGTGTTTAGTGCTAACTAGCTCATTTTAACATGCTTACGTGCTAAACTAAGGTTGTGAACATAGTAAACACCACGTTATCAATATCAGTATGGCATTATGAGCATATTGGCTTGCTTACATCAGCACTGAGCTCAAAGCTGCTGTACTATTAAAGGTAGTTATTGAAACATATAAATATACAAGTTAGAGATATTTCTGTGAAATCTCGTTGTCTTGACTATTACCCTAAGACTGAGGGGGTACAGTGTGCTCAGACAATGATCTAGGTAAGCTAACCAAATTTACCCAGTGAGGTGAAACTGCACTGTGGAAGGAGGTACCTGAATTTTTTAAGAATCTCGTAAAAAATTGAATTTTTCTTTTACTCATCCTGTATTAAACAACTAAAGCTATTAACAACATCAGAAAGTTGAGAAATAATGTCACATTCCATCTAAGTGCACCGTGTTGTGCAGGCAATTACTGAAAATTATCGAGTATATATAGATAATTATCCTCACTATTATTAGGTTTAATTCCTGGTACTAACTACAGACAGTCACCTCTTTGCAAGGATAATTGGCTTACAATTGCCTTGTAAATAATTACTGCGAGATAATGGCTGTTCTATAAAAGTGCTCCAAAAAGTTTTCATGAAGAAGTTGTGCCAAGTTTGCAGAATGAGGCCTGGGTTATCTTTTTCCAGAATGCATTTAATTATCATTGATTGAGATTGTCAAAGCATGTAAGGAACATGATATTATTCAAATTGAATGAAAATACCGTTATCAGCTGTTTGATATGTTGATTCCACTGCACATCCAATTACCATTTTTCAGTGTGGGTGCAAGTAGTCAGCTTGCATTAAAAACATAATTTCGATTTGATGTTGTTAGACAACGCTGGTTAATAGGAATGAGATCAGCCACATTTTCTTTCTTATTATTTTAATGACATTATTTAATGAGTTTTCCTTTCCTTTCCTTAAGTTCCTGACGACGTGTTTGCCCCTGATTTCGTCTGGAAGGGTTCCTATGATTACAAAGGCCAGAAACAGCCGATGACTTTGACAGTCACAAGCTTTAATGCCTCAACTGGAAAAGTCAATGTAACTTTAACCGACAGTAGCATGGAGTTTCTACTCTCTGGTGAGTCATCTATAAATCATCTGTCTTCTTCTCCCTCCTCTCCGCCTCCCCTTTCCTCCTCTCACTACCTCTTTGTGTCACTTCCATTTATTCTGAGGGTACCTCATGTCAATCAGTCAATCACCAAATGATCTCATGCATGAGAGTGGAAATTAACTATTGGCTCTAAAGACGGATGTATTGGTCTGCACTGACTGACTAACTGCCCACTCAAGAGTCACTCCCCTCCTCCCCTCCTCCATCGGCTGTTTTCTCATCTGTTCTCGTCTTTTTTGAACTGTTTCTCTTCTGCTTTTCGTCATTTTGTTGCTGCTTCTCTCCCTTCTTTTATCATTCCCCCACATTCGTACTGCTTCATCACTTTATTCACATCGCTTCTCGTGTTGCCTCTACCTTGTAGGAATGTACAAGCGCCAGGAGGCACGGTTAATGCTTTTGCTGTACCAGATGAGAGCAGTGGCCCACAGCTCTTTGAGCAGGATTACTGATGAGACCTGGGCAATGGATGGATTTGTGAGTATTCACAGAAATTTGAAGCAGCTGGCCAGTGATCTTTTGAAAATAACCAAGAGCTGTGACTGTCTGTTATTTCATTAGGCTTGTGTATTTATTTTTCTGCTTCAGTCTGACAGACACACAGAATATCACAGGCAATGGGACTGTTACTACTTGGGAGGCGAAAATAAGCCTTCCCTCAACTGAATCCAGCCAGTGTTTCTTCATTATTAGTCTTTTCTCATCCTATTTAGCGTGCCAAAAATGTGAAAAAAAAATTATAATGCATGAGGAGAAACTGTAAATATATGAGCATACTAGTAATTTCCTGGCTTCTTCTTTGCTTTTGTTTACATATATTTACACTGGCTCTATATCAAATTCACCCAGTGCTCTGTATGAAGCATTTCAGCGTTCGCACATTGTAAATTTGCTGAATAAGCTGACACACAGTTGACATCTAAGGGCCTAGAAACAAAAGCAAAACAATGTTTGTTGGTGGGATTGAAGTCCTTCTAAAATAAACTTCAAGGACCACTTAAAAACAGCATGTGACAGGTGACTGAACACGGCAGAGCTATTGATAGCATTCTGCAATGCAGCATCTAAAGGGAGGTTTCACAACACAAAGGGGTTATTTTTGAATGTAGTATGACAGAATGTTTTGATTGTCGCACTAAAACAATATGTGCAGTTTTTGATTAGGGGTAGAACAGATGCAACACCTTCTTAGATGCCAAGAAAAATCCAACTTTATACATGCTCTTGAAACAAAGCAGACTTTTCCTTGAGCTCTGTGTTATTTTTGTTTCTACCAGGTTTCAGCTGAGCCTGAGGGTGGCAGCTATGTGTTCCAAGGCTTCATACAGGGTAAAGACTACGGACAGTTTGGACTTCAGAGAGTTGGTATGTGTCTTTTCAAATACAGTGAGTCCCATTGCCATTGGTCATGCCTCCGCATATTTCATTTTCATAGAAGTAAAGAAAAGAGATGATCTTTAAACCCTCCACTCCACTCAAATATGTGTGAGAGTTTGACACTGGAAGGCTGATGTTTCTTTATTCTCACCTTACATCTGAGTTGAAGATGTACATATAAGCATGATTTGTGACATCACAAAGCCAACTGCGGTCCAATGTACAACTTGGAAAACTTGAAACCTGAAGACATATACTGTGAAAGGTGAGAGATTCTGAATTTTTCAATGAGCGAGATTAAATACTTGCAATTTCAGACTTTTTTAACAGCTTTTTGTTGGAAAAACATGCCCTCAAACGTGTTTTGCCATTATTACAAATCTATATAATATTTCAAAATGTTGCAAATGTAAAAATTAGGTAACACTTTGTTGAGATAGCTATGAAAACGTCTTTTTGTAAATAGATGTTTCTCCCTCACTAGGAGATCAATTATTCTCTTCGTACAAAGAGTGAGAAAAGACAGGTGTTTAAGTTCATATTTCTGCTCTGTAAAATTATTAAAAATTAGCACATACTTAATTAAATAAAATATCAAACTTGTGACAAAATGTTGATTATTTGTGCGTCTAGATGTGTATGGGATTTTATCATACATGTCAGTCGTTTTCTCAAAAAAAGGTTTTTCTTTTCCACTGAGCTAGAAATCTCCACGTCAGTAGCACTAAAACTTGCCAGGCTTATTCCTTATTTTTAAGGTTTTTACAGAAGGGTTCGTTAATATATCAATCATAGCCGGGTTTTATGTGCCATTATATTCCAAAGAACATAGGGACATTTTTTTTATAGCTGTTGACAGTATTTTCTGATTTATGGAGTGATAAAAAGAGATATCAACTGGGGAAGTTTATACCTATCAGATATTGCTTTTTTTCCTATTCACCTGTAGTGTTTAGTGTTTAATACGTTTAGATTAAATTGCAGCACTCACTTTATAACCCAGTTATAACATTTTTTTATTTAAAAAAATAATGCCACATAATATCTTCTCTCTATTGATAGCATACATACATTTATAGTGTGTGGCCCCTAATCACCTGCTGAGAACCACTCATATGTCATGTAGCACAAAGTGGATTATTCCCTTCCACATCATCGTCCTTTACGACTTTGTGCTCAGCATTCCTGTTGTCATCATCTCATGATTGTCTTCAACAAGATTATCACACTAACAGTGATCATTATCACTATGATCATTATGGTTGTCATCTTTATCAACGGGCTGCTGCATCTCCGACTTGTCATCATTGTGATCATCTTCCTCTTCATTATCATCATCATCGTCACCAGCAGATGATGCGTATGTCTCTATTTCTTTCATTTATTTTCTCCAGTGCCATTTTGTTAATCTCAATATTTTTAATGTTTTCATCCATGAACTTCTAAGCTTTTTGCTAAATATGATGTTTTTCTTCCAGGTCTGAGTGTGAGGGAGAATATTACACTCATTGACCCCGAAACCAATGGCTCTACCAACAGCAGTTCTGTCGCTGTAGCTATCCTCGTGCCTTTCTTTGCCCTCATCTTTGCAGGCCTCGGATTTTATCTCTACAAACAGCGGTATGTGTCATATCTTTGTGTCTTCCATAGCAGCCCGGATCCCAAATGTAGTAGCTACTGTAGTCTTTGTTGGTTTGTTTCCCACCTGTGAGAGAAAGTACTACGTTTCCATGAGTGTGTCTCCCATGTTGACTCTCAAAGTTATCTACCACAGATCAGAGGCTGGAAAAGTTTTGCAAACCCAGATTTATGTGGATGTTTGTACAGTTGCAGCCACAGGAAATGCACATCAAGATGAGGTAGATAAGTACACTGTGGCCCACTTCCACAGCCTGCTTCACTGCAGCAAGGTTCCTCACTTGATACAGTAGCTTACTCTTGAGAGGCTTCAAAGCATGATGCAATATTAGTCAACGTGTTGCCGTCCACGTCACATTAAACAGCAGTATATGTCATTTTTAATGAGAGTGACTTTAATATAGTATGCAATGTTGTGTATTCCTCTCTGCATGTGTACGTGTTGTGCGTAGTCCAGTGGGTTTTGTCGTGATTTATAGAGTACCCCTCAGAACAGTGCATACAGCAAGAGCCTGTGACATGCAAATTCTGCACTCATTACGTTAGTTACCAGTGAACAGGCACGGGCTCTTCTGACTGATCTTTTCAACAATAATTACCATTCAGCCTAATTTACCTACTGCAGCTGTCCACACAAGATAATGGAAAGATGTTTATTGGATTAGAAGGAGGGGAGATAATTGGGATACTGTCTCTCAACTAATATGCAACCTCATTTTTCTTTCCCCACCCCCCCAGGAAAACAGATAAAGCGCAGTACACAGGATGTTCTGTCCACGAGAACAACAATGGACAGGCCACTTTTGAGAATCCCATGTACAACACAAACACTAAAGCTGCTGAGGGAAAAGTCGTCCGCTTTGACCCCAATCTCAACACTATCTGCACCATGGTTTGATGTCTACTGAGTGAAAGAGAAACAAATGGAGGGAGAATACAACTTCTCCTTTTTTTGCTCTACATAAATATATATATATATACAGACATTTATATTTTTCCTGTTTCTGATGACATTCAACAAAGAGAAAGAGTTGATCAGAAACATAAAGCACATTTTTAGCAACACTTATGGCAGTTGCAATTGATCGTATACAGAATCTCAAAGATTAATGAGAAAGGAAGGGGAGGTCGCACACCTTTCCAGATCTTCCCGTAGCTCGGTGAAGTGAAGCGTTCTTTACACTCTGTGAGTGTTGGCTTTATGAACAAAAGAGCCTCTGGCATATAGATAAAATTGAGTATTTTATGCTCTTTAGTATAAATATAGAGGGGTTACTTCACAATGCCAAATGAAAAATTCACACTTTTTTTTTTTTCTAAAATAATAACAGCCCAGATAAAGACCCTGTTTTGGTTTGTTTTTGTCTTTGTCTCATGTTCCCCTGATGAGTTATTTCTCATATGGAAGAGAGGAGCCTCTCAACTGTGAGTTGATCAATGTAATCTGTAGAGTCTATTTTCTAAGCTGTGGGGTGTGAGAGAGGGGATTAGGAAGTGGACAAGAAACTGCCTCTCTTTAAATAGTGTCGGTGCTGTAGTCTGTTCAACGTTATATGGCCAATTTTACCTCTTAATTGGATGGTACCTCCTACTGACAAGATATATGGCCAGAGATTTAATTACTGAAGTGCAGTACCATTTTTTTGGGGTGCCGCTGGGAATGCTAGGGCTTTTATTGTTACAGTGCAAGTTCTCTGACAACAATAGAGTACATTTTCTTCACAAGAAATATAGTCAACATTAAGGTTTATTATCAAGTTGAGTGCAGTGAATTTGTTTATGACAGAGTTGTTCCTCAAGGATGACAGTTTAAATTGGGTCTATCCTAGGCATGCTGTATCTTTCAGTATATTAGTCATTTGGGGCTGTACTCATGTCATCCATGTATTTTATCTGTTCTTAAGTTATTGAAACTGTTCTGAAAACTGATTTCTCTTGAGGTAATTTTTCTTTTTATGATTTTCCATCTTTTTGTCCCAAATAAACCAAAATCAGAGTGAATTAACCCCAGCCTTGAGCCTGTGTGTATCAAGAATCTCAAAGTAGGAGTATCTTAATTGTTTCAGGTGTAGAACGATAGAGTTGAGAATATCTACAGTGCACAGTACCTACAGCTGGCCAGGTTTCCCAGAAGTTTATTTAAGCCTGGAAGTCAGTAAATCAAAGTGCAAAGATATGTCGGTGGGCAGTCTGTGGTCAGGTGAAGCTTGTTGTCTTGCTCAATTTTAGTACAAACGTTGACATGCGTCTGCCTCACTTAAGGGTAATTCCATGATGGAACAAGTGTAACCTCCACATCCGTCCTGGTTTTTTGCAAACTGAGCAGTGTTAGACGTTCTTTAATTCTTTTGGGAAACCGTGCCTTAGTCAGTAAATAACCTGATCCACACTCCTACTTGGAGAAACTTGTTGAACGCACAGCCTTGGCCTATTTTATTGACGCCCGCTGATACAAATGGTTATTTCATTGTCTCACTGAACCATCAGCTTCTGCCAACAAATGTACAGTATATATTAAAAGATTTGCACACTTAAACATGAGCCACCATCAGTGTTGAACTACCATCCATCCATTTTTTAAAAGAAAAAATGAATTTGACACTGTCATCACATTTCTTCATCATTGCAGTGCCTTGAATACTGTATGGGCATATGTTTTTAAGGAAGACATGACATTTATTGCATTAGTAAAACTGTACATCAGTGTAATTTATCTGCACAGTTAACAATGATTCAGCTGATTGATGTCAGCTCTGACAGTTTATCTAAAAAGAGGTGTTTAAAAAGCAGCTCATAGTTTCATATCTGTGCATGTTGGCAAAAAGTGATCCAGTATAGCAATTGCTGCTATAGTACTTTGTACCACTATGTTTATTCCTGTCATTGCTGTTACATTTTGTACATTTATACAGTTTTGATACTTGATGGCATTCTTTGGCAAGATGTCTTGTGTTATCGATATGTAATATATTTTGCGAGTTCATATTTCTTATGGATGAGGAAAAGAAATGCACCTGGCAAAAACAGTATACGGCAAGTCGGTCTCACATCAGACTAGAGTAGAATGCTTTTAAATGTACCACACAATTGTTATCCCATTCAACAATCTCTGTACATGAATATGTAAATATTACAAAACTTTTGTAAAGAGATATATTTTTTATGCAAATAAAGCATTTGTAAGTTATTGAATATGTTGTGTAAAATTTCACATGTAAATGTCATGTAAGATCAAAAATGTTTTGTATTTTTTCTTTATCAGCAATGTATAAATCCTTAATTTATATATAAAATATGAAATAATGAACTGCAGTGTTGCTATTCTCTTTTATTCATTAAGATATCATGGCTTTGTTCAGCCTCCGTTTCTGAAACTCTGCACTCTTTCGCTGTATTTGCAATGTAAGAAAAGTTGTTCCTTACTAAGCACAGAGCTTTTATGGTTCAATCTTCTTCAATGCTTCTTTCCATTTAATGAGTTTTGTACTTGCTGACCATGGCTTGGTTTAGCCAAAATAAGATCAGTACTGATATTATCTCTGTCCTCAGTACACTGTAGATCTTCTGAAACTGCCTGTGGCAGTCTATTGTGGAAAGTAATCCTTGTTAACACCTTCTGTGAGCAGAACTTGAGTCTCAACCTCTTTTACACACGAAAGAGGTGACATAGGCGTATAATTTAAACCCCATCTCTGAATATCCGTACTTTTAAGAGCATTCAAACTGCAGCATTAACTCCACTGATCTTTTCTCATCTCCGCTGTAATCTCCGGGAGTCTTATTTCACCTGCCTCTCTTTCTGTCACCATCAGTGGTTACAAATAGCTGACATTTACTCTAGAAAAGAACTGAAATGACATTTGATTTTACTTTACTTTGAATATAAGATGGATTGCAGTTGTATTTTTGTATTCTTTGTATTTTTTCAAATCTTTAGAGTGGGTTATTTTCCAAATCAACCATTCATGAACTCTGGTAGTGGTACAGCAAGTACCAAGAAGGAAAAGGATGTTTTTTACAGGCAGTATATGAACTGTGAAGCATTTGAATGAAACACATCCCTGTGTTTTTTTTTTTTAACACAATTCACCATGACCTGGTTTTCTATAGTACTTGTAACTGAAACTGCATAATTCTGTAAAACATCAGTATGTCTCAGAAAGGTTTGTTAAAGTTATCTTTTTACTAATTGAAGTATTCAGTATTAATCATAGAAATTAGAGATAAGGACTAAATCCATTTGCCAACAACACTTCATGACAGACTGAATCAAAGTAGGTCTACACCTGCCGCAGTCTTGGCAACATGTGGAGGTGACAGTCTGTCAGGCCACGATGTGACTAAAATTAATCCAATTACGGCAATCAGAGTAGAGAAATTGCCAGGGAGTGTGACAGATATCACAGAGTGCTCAATAAAGAAAGCATGGAGAGGCCCCATAAAAATCAGACTTGCGCTTGACTGGCAGTAACCAGTTTGATTTCCAACTTAAGGTTAAGCATATACTTTAAAGTCTAAGCCTGGGATTTATCTATGGATTAGAAATATTTGCCAGAAGGATTTTCAATTGAAGTTACTCGGAAGCTTCATCAAGCAGATTTCACCCAAAGGGTGATGATGTAATATAAGCTGGTGCTTGGCCAAGATGTCAAAGAGGCTCAGGCTGTTTGTTCAGTACGGTGCATGCCTGCTGTAATACACTAATGGCAGCCACCTCTAAACACTGACTTTGACCCCCTGTTTGCTCTCAGAGCAGCGTATTGCTTCATTAGACCTCCAGTTTCTATGTCGGGAGAATCCTCTGAGGAACCTCTCTGTGCTCCTGCCGCAGTTTGTACCATGTCATCCTACAAATGCTCTATTGAGATCTGGTGACTGAGCAGGTTAGTGCAGTAAGCTGATTTCACTGTCCTGTTCATGGAGGCATCCGCGGTCTTGTGGCGTGGGCATGTGCCTGCTTTAGAAAATCAATTTGCAGAGGTGCATGCGCGGGCACAATGAAGGGATGTTCCTGGCTGCCTCTGATGTGCAGATACCCCGTGGCGTTCCTCCACTTTCATCACAGGCCTGTAAGTGTGCTGTGAAATCACACCCCGCAACATTGACAGCCAGCAATATTGACACGTTGCATGGGAGATAGAAGCAACTCTCGGCCATGTGCATAATAAAACAACCTCTGAATGAGCAGTGTTGATAGAACCATCTAAGGGGCTGAGTTTTCCCCTCTTTACTCTGCGTTGCACAATGTCTTGTGTTTACCAAGAGAAGCAGAAGTCGGTGAAGTTGTTGGTTTTCTTCCCGCGCGTGTTTAGGCATAATGAGTTGCTTCCATGGATCTTTTGGCTTTAATCTGCCGGATTGTCAGTTGACTAACTAGCCTCTCCCTCACTGCATATTTCAGTCTTTCACTAATGAGCCATTTTCCACCACTCTGCTCTCATTGGCCAGATGTCCTCGGGGTGGTGGACCATTGTCGATACAGATGGGAAGCTGTTGAGAAAGGAAACCCCCGAGGAAATATAAGTTACTGACAATTTCCTCTACACATTTTTTTATTGAATAAGTCGGAGCTTAAACTATTTTGAAGTGGCAGATTAGTGCACTAAGTAACAGCATTTTCACTGCTTATAACAATGAAATTCATGTAAAGGTTATGTCTCGGAAAATAGCCTGGCATTTAATATTCTGTGTAACGGTTTCCAAGAGCAGGAAGAGTTATATACTTTAATATACCCTTTTTAATCTTAAAGTGGATGAATAATGTAATTTCCTCCATACCCATTTCAGCAAAATAAATTTTTAACCAAGAGTTAAATCAAATGGGCATTGGGAAATAGCCCACAGTAGATGAAGGCGGTCTCTGCCTGGTATGAACTGAAGGATGTTAAACGGAGGTCAATAAGCATGATCAACACTATATCTGGAGAGCAGCCGTCAGCTGAGAGGGCAGAAGTTTGTGTGTCTGGGGTTTGGATTGTGCAGCTTCCTAAGAAGTCATTTTATTATTAGGTAGTTCTCATTATAAATCATGAGCATGATCCATAATGTAACACGGTCTTCCTTCCAGATGGATATCTCTTTCTAAACTTCTCAAAAATGGGCGTGAAGGACTACGTTGACATTTTGGGAAATATGCTTATTTGCTTCCTCGCTGAGAGTTGAGATGAGAAGATGCCAGTTTCATATCTTGTTTCTTGAAGCCGCTGTATCTGCAAGCAAGAGTCTCAGCTGGTCATTTTAATACCTTAGCTACCTTTGGACGGAACCAGGTTAGCTTTTCAGATTGTATTCGGTCTTAATGCTAAACTAAGCTAAACCACTGCTGGCTGTAGTTTCATATTCATCAAACATACTCGCATTTCATATAAGAGTGAATTAATTCTTTAATTAACTTATAAATATAAAGGCAAAAAACGTATCTTGTGTTCTCCTTTCATTTTTTCGTTGTTTTACTCTAACAAATGTCTTCACAATAGGTTGTGTCGTGGCAACTGAAAATCAGTCGCACGTCTTGTGCAGATGAGAGTTGGTCAGAACACCAAGTTTGACACAATATTTCTTTTCTAGTCTAGAAGTTCTTTATTGCTTGCAGGCAAGAGCCGCGAATCAGCAGCGCATAGATGATGACTGAAGAGAAGCATTCTCTCCTCGTCTTTTGCAATAACCCAAAACAATAAAGCATTATCTCAACATCCGCCTCATGACACACATAAGACTTCTTATACACTTCAACCACTGTTGTGTGTCCTACTTCAGGCTAAAGTCAAAACACTCATACACTAGAGAGGCCTCACCAACCCCCTTCAGGATGAACTCCTTACCAACGACCCTTTGTGTTAAGTTTCGCTGCACATTACACCATATACGATACATGAATACATCCATTCATACCCTGCAACCACATAACTACCACAAACAGAGTTCATGTCGTAAGCCCACAAATAATGTTGTATCTATATTGTTAAGTTTCAAATGTAAGGACAACATAGCAAAATAAAAGGGACATTTGAGACTTTCCCTCACAGTTGAATACATCAATTGTTGCATCTCAACATCACCACTGACATTTGGCATGTCAATGCAGAATATGAAGCAATTACTGTACATTACATTAACCACCTCATACACTGCTGCAGAGACATATTGACACATCGTATGAGTACATTGATGATGTTCATTAAACTGTAACATGACGTTTAAACTTCTAGGCTAAATGCTTGATTAGATGACAACACACTAGCATAACTCAAGATAGAGTCCAGATAGAGATAGATATGACACTGTAGGACACAACGTATAAAGATTGGAAAAATTATATAAATGTCACCGGCTCATATCTGTTTATCCAGACATTCATAGACATGCAGATCAGAGAATATCTTGGAGGTGAATAACAAAAAGCCAGCCTTGAGCCACATCCATGTGACCTTGATAGACCACACAAAGGCAATGTGAACACTAAAGCTTCTCTTGACACATGACAACTTTGATCTAATTGCTCACAGGGTGTCCAACTTAATAGTCCCCCGTCTACAGCAATTAACTGTGAGAATAATTGAGAGAGAATTTCTAAATTAGCTTCTAATGCCTTGTGACACTCTCCTGAAGGAAGCGGATTCAATTTGATATGAAGTAAGCAGCAGCACACAACACTTTTTTTCTTCCTCTTTTTCTTATTCCTGCTCTTTGAAGAAAAGAAAAAAAGAAGAAGAAAAAAACACGCTTTTGACCAGCCAATCACATCTGTCACACGAGACGTCCCTCACTGCGGAAAATCGCTTCTCCCACAAGGCAGATCTTTAAGACATCAAATTGAAGCCGGTAATATACTCCGCTGTATGGAGGATGATGAGCCTTACAAAGAACATGAGCGCAGTTTTAAAAACACACAGCGCATTATTGTAATTTCATCATCTCACAAAGCCTCAATCACAGCAGTCATAAAAAAAAAAAAAAAGACTCCTACGCTCCCCCCAAAATTCCCCTCAGGAAAATCCAGAGAAAAAGAAATCCGACAATAGAACAGAGGAGCCTGCTTTTGATCGCTCAGGCTTGTGAGTGAGTAATTGGGCTCCATGATTGAAACAGCACGTGTATTATTCATTCAGAGGGCCTGAGCTATTGAGCAGCATTTCTGTTCCCCGTTTGTTTTCTTGGACTAACAATCACAAATCAAAAACATATCTCATCAGCTTCATGTGGGACGGTAATAATGAATGACAGTTCAAATGCTTGACAAAGAAGCATTTTGAAAATATTATTTTGCATAAAATATGACGGGGAACTCATTCATGTGGTGTTAAGGGCTACATTGTTTGATATGTACAGTCCTACTGATCCTTTTTGTCTTACAAACCAAGAACATCACAGAAAATCTGATTGACAGAACCAGTGATTCACTCTGTGTTGTTTCTGTCCTGTGAGTGAAAACAACGAACAGTAACACACCAAATACTCCGAATATCAGATAATTTGCCTCTGCACACTGATCAGGCTATTTACTCTTACTGGCCGCCTCACTAGGCACATCTGTACAGTGATCTTATATGACAGCTCTACAGTGAAGTCTGCCTTTGTTGGTTGGGGAGGTTAGGTTTGGGGAGTGAGACTGGTTAGGGTTAGGGTAAGAATATCAGGGTGAGCAGTCAGAGGCAAGGTAGAGTAGAGCAGTTGGATCCATAATAACATTATCTCTGTGCCCATGAGTGCTTTGAAAGGCGCCTTCAAATAAAATGCATTATTATTATTGTTATTATGAGTATGATTATGATTATGATTATGATTATTATTATTATTATTATTATTATTATTATTATTATTATTATTATTATTATTATTATCTCACCTTCCCCTATAGTGGCCACTTTAAACGCAAAATGCCCTCTTTAGGGTGCTCTGTAGGTGTATATAAGGCTTGATAATTATTAATAATAACCATAATTAATTACTGGTCAATTTAAAGATAATTAAGCATTGGGTAATAGTTATTTCACTGTTGACAATAAAATGCTTTATTAACCATTTATTAGGCTTTTGTAAAGGTTTATAAACATCAGCTGCAACTTAATAATGAACCATAAACAAATGTTTTTATAAACCATTTTATTGTTTGTTAATGCAACATTGTGTTTAACTTAAAATAACAGCTTTAAAATCATGTTAATGGTCCATTGACTTGTAATAGGGTGAATGGTATTATGTAGAAAATGACAATTTCTACATTATGCTGCTTTGAAAGTGAAAGAACTTATAACTTGATCCTTCCAAGCAAACACAAAGACAGCAGTTCTTGGTTTCAGGCTATTTATACACTATTGAAAACATAGTTATGAATACTATATTCCATTTCTGCCTTTACAGTAGGTCCTCCATTCATCCTACACACTGGTCCTTTAACTACATGACAATTATTGAGGTTATAGTCTGCAGTTGCTGATGATCTGCAATATTATATTGAGAAGTTTTTCTAATATTTTGCCCACTCCACTTACATGCATGAGAGCGACACTATCCTATATAATGCATTCCAGTACCACACCGCCACCTCTCACTGCCACCTCAACAAAAAACCTAAAGAAGAATTATCATCTTTCTGACATAACAGATACTAAAACCTTTTTAGCTTCATAAAAAGATAATTCATGGTGGAGCTGTTGTATTGGTTTACTTTACATTGTACAGGTGTGTCTAAGTGGCCATGGAGTGTATACTGCATCATTTGAGGAGAAACATTGAGTGGGGGGAAAACCTGCGGTTATGAGGAATGAATTAGTCAGTATGTGACATTTCATGTTATCAATGAAATGTTTTGGCATGATATATACAACCTCTCTGTGAAGGACCGTGTTATAAATCATTGGACGCTGACATTTTGGATTGGTTATCATGCATGCTCTGCAGGAAGTGGAACTCATTTCAGCATAAAACTGGAGGGGAGGGGAAAGTGTGCCACATGTGATGCTATCTAAGCATATGATTGAGTACATTTGTCCTCCGAGGAATAATCGCATAGTGTTCTGCTGATTTTAATGTGCCACATTGCTGCCTGCAGCGCCTTCTCAAAGAGGACGGCTTAAGTTGTCCATTAAGTAGCACACTGAGAGAACTTTGGGCTGTGCATGGTGAGGATTTGTGACAACTAAGTGGCAGCTCTAAGCACAGCTTTATTTATTCCTGTATTTAGTCAGATAGCTTTTTTTGCTTTAGCTCTATTCAGTGTTGGTGGCTAACCGTGAACTTAACAATGCCCCGGTGGGAGGAGAGACACTAGATGCGGTGTGTGAGCAGCCATTAAGGGGTGACGCGCAATTTTGGAGTCAAGGATCGCTGGATAAGTGTGTTTTGGACGCTCTCCTGCTTAGACCAGGTTAAAAGCCCCAAAACACAAAGGCACCGCTGCATTCTGGGATTCATGAGCTTAACAGTCTTTTTTTTGTGTGGATAATTTGGCAGATTTTACCTTGAGGTAGATATAAACTAAATCACTAAGTGCAGTAAAACAACACTTTTTATTCTAGCTGTTTACTGTAAATAATAGCTGTGTATCGTGAAGGCTTGTGTTTAACATAATGCATGAGGCGGGAAGTCTGCAGGCGGCTACTTTCTCTTCAGCTGTCAGAGACAGTTTGATAGATGACCCAAACTGTCCCTGCTGTCTGCTGTCACTTCTGTTTGTCTCTCTACTAGATTTTGTTGAACCGTCTCTTTGGACAACACTGTATGGACATGTGTTATCTCCTCCCAATCTAGCTTAAAAAAGGGGGTAGCAATCTATTGACTTATGGCAGTCCTTCAAATCCTGCACAAGGACATTGGATTCCTCTTGGCTTCTACTTTTGTCTCCATCGTCTCCCGACTTACCAGTTTATTAAGGAAAGAATGATTTGGTTGGCTGTGTTGAACATTAGCTCGGTTTTTGTCCATTTCCCGCCCCTAATCATGTGGCATCTGGCCACAAAACTTCCAAGAGTGAGTGGTCATTCCTGAGCTTTGTGCCATTATCTGGCTTTGCATCATTTACTATTGATTCACACAATTAAAGCCATATAATGAAGGTCACTTGGGGAAGATTTTAAAAGTCACGATCAGAATCCACACAGTTTCTTTCTGCTGCTAAACTCTAGTATAGCGCGGCTTTTAACAGCTGCCTCTAAATGCTCTGCCAGATGAAAACAATAAATACAGCACACAGAACCACCATCCGCTGCTCAATGTTCCTAATTGTGTAGCATGTGCAGAATAACAGCACAATATTTGCAGAGTTGAGGAAAGAGTTGCATAATCCGGTATTTTTTATTGAAACGATCTGATATACCTCAATGTATGAAAGATTTGGTGCGATAAGTGACGGAATAAAAACGATGTAAGGTTTTTGCTGGGGAGAAAAAAGGCTTTGCAAATATACAGAAACCAAAATTAGGCTTGTATTTTCAGCAAGAGATGTGTTTGCTGTAAAATACAAAAATAAAAATGAAAAAATACACTTTCAATGTGCCCTGTGCAGACAGTAGTGTGTTGATTTGACTCATGTTCATCTTTTCTGCTATACTCTCTGGACCACTGTGTACTTGAGACAGTGTTTTGTACGTGGAGAAAAAAATAACACAAATGCTCTGAATTCAAAAATCTAAAATACTGTGCAGGATTTTCACTCAGACACTCCAGGTGCTTTTATTCCTTCACTTTTGGCACAAAGCTGTTGGTACAAAAGAATATCTAAAAAGCTATAGTTTGCTCTTAAGCTGTACTGGCCTTCGTCTTCTGCTTTCCAGCACGCCAGTGTTCTCCTTCGTCTTCACTATATTTATTCTACTGTCTTGCCTGTCTCGCTGCTGACCTTCAATCCGAAAAAAAGAAAAGCACACCAACCATCACTGGTTCCCGAGCAACATCAGGTAATCTGATGCATACATGGGGAACTCCTGAGGCACCCTCTGTTTTGAGGGTGCGTCGCAACATGTAATGCATAATGCGTATCGTGCCAGATAATGCTCCCCCGGGGAGTCATATGTGAAGTCATAACACATTTTGTGTCAGAAAGAGAATAAGAAGAAGCGTCGTGGTGCTTTTGCCTCGGTGGTGCTCGGGGCGCGGTCTGTCAGTCCCGACACGTTCGCTTGTCCGTTAGTCTGTCAGTTTGTCCACTGACACTTGAGTTCTGTAAAGACAACTCGACAGCTGCTGGCCAGGTTGCCATGGAATTTCTGTTAAGGTCAACATTTCCCCGCTTTCCAAAACATTTTTTTTTTTTTTTTTACATTTTTACACTGTCATTTAGAGTCCTTATGTGTTCGATGACTTATTGACCTTTTCTATAAAGTCACCACCAGGCAAACATTGTGATGTCACATGATTTGATGCGCACTGGTTTTTAAGACAACATATTCATTTCTATGTTAAGCCTCTCATCCTGTCATTATGTTCCTCTTTGAGCAGCGTCAGCAGGGTTAAATTGCCTAAAAAACTTGCTTTCAGATCCTAAATATTCTCTGTGGCATGAAATGTTATTGACTACATAAGCCAGGAAGCCGTAAATCCTGAAAACAAACACCGTCACTGTAGTGATTACTTAGCAAGAGTTAAATGTACAAAAATTGAGCGTAGTTTGATAACATTCGATTTGACAGTGGCCTGACAACATGAGCAAAGAACCCCAAATTGTAAGGCCAGAGAGAAAGCAGGGATGAAAATGCATATACAAAAATGTCACGTTGATCTAATTTTAACTATTAGGACTCAACACAAGTGGGCTGTTGGTATAAGCCTGCCACTGGCTGTTTCAGTCTTCTTTTGTGATATTGTGCATTTCTACCGGAAACAAAAACTGCCTCCCAGCTATCAACCTACATGCTGAAAATGGAAAGTTACTCTAGCAATAATTGGATCTCTGCATGTAAACAAGTTAGAAAGTGTTAACTTTTCTTTTGTGTACATTTAGACGTTTTGCTTCCAGGGCCCCGCTTCTCCACCTGCAGATATTCCACCGAAATGCCTTTCTGCAGTGCTGACACACTGCTGTGTGGAGAGGTCTGGTGTCGTGATGCTAAACTCCAACAGCAAATGTTGTGCACTTATAATAACAAGCTGATGGAGAAAATGGATTGTCAGTTGCAGAAAATCGAGTGCTTCAAGGTTTGGCACATCACTCTGGCCACTCAGTAAGAAAACGAAAGCTCAGACAGAAAAGCAGTTGCCTGTACCAGTTATCTTGTGTGAAGTGCTTGAAAGCAAAAAAGCGAAGTCCCAGCTCTTTTCCTGTTAAAAAAATTCAAAATACACCGTATGCAATTCATTTAATCATGAAATTATTTGAATACAGTATACATTTAATTAATGCCTATATTTATGTGTAAATACATGAGTTGTGACTATTAAAAGTCAAATATTTTTCCAGGTGTCCTCTGCTAGTCATAGTCTCCCAGTCAAAGCAATAGTCAAACCTCCATATATGAGATTATTAACCAAGCGGGCTGTGTCGTGAAGCGGAGAGAGGTACAGGCTGACATTTGACCACAGGTTGGTGGCAGAAGTGGTTCGTCTTGTCAGAGCCGTAACAGCAGTGAAATGCCACTGTCAGTTATTGTTCTGCGGTTGTCATGGCTTATGTGAATCCATTTTCTCAGTTTGAATACGTTCTGTCAGGGAAGAAAAGGCCCAAACTCAAGTCTTCTCTGCCCAGTTTTTGACAGGGAGCATCTGACAGCAAATGGCTGCATGGCCCATTCACAGATGAGACACCCATCTGTCCTTGGACCGCCTTCTGTCTCTCACAATGGCTTCATTTTCTTCACGATTGCTTTACTCCTTTTACCGTGATCACCTGCCAGATCAGATTGGAAACTGTCACGGTGTGATCTCAGGCATCTACGCACTTCATTGTTACACTGATCTGTCTGTCCGTACGGCCAGACAGATAGTATTTTTGGATTTCATATTATAAATAACTGATGATGGCATTGCCTGTTTGCGCTTTAGATGTCTGTGCTGTATCTGCCTCGCACAGTGACGGATGCATTCCTTTATTTGTGCGTACGAAAACACGGTCGCTGCTGCCCATACAGTGATAAGCATCCTCACTATACAGTATACAATAGTCTGACCATAGAAACCAACAGGGTTTTTGAAAAGAAAAAAACAATTATCACTTGTCGGGCAAAGTATTTTCCAGGTGATTTCATCCCATCATCCTCACGCAGTCATTTGGCGATCCACTTTCCACGTAGTACCTCGGCATTATTAGGTGTTTCTGCGGCAGGGATACGTACGGAGGGGGGCGACTTTTCCACGAAGATGATTTTTGACCCTGAGGGATTTCACAGAGCTCCAGCCTATATTTGACCTGGCAGCATGTACCCAGCCTGTCAGACACTTCCGTGGCTTTGAAGAAAACTTTCCCTCAGCCCTTTTCGCGGCATCATGACATGACACTCCACTCTGAATCAGCCCCAACGTCCCAAACCCAGCATCCTAACATCGTCGGAAAAGTGTAGCAGTCAGAGTGTGTGCGGATCCATCTGGGATAGTAAGATCAGAAGTGTGTAGACTCTAATGAACTGGCTCAGGCTTCTGCAGGCTTTTTTTCATGTTTGGACAGAGAAACACATAACTGGGGAAATAAAGTCAGATGCTTATTAAATTGAGTCAGCACAGGCAAAATAACTACCAAAACATGGTGTCTTATAAAAAAAAGTCAGTTAATTAATTCAGCTTTTGCAAAATTGCTTCCCCTAAAAAACAGTTTCTGGTTTTTGTTTTTTTCTCATTGAAACAAGATCTCATAACTCTTACAGATCTGTCCAAAAAGCAGATCAAGTTAGAATAATTTGAGAGTAATTAGAGACTAGATGTCGTGACGCCTTAGAAACAGTCGCGCAGTTTCGGCTCTTGGTCAGGAGTGTGTGTTCAACTAAATTAACTTGAAACTGCTTGAAAATTCAATTTGGTGACTCGGCTGTCTGGCGATTGTTGAAACATGGGAAAACTAGCTGGGTGCTATTTTCTAAGCTTGCAATGTGTGTGAACAATACAGTAATGGGTCTCATTATCAGTGCTGATGTTGTTACATATTCCATTTTTTGTCGGTTAAAGCAGCACGATGGTGTGATGGCTTTGTTTTGAGCAAAATAAAAAGGTAATTAGATTTTTGATGTGAAACACATGGACGAGTTGGAGTGAAAATATTGCCGAAGGACCAACCACAATTCACACACACGAATTACCACTTTTAAAATGAAGTTCTGTTTTATAGCCCTTGTGTCACCGTCTCAGTGTCTCACCATGCACAGGCAAGCACATGGATCCTCTTTCTCTACAGCAGGAGGTGTCTGTTAGCCTAAAGAGAACTGACACATGACCTCATAATTGTCAAGCTGGCACGCTCTGACGGAGCGTGTGAAGACTGTGAGGTGACCATGAGATGACCGCGGGCGACTGGAGTTATTCGCTCGCTAGACGTAGTTTAACGAACGTATGCAAGCCGGTAGAGAAGCTGCAATATTTCAGTGTCTGGGGACGGGAGCGACAGTAACAACGAAACACTAAACAACAGCGCGGTGAAGGCCGTCAGACTTCAAACAGAAGCAGTCAATCCGGTCCGAGGATGAGGTTGAGCCTATTAGCCTTGAGATCTGATAAAGGTTAGCTGAGCTTCTGACAGCTCACTCATGGCACCCAGAGAACCAGAGTTATGCAAGTAAGCTAAAGTTGTGTATCACTGTGGTTGTTTTTAAAGAGAATACATGTTGACATTGGTAGGTAACACTTACCAATGAGTAGTGACTTAATATCTTTATAAATTACTGTGAAGCACGTATTAATGCCATATCCTACAAATACTGGGCCATTTAGAGTTTTGCCTCAATAACCTCCTAATTGCTGCTTAGTGACAGGATAACAGAATGAGAGAGAGGGGCGGTGACACGCAGCAAAGGGCCCCAGGCCGGGACTCAAACCCGGGCCGCTGCAGCCAGGACCAAGCCTCTGTACATGGGACACCCACGCCACCAACTGAGCTAATGGGTGCCCATAAATGACAGTCGTATTATGATTTGCTCAGTGAGGTCATAAATACAATCCATTCTTATGTAACAAACTATAAGTGTTAATTATGTCCAAATAACTCCAAATGAAGTCTTTCTTACTCAGGATAAGTTCAGCATTCCTAATTGAGATCTTACTCATGACTTCTTCACCCGAAGTTTGACTCCTATTAACCTACACAGGTACGACTACTGAATGAGTAATGAGCAAGACCTCGCTTAATGGCCCAGTAGTTGTAGAGGGTCATGCAGAATAAGGTATTGCTTTATAATGGCTACTTCAAGACTAATAAGCTATTCATATCAATGCTAATAAGCAGGTATTTACTGGTGAGCATGTGTAGTTAACGGTGCGCCTTAATACAAAGTGTCACCATGAAATTTTGAAGCCATCTTCTTTTAAACCTGCGTATATAGTTACACGTGTTGTATCATAAGCATCCCACTGAAATAGCATTATCTTAAATTTGATCTCTGAGTTGATTTCCCAAATCAAGAGTGATGTCAGTGTAGACTTTGTAATTTCCTTATTTTGAACACCAGCTGTGACAGAGTGAAAGATGAAATATTGCTGCCACCCAGAACCATTTCGGTGAGCGCGGCTCAGGTATGTCTGCAACACAGTCGGTGACACTCGATCACTTACGCTCCTCGTTGAATACATTAAGACAGAAGTTTCTTGGAGATTATTTATAATTTAGTAATGGGGGAGCTCATTATACACACAGCTAATGTAAACTCTGACTCTAATGCGGATAAATTCATGTCTACAGTTTTGTGCTTTCTGCTACAGTTGTGTAATATATTAAATCAGCTAAGGATAACATTCATTTATTTACTTAATTATGTCCATTGAGTTAGACTGAGTGCAGCTGTGCCTTTTGTATTGCACCCATTTGCGAAACAAGATAATGCAAGTCATTCTGGAAACCAATGCACGCTGATTTGGCCCCTCGCAGTGGAGTCCAAATGATGCGCCGGGATTGTTAATTCTATTTTTTTTTTTATTACTCTTCATTTTGAAAATGTTAATTTACTGAAAAGATATTCGTTGCTTGAAATGGTCCGACTAGCTGATAAGATCAGATAGAACACAATCCAGTCCGTGTCGTTATTAACAGTCATGCATGCAGTCCCCGCGTGTAGTGAGAGCCATATAGCACTCTCCCGTCAGCCTTACATCCTGCTGAAATTCTACATTAACAGCTAGACAGGGGTGGTAAATTAGAAATGAAGAGGCCTCTATTGACACGGGACTGTTGGCCTGCACTGGGGCTCTCTGAGGCCCCACACAAGCCACCATTTCAATTCTCCGAATAAATCCTTCTGTGGCCACAACGGCCGGGAAGCAGTAATTCACAGCTGCACGCATTGGAAAGAGAGACTCACATGATGGCTACATCTCTCCTTCTCCACTGACACCAGAACACTCCCCTCTGTGATCCTCGGTCCCAGAAGCCCCAAAGAGCATCGAATCAGTCTGACAAAACAGAGCTGTCACAGTCTGTCTGCATCCAGACAGAGAACAGATTCCCTGTCTGTCCGTCCGTCCGCCTGTCTGTCTGAATGTCTGTCTGTCTGTCTGTCTGTCTGTTTATATGCCTGCCTCTCTGCCTTCTCTCTGCCCTTTCCATGTTTCTGTCTTTCCTTTTTTCTTTCAATCCTTCTTTTTTTTTTTACATCTGTCCTTCCTTTCTTGTCTCCTTACTTCCTTTCATCTTCCCATCTTTCTTTCCTTCACACCTCTTTGTTCTGTCTTTCCTTTTTACAGTTCTCCCCCTCTTCTGCCTTTCCTTTCTTTCTTCCTTACATCCTTCCTTTTGGCCTCACTTTTATTCCCTCCAGTCTTTCCTTTTGTTTGCCCTTCCTCTCCTCCATCTTTCCTTTCTCCCTGTAACTGCTCTTCTCATCTTCTCTTCCAATTTTATTTTCCATAGATTCTTGCTTTCTCCCCTCTTTCTTTCATTTCTTCTGTCTCTCTTTCCTTTGTTCATCTCTCCATCCTTCTTGTCTTCACATCTATCATTCCTTCCTTTCTTTCACCCTTCCTTTCTTCCCTCCATCAATCCCCTCTTAATCTGTCCTTCCTGTCTGCCATCCTTCCCTCCACCTTTCCATTCGTCTTCCCGTCTTTCTTCTCTATCCCACATTTCTTTATTTCTTTCTATCATTCTTTAGTTCTTTAGTTCTTTCTATCATTCCTTCATTTCTTCCAGTCCACCTTCCTTTCCCTATCCTACTTCATATCTTTCTTCTTTCGGTCCTTTGGACCCCCCCACCACCACCACACACACACACACACACACACACACACACACACACACCCCTCATCTCTCTCTCTCCATCCCTCCATCCATCCTGTATCATGGTCTGGACACAGCTCTGTGCTCTGCAAACATTGTCCTCCACGTGGCTTCAGCCTCATGTGTTGCTGCTGTTTGGACAGCATCGAGACAATCAGATCTGTGTTAAATGCAGCCTCACACTGGGCTCCACTCTGATTGGTGTGTCAACACAGGCTGGATTTGAACTGCCTGCTCAAATGTGACTCTGTTTGTTGTGCCGTCCATTCAAATCCGACTGAGATCTCATGAATAGGTGAGAGCAAGCTCATCAGATTTGAGCAGGTAGTGCAAATCCAGCCCGTGTTGACTGACACACCAATCAGCAGAGGAACAGAGTGAGAATGTGTATTTTTCACTGAAAAGCCTTCTGTCCCTTCAAATATGTTTGGCAAGTCTTTATTTTGTTCCTCTGTCTTGCAACATTCTTTATTTATTGCAGTCTGAACAGGAAAAAAAAATGTTTCCCTCTGTTTCAAAGAAACAAAGAGCGCACATGTCACATATAGGTGAGGGAAAAGAAGGATTTGATCATGCAGTTAAAATCAAGAGGCAGAACAGAGGTCTCTGGAGGTTTATGGTGCTGCTGGTTGGGCAGGGAGGTGGCAGCAGCAGAAGGGATGGAGTCACAACCAAATCACTGCAATTAGTAGAAGAAGCACAGGAGACTAGTGCCCCCCAGTGTTTGCCAAGTATACATTGTGATTAGTTTCTGTATGCTCATGTGGAATTCTTTTTGTGACGTGCACTGATCCAGTGAATTTGGTATTCAGTTTTTGGCATGAAATCTCACCTTTAACTGCTGATGCACTGGTTTTTAAGTGTCCTTTGCAACGTCATTGAGTTTAGAAACAAAACCCAGGCAGAGTGGATGAGTGCTTGTGTATGAGGCAGGAGGTCTGCTGGACTCCGGCTTTTCATCCGTGATGTGAAAGAAGTAACAAATCTAATGATGTACCTGAGGCGTAGCCACTTTAAAGTGTAATCAAGGCTATGAAGAGGAAATTACAATTTGCTTGAGCTGTCATAGCAAATAGATTTATCCCGGACGAGCTTGTCAGTCATGGATGAAGTCTTCATAGATCCCTTTCAGTGTTGATTCTCCATGGAGAAGCACTAAGACTGTATTGACCTACTTTACTTCATGTATTTTCAGAGAACAGTATGTCTTTAGCTATTCTTCCCTGCTGTGCCTCAATACCCATAATCCCTTTGTCTGGGTTGGATTTGTCGTACTCAACGCACGTTTGCCTTCCCCCGTCACTGGCTGGTATTTACGCCCAGGTTGTTGTCAATGTGTAACTAAGGTGAGTCAGGAAGTTCTTGTTCCTCACGGGATTTTACAGGGTGCCACTGTGTTACGTTTGGCTTTTTGCTCGATACAGGATAAAGAGATACAGTGTTATCATGTAGAGCAAGTTAATCATACATCATAACAGGAAACTGAATTTGACTTTGTGTAGGTGTGAAACGGCCTCAGTCTGAACTGTTCTCAGAGCCCGTGTGAATCAGCATTTGCAGAAGAAAAAAAAAGCAACAAAAATCATTTGCCCCGACAAAGTGTCAGCCTGGGCGGTTTAATGACATTTTAAGAACTTAATCTGAATATCCCATCGAGCCTAATAGGGGATACATCCTCTTCCCCTGGAGCTAAAGTCCTGTCTCTGTGGGAACCGCCTGATAGCAGGTAGACTTTGCCCTGAAGGGGAGCTAACACTACAGGAAGAGCAGCGGGACACACTCCTGGCCGTCACAGACAAGGTAAGACACACTATAACGGATCCGGGCTGTAATTAATTGATTTATGTGAACAGACCTCAAGTCAAACAGCGATTGATCACTTGTTAAACACTTGAAAAACACAGCGGGTGCTTTTTGTTTGTGTGTTTTGTTTATCACGTCTCTGAGGTGATGTTTGGAACATACTTGGCTATGTAAGCGGATGGAAACAAAGTCCACCTCAGGTCATTCAAGAACTTGAGAATATGTTCAAACGTATTATGACTTTGTTCCGTCTGTTCAGGGGTTTTAGTTTTAGGGGGTTGGGAACTGGAGCCAGAAGTCAAAATGTGTTTATAAGTGGCAGGTGACTTATCTCAAAAAGTCATTTCTTATCACTGATATTACAGGAAGTGTATGATGTTATTTTTTTTAAACCACAGATAGACAGATTTACACGCAGTGCGGATGGTTGTTTGATACTGTTTACAGTATGGGGTTTCTGCGTAGTCATCGCTTTGCAGCAGTTTTATATCACACAGAGCAGGTCAGTGTGATTTTAATGATTCATGCAAAAACCAGGAACATTTCAGATGAATGTGTTCCTCTCATATCCTCATAAATAGATTCCATGAGTCTGTCTGTCCTCCTTGATGACAACTGCATTTCCACTGAGATCAATTAACCACAACCTATTTGGCCATTAAATATACATACAGTGCTATTAGATGGAGGGCTTAAGGACATAATTATGGATGTTAGTCATGAATGGCTCTCAGCGTTTGTGTGATGCACCATTTTGTAATTACCCATTTATTTGCTCCCCACTGACATCGCCCGCTTTGGCAGTTTAACTCACTGATGAAAGCGCTGACGCCTTCGTGCCTCAGCCATGGCCTCGCCTTTTACCTGTAACTCTGACAGTTCTTCTCCATCAGTTTTTGGGCCTCAGCTGATGAAAAAGACCTGCCAACTTTTGCCGGAATGGACCGCACTCATGGCAGTAACGAGGACGGTTATGGACTTCGCCCTCCTCCGTACAGTCCTCAGGACCATGCGAGCAATCCATACACAGGGATGACCTACCAGGTTAGTAGCAGAATTCAAACGCTTTTTGTGTAGGCTCACAGTAGAAGAGGAAATGAGTGGGTAAAACCATGTTCTTTTCCTACTAATTTTGGATTGAGCGACTATTTGTCTTTGCCAAACTCATACACCACCAACCTTTGATCTTCATAAAACACTCTCAAAACAAAGCGCTGTTTGCACATTTAATTACACATGGCCGATTGGTTTTCTTTTAATTAATGCACTTCAAAAAGAAAACTAGGAACACTACTCATGATTTTTGTTTATAAGTAGAATTTCCTTGGCGTTGTTTGATCTACATGTGTTGTTGTTGTTGGTTTGGACGAGCCAGGTGGGGAAGGGGAATGTTACGGTGGTCTCCCCTCCTGCCACCTACGATAACATGGTCCACCCTGAGGAAGTGGCAGCGGCGGGAGGCAACGAGCAGTACGGCCAAGCTCCACCTGACTACTCTCATGGCTTGGATGATAACTGCTTCAGTGACGGCGCAGTACGACGAGGTAAAGGGCCGGACTCATCGAAGGAACGGGCAGAGGGAGAAACAGAACATGGGAGAGGCGAATATGCCTTTTGTCTGCATGGTCGGAGCTGGAAAAGGCTGAGTGATATTTACTCCCTCGTTTGCTCCGCAGTGTTTTTCTTGAGATTGATTTGAAATTGAAAGTTGTTTCCTGATCTCTGCTGTACCCTGCCTCAGCTTTCCACCGCCCACGCAACACAGCTCATTTTAAATGAGAGGATGAAATGTGGGTCTGATGAAAACACTAAGGCATTTTGAAATGCAAAAAAAAACAAAAAACAAAACAAAAAAATTCTACCTGCCTCTCTGCTTCCCTTTGTTTTTTCTTTGTTGTCTAGCTTTGTACTGTGTGCCTTCTTTCTTTCTGAAAAGGTTTCATACGGAAAGTCTACTTGACCTTGATGATTCAGCTCCTGGTGACTGTCGGGATCATCTGTGCTTTTCTTTACTGGTGAGGCAGCATTACACAAGGGAACGCCCATCCAAAAAGGAGATTAATCCAAGTCAGGCACCCACCTTTTCATCCATCCATCTGTCTACATTTAGTGTTGTCAGCATTGTTAGAGCACCCAACATCACACAGGAGCACGAGTAGCATATTTCTCCCCCCTGTAGAAACTTTGAGCGTGCAACCTGGCGCGGCTCGAATCATCATAAATATGTGAAGTGAGACAAGATGGTGGAGAATAAAAGTGCATTTTCTGCCGCATTATATTTTTGCTTGCAGTAGCTTGAAAGCTTTATGTTTTGTATAATGGATGTGGTAGAACACTGCTCCAGTCATTTCTTTTCATAAATTGAATTCGGCTCCCATGTGCACAATGCCCTGTCCTCTGTTAATATTTAATAAAATCATTCTACTGCCTCTATCACATAAATGGCGCCTCTATTAAACACTCCCCCTCCCTTTTTTTCTTCTCATATAACAGGGACACTCTCCGGACATGGACATTGTACAACTACTGGTTCTCCTACACCATGATGTAAGCGCTCAAAAACAGTCAGATTGTGGAGGTGATGTACGCATTTGTTATTTTAATCAGTTTTGCCCCCTGCAGATCTCCTCAGTGAAAATCTCTCTCACGGATATCCCACTGAAGCAAATCACAAACTGTCACCTCAGTCTGAATCCCAATCCAAGAAACTGCCAGCTGCACTGTGCATAAATAATGCACTCACTCAGTGAATTCACATAGTGAAAACTTATTTTTTTCTGTTTATAGCCTGTTTATTTGCTATTTACGCTACACTCTATATTCTCTGTGAAATAGGGTGGTGGTGTTGGTGCTCATCTTGGTCCTGTCCTGCTGCGACAACATCCGTCGTCGAGTGCCCCTCAATTTCATCACCCTGGGCCTGTTTGTGAGTAGAAGCAGTACCAGCCAGGCATCATATTAAAGCCCCACCTCAGCTGCTCTAGTTCACTGTTTTTTTTCTTCTTTCTTTTTTTTCTGTGTCATGTATTTACTTTTGATTTTGTCTCTCCCTCTCTGTCTCAGACTGTAGCGGAGGGCCTGATGCTCGGCTCTGTGTCGGCGTGAGTTTCCAAGGATGAATCCCCACCTGATGCTGACTCATTTGCACAATAATAACCCCATTTGATCCATATCTGATAGCATGTAGGATGTCAGCGATGAAGCCATCAAACCTGATAAGATGATATCATCGCTGGTTTACCAAATTAAAAGGGGGGGGGGGTTGCTCAGCCAAAGATAAATCAGAAGCATCACAAATACTTTAAAAACCAATTTCTCTGCAGCAGGGCCTGTGTACACACAAGCTACCTTTTCCATCAGTGAGACGTTTTTTTTTAGCAGCTTGTCACTGGGACAGAAAAAGACCTGCCTATCAATAATACATTCAAATGATCATATTTATAGGACATTGCCTTAACTGAAGCTGCACTGTAACTGATATGAACATAGGCAATACATTATGCAATGCACTTCCAAAGGGGGGGGGGGTCCCTGCCATCAATCGACTTGAGACACATAATACAGACTATTAGATAAAAAAGGACCACATTTCTCATAAGAAAGTAATGTTTCGCTTTTAGGATAGAACGCAACCCTACTGCTCATGATTGCACTCTGCCTGCTGATTAGTTAGACACGATGCTGCGGGGTGCCGTTCCCTCTGAACAACCGTTTGATATTTCTGTCTGCAGGTACTATGAAGCCGAAGCAGTTCTGTGGGCTGTGGGGGCAACGGCGCTGGTGTCCTTCGCCTTGACTCTGTTCGCCATGCAGTCAAAGGTGAGATCTGCCACACGCTCTGAACTCAATCTGCAGGGCAGCCAAAAGGGAAATTTCATAAACTGCGGTGACTTTGCCATGCAGTCGGTGCTAAACGTCCGTCTACTGAGCTGTCTTTCCTGTGCAGTCAAAGGAATAGTGTTAAGCTGAGCTGTGGCCCAGGTCTCCTCGTGCACTGTGTGCTATTTGCAGTCACCAGGGAAGGTTTTAAAACTCCAAGGAGTTTGCTGTCCAGGCGACACTATGATTAGTGCTGAGATCAGTGCATTTGTCAATCAAGTTAATTCCACGTGTCCAGTGGTGGGACAGAGTTAAACCTCCGGGCTGTTTTCATGCTGGCTGGGGCTTATATCATAAATCTGGGTTCTGAAATGGCCTGGAGCCTTTTGTCATTTGTTAAACACCCTCTCTTCCTCTTTTTTTGGGGATGTCTCCTTTTACCATGAACTATCTAATAAGGCAAACACGCTCTGAGATTAATGTTTGAAAGGTCTCTTTCGCTGACACGCTGGGAGACATGACGATCGCCCAGCAGGGTATTCTGTAATATTGAAAAGTTAATTTCTTTTGCATTTCATGCAGGTGCATGCACACACTCATACAAAAAAAAAACAAAAACAAAAAACGAATCGACCTGCATCCCTGATCTCTCATCAAAAGCCAAATCTAGAAATTACAATAATAACTAAAAAGCTCTGATACATCAAAGTGGACCCTGAAGACCAATAGTATTTCCATTTTATTTTATGGTGCGAACAAAGCCTGTTAATATTTGTACAGTGATGTCACTTGGTTTATATAACAGCTTTTGCTTGTGTAAGTGACATTTAAGAGTTGCGACGTTTTATTAGCGAGAGTCAAAGAGCACAAGTGAGGAGACCTTTCCGGAATATCTTCACCAATAGTTTGGCATGCTGCTTCAATAAAAGGCTCATATAAGGAGGGAAAGTAATCACACAGTCGGTGGGGCAAAAAAATTAGACAAGTGAAACAGATGTAGGCCAAATTCAAATTGCATTCAGAGTCCCTCTTAATTGCCT
Source organism: Diplodus puntazzo (assembly GCA_963678695.2). Taxonomy (NCBI): domain Eukaryota; kingdom Metazoa; phylum Chordata; class Actinopteri; order Spariformes; family Sparidae; genus Diplodus; species Diplodus puntazzo. The sequence goes on along the minus strand of OZ023160.1, from coordinate 22,792,335 downwards.
CTAAATGCAGTTTGGCATTTCACAAATTTTTGCCACTTAATGCATCTGAAGGAGCAGATTTTTTTTCCCCCTGCTTAGATTGGATAAACTGAGCAGGCATGTGTTAATTATCCCGAGAATGTATCTATAATGCTCTGTGCTCATGTAATGTGTAGAATGGATGAATAAAGAGCCTGCATAGAGGGCAATAAATAGATAATGTAAGTGTCCTCATTGAATTTTTCATCTGATGACTTCATCTTGCAGATTTCTGCCCCGTCTTGCTCTGCAGTTGCACGCTGCGTGCCGAGAGTCTTAGTCGCTGTCACTGCGATATACGTAAATGTCATACAGACTGCCTCGGCCGGGTAGCTCACTGCTCCTCAGGTGATCAGTGCTAGCGATTCTCTATAGCAACTGCCATCTTTCCGCTGTCTATTTGAAAAGGGCACACAGGCCAAAAGGCCACCTCCCCTCCCTTTCTCCGTTGCCTGCGTTGCAGCTTGTTGATTAATTATCTGGCATCTTTATATCCGGAATCGTTAGGCTTTTCTTGTGTGTTGAACCGCAATATGTCTTCATCATTAAGCGATCCGCAGCATCTCAGAGCACAGCTGCAATGCAGACGACCTTGAGCACCCTGGCTTGAGTGTAAATGAGAGATGTACTGTTTTCTGTTTGAGAGGCTTGTCACATTCACCGTCTTTCACTCTTCTCCCTCCCTATCTTGCACCAGTGGGACTTCACCGCAAAAAGTGGGAGCCTGTGGGTGTTTGCCTGGACCCTCTTCTCGTTTGCACTGCTTTGTGCAATTCTCCGATCGCAGGTAGACGAAGGAGCGGCTGTGTTTACACCCTTGTGTTTGCAGTGAGAGCATGTTTGAAATGAATTGCAGTGGCGTGCAGCTGGAGGCGGGCAGTTCATAAGCATCAGAGCTTTTATCACCAGGATGTACTGCCACTGACCCGTGTACTGAGCGGACTGTAAAGAGGAGTGCCGATACTCTCGGCTCTCTCAGGAGTTGCACTGATCTGATGCATTTAAATGTACGCTGCTGTCTACTGTGACGGCTGATAGTATATGCGTCCCATTGATTTCAAAGTGCTATTTATACACAGCCACGTCTGACCTGAATCAGGGAATCAACACTGCTTTCTGAAAGCATACTGTGTGCACCCATTATCAGCCTTTACTATCATATTTCCCCCACAGAACAACTAAAAAGGATTAAGTACGCCTGCTTTTTCAGCAACTGAGATAAAGGATGCGGCTGAGTTATTGTGTCCGCAGGAAGCACACTGTATCATTTCAAGATAGAAAATAACAAACGCTTTATTCTAAGTGTTGAAACAGTATTTTTAAGCTACATATTACATAATCACAGATCAGTTTAAAGTCGATTATGTTGCTAAATGCCTCCTGAATTTTGTCTCTTTCTTTCAACAGTATGCTTATATCACGTACGCCTGCCTGGGAACCTTGCTGTTTTCTCTAGTAAGTACACTTAAACTTTAATGACAGAATGCTTTTCTCTTTTTTTTTTGCAGCACAGGTTGAATTGAAAAAAACAGACTGATCATGACCTTTTAAAATGAAAGAAACCATCATTGAAAGAAGGCGTGAAGTCAAGATCCCAGGGTCGAGCAGCTTCGCTTCGGTGTCTGTCACAGTAGTTAGTGTACAGAGAGAGGCTCTGATGTCCTCGTGCCCTTTAATTTCAATTATGCACCGCTTAACAGCAGTAGGCTTCATTTTCACAGCCACCTCTCTGCGTGCCTTTGGCATTAACAGCAAATGTTGTGACCCATCCCGTCAGCCGGTGGAACAAACTGCGACTGCACACAGAGCCGAGCAGGCTGTCAGCGGCAAGTCACAACTTATTTTCAGCTGCAACTACTCCGACGACACGATTATTTACATGGCCTGTTTATCAGCACAATCCCCCCTCTCTCTCTCAACGATAAGAAACACAGCCTGTGCTTTCTTTTCAGACTGATTCTTGTAACCGGCTCTCCGTCTCTTTCATCACACTAAGACGCTGCCTTCAGATGTCAGTGTTGAAGCGTCTCATCACTCTCTCTCTCTCTCCGTCTCTCTGCAGTATTTGGTGTTTGATACCCAGCTCATCCTGGGTGGAAAACACAGGAAGTATGAAATCTCTCCCGAGGAATATGTGTTCGCCGCTCTCAACCTTTATTTGGACATTGTCACCCTGTTCCTCCTCCTGCTGCAGCTCATCGGCCTCTGCCGCTAACACTAAACGCTGATGACAGGCCCACCTACAGAAAGACTGAAACGCCTCTGACATACAATATCAAACAGTTTAGTGCATCATGTATCTCGATTCTCCACCCACTCATTAGTGCTCAGGATGTCAAATTTAAATAAGCAGAGTCGACTGTGATGTGTCCAAAAGACAGTTTTGTTTTTGTTGTCAAACATCAGGGTGAATGTTGTTATGAACTGTGATTTGCTGTGTGCAAAATGTTTTGAAGGATGCTCAATTTGAGATTTTCGTACTGCATTTACATGTATTTCTACCTAAAATCATATGCTGAATAGATGGTTGTATAAATACGCTGCTTGAGCTTTACATTACTGTTAGTTTTAGCCTTGAACTGAACTTAAAATCAAAGAGACAGTTCACACCAAAATCAAAAACACATTTTTCTTCTTATCCGCAGTGCTGTTCGTCCATCTAGGTTGTTTCAGTGTGAGTTGCTGAGTTTTGGAGATATCAGCCGTAGAGATGTTTGTATTTGTTGAATGTAACAGAACTAGTTGGCATTCAGCTTGTGATGCTCAATGCGCCAAAAATATTCAAACAAAAACTCAACAGCAATGTGTCTTTCCAAACATTATGACCCAGTTACTCAAGATAATCTACAGACTGTGAGCAGTTTCATGTTGGAGCGATTTTCTTTCTAACTGAACTAAACTTGCAAACTGCATCACTGTCCTTAGATAGTTAGCCTCTATTTTTGGGGGCTGAACTGTCCCTTCATCTTGTGATCTGTGCCACATTTAAAAGTTATAACAGTCTTGCTGTTGATAAAATTGAATCGTGTGTCCTACAGTTTAAAGGAAGTCTGAAGGATGCTTTTGCAAAACTAGATTCCAGAAACCAAACTTAACTCAAGGAAAAGACAGAATCTGTCTTTGCACTCCCAGGGAACCAGGCATGATTTCTTTGCTCAGAACGTGGGTCTCAGTGAGCAATAAAAACAAACACATGAAAACTCAACACATAGTTTATTGGCATCACACATCAAACATGTTTCATATAAAGAGGGAATGTATCAAGTATAGACTATGAAAGTGCAAATAGCATTTCAAGGATTAGTTGCTTTACAATAGAAAATCTCAATGAGTTAAAAAAAAAATTTATATGCCATTTTAAAATAAATCACCTGAACATCAGAGGTGAAATACAAAGGAAGTACAAACTCCATTTAGACTTCTACCCATTTCATGCACAGCAAACTGTAACACAAAAGAGGGAAACACATCTCATCTCCTCTGTTCGACCCACTTTACATTAACCAAACTCCACTAACCATATGGCACTCACAGTTTCACAACTTCAAGACACTTTTCAAAGCAATCACTATCTTTAGATTTAATGTGGTTCTACATGTCTGCTAGGAAAAGAAAATAATTACCTTCTGTCAGACATTAGTCTGTACCAAAACATTTAGTCTTAAACGTAAAACACTAATCAGTGTGTTTCACTGCAAACTGATTATTCACAATCCATTTTCTTTAATGGATCTGATCTATTTCAAATAAATACCTACTTTATATTGCAACTTTCCTCCATTTTAGTGTCTTCAGGTAAGGTACGTGATACACATATAGTAGGTCAACTCGTTCCAAAGTCAATATAGTGATAGTTTCTAAGCCACAGAAAGAATCAACTGTTTAACCAACCGCACATAGAAATAAAACCTTTTTTTCAAAATATTTGGGGATGACATTAACCGTCATTCGTTTTGCCAAATCATAGCAAATCAGTATTAACCTTTAACATAGCACTACCAGAACCAGCAGAAAGCCTCATGCTACAAACATCTTGATGGAGAAAAGAAATTCAAGATCTCATGTTTGCACACTTTATGAGAGAAAAAACTTTAAGGTAACAGGTGTTTGTTTTGTTTACACTATAAATACTGTGTAATTAGCACTCAGAAAAAATGCGTGAAAAAGAATTAAATAACGGCGATCGACATAAAGGCACTGTATCTCTAACTGTGTAGAGAACTGTTTCAAAGACATGGGCTCCCCATGTGAGATGCAACACACATTCATGAACTCTCCATGCATTATACACCCTGCAGCCCGGGACATCTGCAGAGCTCCAGGAAGGCTTTGCTTATATTACACTTGAACAGAACCCAGAGATGAATTACAGTGACTTGGGCTGGATTAATGAATTCACCAAAGTCTGAATGTGATTGCCTGATTATTTCTCTCACTGGCCTTCCCCGCAGTGTATAAACAAGACTACTCACTGTCTACTTCATCTGTCAAGCTCCATATTTAGCTGCAGTACTCAAACATTACTTTAAGCAAGCTACAATGGAATTCAGAATAAACTGAACTGAAGGACACTGAGCGCCCCTCTGGGCCTGTCAGTGTTTCTCTTTTGTACAGATCAGACAGTGTTTCCCATTGAAAGTGTGTTCGGATTGAGGCTTCGAGATGAATAAGCATTGTCAACTCAAATTTGAAATGTTTTCCAGCAGGCCACCAACTTTTCATTTGAATGATTTATCTCAATTGTTTTGTGTGGATGTTTCACATAATAAAGTTAACAACCATTATGGTCTTGGACTACAGATTTACACAGCACACTAGTGAGATCTGAAAATATCACTCAGCCACAACCTCGAATAAAAATATGGCTCGCGACGTTCACATTTAGGTTCAGCTGAGCTGTTGAGATTGTAATAAGTAGGCACAATTTGCTTCAAAGAATCCACTTGGTGACTGCAAATTGTGCTTTTGCTAGTCAGTGTTTGGCAACTAGAAAGTAGGCAGGTTTGGACAGGAGCGAGGAACTATTTCCCTGCCTGTACCTCACAGATTCAATATTGGAGCAATATATTAATCTGCTCATATGTACAGCTGAAAAACATCCTCTAAACCTGATTCAGACACATACAGTAGGCTTTTACTCCAGTAGACAAAAATATATATATACCTGCACTACGTAAGTCTCTAAATCTCTTAATTCCTTTAAATTTGATTTCAGAAAGAGCAACGTATTCATATTTATATCAGCACAGAAACACTGTATGAAATACGTAATGTATGAACATTGTTATCAAATGAAATCTCTCCTTCAGTTAGTGCTTTCTTTTCAGGAGGGCTGGTCGTTGGGGGGCTGACAACACAGTAAACGCAGGAGAACCATCTAACTGCAGTGCTAGACTAAGCTACGAGTCTAAATACTTCTTCCCCCACTTTTCTACAAACACATTCTTCATTCTGTATACATTCCACCTGAACAGCTAATTCCTCAGTTCTATTTCATTTGCAATCTCTGGTGTTAATTTTTTTTTTTGGCCTTTCCAAAATAGCTCTTTCCACTCTCAGCCAATCACTTCATACCAAGTGCACTTGGTCCTCCCACTCAGACGAGCTAGTGCTGGGCAGCTGGTCGGATATGGAGTCGCATTGCGGAGTGTCGACATGGCAGACTTTCAGGCCCCCCCGCTCAGTATGTTCTCCACTTGCATCGAGGGTGTAAGGTCGCGTCATGGTGTCCAGCCCCACAAGATCTAACTGGGTCGGCCTCTCTGCAACAGCACACTCCTTCTCCTCCATGTCACTCAGCCTCTGAGAGCAGAACGCCACATCTGCCATCACTTCCTGAGGTTTCCTGTTTTCAGGCAGGACGACCCCGCCTTTCTCGTCATCCTGCAGACACCCACCTCCGCCTGCATGGAATGCGCTTAGGTTAGAGTCTGTGTCAGAAGAGGTTGAGGGGACCAGGGTGATACCCTGAGGATTCATGTCGTGGAACCAAGCCATAATGTTGCCCAGCAGGTTTGCATTTGCTGCTAAAGCAGAGGATGAGGAGGGGTCATGGCTGCCACATGTGGTCGAATCTAAAGTGTCACTGGAGGAAGAGAAGAGGCCTGTCGATGAGTTGCTGCCGCCTGGAGCCACTGGTATTGGCACAGAAGCCCTGTAGGCCCGGGTGTGACTTTCACAGTGCTGCACAGAGGCAGTAACACTAGTGGCAGCAGAGTACTGGCTGCTGATGTTGGTGTTGCCAAGTCTAGCCAAGTTATCTCCCAGCTCCACCAGTTCTGAACTACTTAGGGAAGCTCTGTGGAGGACCTCTACACTTGGAGCACTCTGTACGAGGCGGGAAGGCAGGGAGGTGCCAATAGCGCCGAGCGAAGCCTCATTAGCAAGGATGTCATGGCCCGACCCACTTCCTGCCATCCCTGAGTCCTGGAGTGACAGCTGGATGGCCAGTAGTATGTTGGGGTCATCGTCATCCAGAGAACCCAGACCCTGCGAGACAATAGAGAAGACAGTGTCAGCGGTGCAGGATGAGCAAACATTATCCAGTCACAGAGAACAAGAAGTTACACACCAGCAGTTCATGTCCAACCTGTACGAGCTACTTGTATTGGTGCGGAAAGTAAAAGCCGCAGCAGGATTGAGCTGCAGATGTAGACATGCTGTGGCACACATAGAAAAAATTGGCTGCCGCTGTTTTGACACTTGTGCCACCTGCAGGCCATGGCTGTTTTTTGGATGTTTTTTTTTAAACAGCTGGTGTGTTTCTGTCTGTTTGGTCAGTGGGATTTCAGGTCAAATGTCAAAAACAATGGTCAAATATAAGGCAGGCAATACTGTGATTTTTAATGCAATCTAAGTAATATAATAACAGTGATATGGTTTGTCTTTTAGTACTTTAATGTACTTTCCTAATGAATCTGGCTGATGGCCTACAACCTTTTTGCGAATAAATACTTTCATGAAAGGCTAATAAAAAAAAAAAATCAACCTAAAACAGCTTTTTTATGGAAATAACTGAAACCACAGTAACTTGCTCATCTGTATGGGATCAGTTTGTATTAACAGAATTGGGATGTCTGAATGTAAGAACATTTGACTTATGTCGTATTAATGTGACATTTGGACTCCAGGGTATGGTGTCTAAATGTCTATGATGATCAATTATCAGAATTTGTACTATAGTTTTTTTATGCCTATGCTACAACTTCAAAGAATCAGTTGGATTCTGTGGCCTCTTGACTAAACCTTCAGTTTTTTGTCTTAACAAAGTGCAACTTGCAATAGGAAGTAATTTAGTAGACTTTTACAAATGTTCTCTTGAGATTGCCTTTAGAAAAACCAAAACATAAAACATCCTGCAGACACCCACCTCCGCCTGCATGGAATCACTTAGGTTAGAGTCTGTGTCAGAAGAGGTTGAGGGGACCAGGGTGATACCCAAAACATAAAACAAAAGCCAAAAACTGTTTAAAGTACATTTCTGTTAACCGCATCATTATGAAGCCACAGTGAGTGTAGGAAAAGAAAGCCTTGCATAAATCAGTTTGGTTAAATTAGTGCTGTGCTATTTTACATTTCAAAAAAAGTTTCAAAAGTTTGAAAACCTGGGGTTTAGATGAAAACGGTACCTGTTCACTCACCATTAGGGGGCCTTGTCTGCGTCCACTTCCAACATCCTGAGTGTCTTTGTAGAGAGAGAATTGGACAAAAACACAGGCAATCAAAAGTACTGCCATTAGAATGAATCACTTGAATAGCAATTTAATCTGCTGATAATGACCACTTTTACGAACATCCACTTCATTTTAGTGAACACTGCTAAATGATAAAGTAACAGCAACCTGAAAGAGTATAGGCCTTCAGCGTCTTCCCAGGAAATTCATAATTTCAGTATTGGAAATCAATTAATCCTTGGCACAATGGCACCTTTTACCTGGCTTCAAAACGGCAAACTATGTCAGTCCTTCACTCAACACAGCCAAACCTTAAGCAGCTGACTGATGGACGAGACTGATGGATTGGAAATATTGGCTTGCTGAAATTTAGCAGTCGTGATTTTCTAAAGTTTGGGCCAGGACCCTCATTTGGGTTCTGTACAACTCAGTGTATCAAAAAGCAAGATTGTGATGACTGGATCAATGTAGATTAATTTAATGGATATGTACTATTTTATCATTGATTAGAAAACTTGGTAATTGCAATAGTATACTGTACACTGCATCAACATTGAATGTTTTATGTTCATTACATCCATCCTGCTCTGAATTACTGACAAGTGCCTTCATTTATAGCTACATATAAGGCTTGCTAACTTAAATCACATACTGCAGATTAATAAACAAACAAATAATGGCTCACGTGACTACCGAGTCCACCATTGAGAATGTTGTTGTAAAGTTAAGATCCCCTGTGCAAGAGTCCTGTATGTCCACTGCAGTACCTGAGGTGCTGTCACTGGGGTCATCAGGATCCGGTGTGTTGCTACGGAGACTGGACATATCGCCTCGCCTCCGCTGCCTGTGTCTCCGTCTGTACTGGAACTCTGCGTACTCCTTAAGACAGCCACAAAAAAGCATTTTGAAAACTCACACATCATTAATCAACACCCTGTTAACTTTCCTTTTTATTGCTTCATTTCAACGATGCTCTAATCCAGCAGTTAGAAAGTGCACAACTCTAAACAACATGTACAAGATTTATTTATTATTATGAGGTTGTACAGAAAAATGTAGTGTTTTCCCTTGATATAATTAAAACAGAAATTATATAAATTGATTAATAATTGCTAAGTAATAAAAATAAAGTGTTTATGTTTGAGCTGTCTGACCAGCAGAAAAGTTGCCACATATTGCTGAACTGTGGTTACAGTTGCATATTTATTTTTTTTTGCTTCTATATAGGTAACATACATTTACCAGGCTACATTTGTAAACTTTGATTTTGAGATGTAAAGAAAAATTCTGCTTCAAATGTGGTCTGAGTCTTGTGTTCAAGGGAAAGTTGAGCACCTAGAGACAGATTCAAGCCCTTTCATCTCCAGACCAGCTTCATTCATTAGCCTTCAGTATGGACTGAATCCAAGCAGAGGCCACACTCACTTGAAGGGAATTAGAAAAGAAGCAACACGAAGATTGGGGATCAGATGTTTGAAAATACTTCGTGTGTTTGCCCGACTAATCTCAAAAGCAATCAGAATGCCTTATCAAAAGTGAAAGTGATGCAATTAAAAAGTCAAGTCAATTAAATATTTACTTACTGGCAGGTTTTAAAAACAGGCTTAAAGAAAATTCAAAGAGGTTATGTTATGGGTATGAAATGACGTAACTAGTCTAAAAGCAGTCTGCATTGCAGGTAGTGAGAGCGCGCAGTGTATCTATTATTATTATGATGAACAACGAAACTCTAATTTGGTATTTCTGTCACGTCCTGACTAAGGGGAGTTCAAACAAAATCAATTAACACACTGTATTTCACACAGCATGTCTAAATGAAATTACCAAAAAAAAAAGCACTCAGTTGAGTAGGTGTGTACGCATATGCACATGTCTGTAATTATAATATATCTATGGTTAACTGATTGGGAGAGACAGTTCCTTGTATTAATTTAACGATGTTGATATTACCATATGTATATATAATTAAGTCATTGATTAAGTTTTACAGGAATTGTAAACCTCGTTTAGGCATATATAACATATATCATCTTTCAAACTGTTAATTCTACAAATTTAGAATCATAGTTTTGGGGGATTATACTTGTATTGGTCAAGCGCAAACTGAGCGCAACTTTCCTTCCCGCTGCAGACCTGGAGTTTGTGATGCATGGCTACTCTAGACTTTGGTTGGAGACCAACATGAAAAGGTTACATACATTGAAACAGCACATCTGCATATCAATACCTCGGGAAGTCGTTCATTCTCCATTCAGTCATCTCATGCATTAGAAAAAGTATTTGAGTCGCATTCATATAATCAAAAGCCTGCCACCCAATCTCTCTTTCATGTTTCCACCGCTCTAAAAATAGCCCACTATGAAATGATCTGCAGGCATTGTGAGAACCACGGAGCAGACCATCTGTAGCTGTGCCTGCGAGGCAGTGTCATCAGGCTTTGATTATTACTATGGCTTCCCCATTAACTACTGCAGCTGAGAGACAGAGGCTCTTAATTAGGGGACAAAAATAAAAACCTAGGTTTTTAGAATGGCATCTGGTGGCAACATTTGCTGTGAATATCCTCATATATACATGTCCCAAAATAAACTGTTGACAACAATAGACTGTTTCAAGCTTGTTTAAATTCTGACGGAGGAAAAGAGGGCAGAGTTGAGATAAGCATCTCACCTGAGGTTCACAATGATAATTTGTTCTTTTGAAGAGCCGGGTCTTTGTAGTGTGTGCCTAGCTTAATTAAATCTTTCCTTGAGGCTTGTATACTTGAGAGGTTGTGTGTGCTTCAGTTGTCTTTTCTACAGCATTTGTATGAATAATCAATAATGTTATAGCACAGTGTCTTAAACAAATAGATACACATTAAGGTCTGACAGAGATGATATTTGTAGTTACTTCAAATTAAGACCAACAGTGTGGCAGAAAACACGAGCTTCCATTCATGTCCTAGGTAGAACAGTATAGAGGAGAGAACATAACCTGTTACATTGTCATGATGGCAAACTCCGCCCGCTGATGCAACACCAGCTATGCCAGGTTAGTAATCAAGTGAACCCACTCTCGCTGTGAGTCGCGAACAGTTTGTATAATGATGCTGCGTTCAAAGGCTGCAACAGGCCACTGTCTTCGGCCGGGCCGTCCATTGATCAAACATTTGTCTTTTGTTTTAACTCAAAATAATGACTGTATTTCCAGCTAGAAAACGTGCATCTCTCTCCTCCCTCCATTGTTGTTTGCATTTGTGTCTCTGCGTGGTCTGACACGTGACCTCATGCTGAGAAACGTGACTTCTCGCGTACGTGACGTCACTCCCCGCGACGCAAGAAGAAAGCAAAAACATATTTTTACTAAGGAAAATTGACAAAACTAGTAACGCGTTACCGGCATCAGTGATTGTGTAGCTTAAGTGCAACATGGAGCATGAAGATGTAAAGAAAAAAAGAAAAACAGTAGAATTAACTTTGAGCAAGTGTGTAGGAGAGTCGGTGTGGACCCATTTTAAACAAGTCGTGGGCCGTGATAATAATGTGTCGGCTTTGTCGAGTGCATTAAGTGCGGCACTTGTTGCATTATTCATTAAGATTTCTGTAGTTCAAACAACTCGTAATTGTAGTCGAGAATGTCAGTTATAACAGCCCACGTATTAAACAGGTGTCGGGTTTAAATCGGTCTCGGGCTCATAATTACATTCAGTGTGTCGGGCCGGGCTCGGACACAACGTGCACGCGCTCTTGTTTTCGGGCTTGATTCTAAGCTCTACTCGGGTCCAGCCGCGACTTTACTGAGGTTCACCCAGTGTGAGCAGCAGGAGGACGGTTAGCTCACTCCCAGAACATGGCACTGAATCACTGGAAAGTGATTTAGGGAATGTCATCAAATTACTTAGCATAAATATATTAATACAAAATAATTGCAGTTCTTTCAATATCTCCCATGTCATGGGGCCCAGTGACTCCAGCAGCAGATTGTATTAGTAAACTGGACGAATGAGACACAGCTATGTTTATTGTACTTTAGTGCTTCCTCTATTTTATATGAATATTAATATGCAGAAATCTTGATTTTTTTCTCAATAGCTTCCATGTCATGTGACCCACTGACTTCTGAAACAGATTCTGTGTCTATCAAAAATATATAATGATAAAGAAAATAATGGTAAAAAAGGTTCTCTAATGCTCAAGAGGTTAACATATTATTAATCAGCAATGTCAACTTCTCCACTATTTTGTCTCATGTCTTAGATTCTGATTCTGAAGTCCTCAAAATGTTAATTTATTTACATCCAACCTCTTCCACCACCTGCAGTACAACCACGTGATTCATTTCGAAGAAATAAAAAAAGCGAGAAGCTTAGAATTTGTTTATAAGGGACTGTATATTTTATACTTTTAAACTTGTTCAGTTGTTGTCATTTCAAGTAATCTGTGCTTTTCAGCTGTTCAATCGTGTGCTTATCAGTTGTTCTGAACTACTAAATAAATAATATAAATCTTAACTACAATGTAGTTTTAAAAAATGAACACACTGGTTCCAGGTTTGGATAAAACAAATACTCTGTGTGGCCGTTTATTCAGTAAACCTGAAGTACACAAAAGCTCTACCTGACTCACTGCATGGTGACAAGCAGGAGGATAAGGATTTCGAGGTTCATTTATCAAACTGGCAGACTGATGCTGTCATTTGTTTTCCTGTCAATAGGGAAATGTCTGCTTTATGCTGGTAAAAGGTATGCACAATAACTAAAGAGGCTTAGGTTTGATCTCAGATTTGCATAATTGTGTTGTGTTTTTAACACTTCAGACGGTCGCAACAGTAAGGAGCCTAAGGAATGTTTTGAGATGAAAAGCCTGCATGTGTAAAAACTGCTGCAGTACACTAAACAGTAATGGAAACTTGGAGTAGTAACTGCAGCGTACTGACTTATGTACCTCTTTCAAGTGCATCCTTCAAGTTATGCAGAAAAAGGAGGCAGGTCGATAATCAAACCATTATGTGGTCGACAGTTTTATGCCTGTAAAAGTTAACTACAAGCGCCTGTTGCTAATGCATAATGATCGGGAGCAACCTGCTCAGGTGTTTGCCAGAGAACTGTGCTTTAAATCATTCCAACTGGGTACACAGAGGAACACTGAACCATCTGGCCTGCTCCACTGTGTTGAATAACACGGTGATCTTTGGGTCATCATGGTTTGTCAGTGCTGTTACACTGCCAAATAAAACCAGCAAGAGTTTAGATATAAACACTGGCTTCATAAAGGAGGGTATAATGTAGGGATGCATCATTTAATTGTATAATAATAATTGAAATTTTTGCAATCAATTAAACCTGATTAGATGTCACATTAACAGAGAAGTACCAGCATTAATGCATCAAACCAGAAGCTCTCTTTTAACAGATAAAAGTCCTCCCAATCACAGATACCAGCTTGAAACACACTGATTAGCCTCAAATATGGATGATTGCTGGTGAGTGCTGCAAATATAATGCGACTGAACGTTTTTACTCCATTTGTCAGCGTGCTGTGGTAGGGGTGTTATTATCGAGTGGATTTTTATTTAAAACCAATTTAAATGGGTTTAATTAGATTTAACAGTAGACTTTATGGAATTATAATTCAGAGAGATTTATCAAATTTAGATGTAAAAAAAAAAAAAATGAAGGCTGTTTTCTGTCACTTTCAATTTTGAAATGCAATTACAATGTTTTGTTTATGAAACTCATCCAATCTGTTCAGATGTTGAAAGTAAGAGCCTGAATATAAATACATGCATTTGAGTTAAAATCTAATAGTCAGGCTATAATTTACAGTGTCAAAAACACACATGCAGATTTTTTATTCATGTGGGGTTCAAACAGCACAGTTGACATTTTAACTGACAAGCTTCAACTAAAAACTAATGAAGGCTTGTTCTCTTACCTCGGGCGATGCAAAGCCTAAATATTCCCAGTCCCACGTTCCACCAGCAAAACTGCAAGAGAGGAAATTACAGAGATTTTGTCAGTATGAGAATGTCATCAATTGCTGAATTATGATAGCTAGTGAGTCACTCTTGATCTTTTCAAACAGTTCTGTTGCACGCTTTCATTTGTAAGAAACACATTGACACAGTGAGGTCACCTGCGCCTGGGGGCCTCAGGAGAGTCATTGGGGGCCACTCCCCTGGCTACTGAGGCCAGGAACTCCTGTCTCTTCTGCTGCACCAGACACGCCGCACGAATTATCTTGTGCCGTGGCGTCCGCAGATAAGGCCGGTTAACCTTTTGTGCGAGGTCCTCAGTCACCATCTCCAAGTCCGTCTGAGGACAGAAAGACAGATGGCTGAGTGACTTTTCATTTATTTAGGAAACTCAGTAAGTGAGTGATTTTAAGCTAAGAATACCAAATTTCATGCTTTACTTTCTCTTCAACTGTCTCGTGAAACAATTTGTTCCAAAACAGGGATGTTCAAGGAGAAAGGGACTTCAGAAGAAGTTCTACAAGTGAACTGCTTAAAGGGCTACTGTGTATGCACCTACTTTAAGAATGCATTAGTTTTACACACCTTATGTAAGTAAATTCCTTATGTAAGACCTATTGGAGCCCTGCTCATTCATTTTACAGAATTTAAAAGGCCACAACATGAAAGATAGCAGGTAAGTACATTCTTTGTCTATACCTGTGATCATAAATTATAAAACAATAGATCTTTAACTAAAAGCTGAGGTGTGCAGGTACAACTGGGGCAGATGGTTAAGATCACAAGATAAAAAGCTTTAGTCCCTGATCTCTAATGTCCCATAATAGACTGGCTGCTGTGAACATTTGTCCTTTCTCTTAATAGTTGAACTGAAACCTGCATAAGCTCGTAGATCTCTTTCTTTGTGCTTTTGGGCTCCAAAAAGAAGCCATAAGGATAAGAGCACTTGAGGATGCGGCGAGTCTTTAGTAGTTCGAGGACCGCGTCTTCAATAAATGTAGTGTCAGGTGGGCCTCCTTCCCCTGGGAGAAAGAGAGAAACAGCAAAAGTCAGCATCTGCTTTTGAAAAAATACATAATTTAATTCAGCCTAAAATTACCTGAAGAATCTCTCCCTAACAGTTTATGAGGGTAAAACAACTTTTGGATAAAAGGTGAAAGTCATGTTTAAATTATGACTCATTCAGATCTGCCTCAGAATACACATCTGATTAAAGAAGATCTGTCTGCAAATGAAATGTGTAAACTTTTAATTGAGCCAGACTCATAAACACTGAGTTATGGACATATCCATTCAGCTGGCACACACCCAGTCATGTTAGTAACACCACCGCAATCAAAATCCACTGAAACTTAGACTGAGTGTTGTGTATCACAACAAAACTTGGCTATGCTAAACAGGTTGTAATTGCCTGTACAGATGGGGCTTTGAAGGACTCGAGACAAGCTTATTAACAAAGCAAAGCTTTCTCCTAGCTTAGACATGCCTGCTGAATACCAACTAAACCATACCTTGCACTGTTGTAAAAACAATATTAGAACACCATTGTGTTTTATCTCCCCCGCCAACTTCCAAAAGCTCAATTTCAGAGGACTAGATTAAGATGTGTCTGAATGTGTACTAAAGATTGACACTGTTGTGGCAAACTGCACACTCACGTCCACTCAGAGCTCGACTGAGCTGCTCCATCTTCTCTTTGGCTGTTTTTAACAGGCGCTGCTCCAGCTATTGTGAGGAAGACAGAAGCTGTGAGGTTTTATGGTTGAGTAAAAAGCGTTTTGTGAAGACCTGCCCAACCAAACAATGAAGTTGATGCCAGAATATGAGGCTAAATAAATAAACAAAGGTGGGAGCAGAAAACTCATAATAAAACAAACCGCAGTATATACAAAAACAATATTATACTGTCGATAGAATACAGACAGTACTTTCATCATGTTACAGTCACTACGTTTACATGCATAGCATGTAAGATTCAGATTGCAGCCATGGTTCTACTATGCTACTCAATCGGACAACTGCAATTGTCCGAGTATACATGCCAGTGAGAAAATCGAATTATTGGCCGAAGAATGTCATACCCCGGTACAATAGGTGGCGCTGTACCCATTTAAACTAGTGGTAATAGAGCCACCTCCGGCTGACCTCTTTAAGTCACCAGCAATAACAAACTCTGCCTCAGCATTCGATAAAGATGGCGTACGAAGAGCAAGACGAAGCTACATCTTTGTACATTTCATATATGATGTACATGATAATTACACAAACTAGATGCACAATGGCGCTCTTGCTTGCGGTTATTTCAGAGGAAAGACGACGCTGCGGCCTTCCTTCTACTTCCAGCTCACAGCCCCGGGAAAAAAATTTCGAGCCTGCGCAGGACGCAAAATCTGAATCAAATCTGATAGAACGTATATATGCATGAGTAATGCGACCATCAATCGAATAATCTAGGTGTTTTAATCCGACTATGAGAAATCCGATCCGGTCTGATTTTAGTCAGACTAAGGTGTATACATGCATCTTAAAAATCCGATCATAGTCAGACTAACCCAATAATTCGGTTTTCTCGAGTGTCATGTAAACACACTGGGTGTATAGCATTACAGAGCATGCCCACCTATGAGGTTGTGTGTCAGTTATACACTAGATGACAGGTTCCCACTGGTTACATCCACGACTGTTTGTACACAATGCAAAGCAGACATCAGCGGAGGGCAAAGCCAGGCCTGTTTACCTGATAGCTGTGCTCATGGTTCTTGAAGCGTGTGTAGTAGTGCATGAAACGGTCAAGTTCCTGAAAGCTCTTGTGCTTCTTCTCTGCCTGCAAAACGGTGATGAGACACAAGTCAAAGTCAATAAACTCCTGAGCATGGTATCCCCCCACACCGGAGAATGTAGGTACTCTGGTTGAGGGCAGTTAAAGAAGGTAAATGAGTCGTGCCACAGGTGAAATCAGTGTGACTGGAAGGATTGGTAGTGAAAACTGACAATAAACTACTTTTCACCTACTAATGAAGGAAGATGGAATTGACTGTGGATGGCTCCAGGGTCAAGAGTCTAGACCAAGCTTTAGTGTGTGTACGTATGTATATTTGCGGGTGTTCCATCTTGCTTATGTAGGCTCCAAAGCCCTTTTGTGTTAAAGTGAAACTCTCGCCAAAAAGCAACCTAACAGTAGGCTTTATTTCTGAATGTATATGAGTCAAACCTTTGTGTAAAAGCATAATAATGATGAAAGAGGCACTTCTAAGATTTACCGTAGTTTCGTTTTCGGGTCAAGTTCATTTTCAATGGAGTGCTGGGGCACTCTTACGCTAGCATCAAAATCGTTATTTTCACAACACTAAGAAGGCTCGACACAACATGAAACTTTGCTTGTAGCATCACCAGGGTTTCTACACATGAACATGAGCATTGAGAACATTGTTTGTGTACACAGAATTTACTAAAAAGAAAGTTCAACAACTCACCTTAGCAGCTGTATCTTCATTGCCGCCGTCATGGCAGATAAAAAGTGTCAATCCCCGAGTGCGACCTAATAGGAAGGCTTAAGGAACGGTCCAGCATTATTCTCCTTCCTATTAGGCCGCACTCGGGGATCGACACTTTGAGTACACAGGGTATATACAGAAATTGTTAAGTTAGATTTAATACCTTTTAATACCTTTTTAATACCTTCACAATATTTTTTAATACCAACACGACTTCGAGCTGCAACTGTAGTGGCAACCACTTGAACTTCAGTGTCGGGGGTAACTAATCATAAAGTAATGGATTACTGTCATTTTGTTACTTTCTGAGTCAAAAAGTGTAGTAATGCTTACAATTCAAATCAAGTAACTGGATATTTTGTTACTTTTTTTCCTCAATAAAAGCACTGACCTATACACAATTATTTTTTATTTAATCCTAAACTAAGACAAAAAAAATTGTGTTTGACCAATGTGTTATGTCTTAACTGTGTAGTGCCAGCATGACCTGCAAATTTTGTGTTCCCACCATGTTGCGGGCATCGACTGCAAAATCTGCGGTTCATGGAATTCGTCTCTCTGAGAAACTTTACCAGTCTAATTTGTGCACCCATTCTTCACGAAAACATTATTTTCTTCCCTTTTTCGCCACACTCCTGTCTTCACACTTGGGCTCATCCTCTGAGTTAGGATTTGAATCTGGCACACTTCTAGGCTTATCGGGGAAAAAATAACCCAGAGATTCCACCAGCTACGTGTCCGGTGCTTTACTGCTCTGATCCGGTTTGGCAGTGCCGCAGTTATAGGTATGTGTTATAAAAACAACAACACGTAGTGTTCCTGACTAAGGATTACTAAAAGAGCTTGTGTTTGTCTCTTTTTTGAGATTTGTGTGCTGGTGTCAACACGGAGCATTTTATTTTAAAAAAGTAACCGGATGCTATATTGTTGTTTCGATCCGTGACTTCCTGTCAGCTAAATTGCTATGTCCTGCTCCGGCATCCGCCGAAATAGAAGTCCAGCGCATCTGCTCCGGCACCGCAGCGGACCTGGTGGGAGTTAAGACATTATCTAAAGTGAAAAACCAGCTCAGCTCCGCCACGCAGCGGACACGTAACTGGTGGAATGACGGAGTTCGTTTCGACATTGTTCGCTGAAAGTGAAACCTTTTCCTTCTAACCCTTCTAACCCTGCGCTCGGAACAACTTTCGGACCCTCCCCCTCCACTCATTAGCCACTTACAGTGCCATTCCCTACCCATCTAACACACATTAGCCTGCCACCTGTCATTCCAAAAAAAACTCATAGTTGGAAATAAATTTCTAAAATTTAATACCTCGTCAGATGACGTTTATTACTTTTTAATGGCCTTAATTTTCCTAATTTCATTTACTACCTTTTAATACCTTTTACAACCCCATGGACACCCTGGTACACAAACAATGTTTTCAATGCTGTTCATATGTAGAGACCCTGGTGATACTACGAGCAAAGTTTCATGTTGTGTCGAGCCTTCTTCGTGTTTTAAAAATAGCGATTTTGATGCTAGCGTAAGAGTGCCCCAGCACTCCATTGAAAATTAGCTTGCCCGAAAACTAAACTACAATAAAATTTAAAAATGCCTCTTTCGTCGTGATTATGCTTTTACATGAAGGTTTGATTCATATACATTCACAAATAAAGCCGAGGTTGCTTTTTGGTGAGAGTTTCACTTTAAGAGTGTAAATGCACACAAACTTAAGTACTATTCTCGGCTGTTTGCATATGTGTGTATGTTTAGATCAACATACTAATACAGTTCTATAATACATCCTAATGTTTCAATAAGTTGTGAATGCTAGTGGTTTGTTACACTATCGTCCTTGTTTTTGCACTTTTAACTGAAACTAAAGAATGAAAAGGAGTGTGGGTTGGTTGAAAAATAGATTATCTAGGGCATAAGAGATAAGCCCCAAGCTGATGGGCTCCTGCCAATTTTAATAAGATTTTATTCATTGGGCGGTGAGACAAAATGTCTCAATCAACTGTATGAACATCTTTATCATTCTGCTGTGGTAATTCATTACTCCTAAATGTGTTGAAGGGAAATCCTCTCATTTTATCCATCAAAGTGTATTAACACATCATAGGGAGTGCTACTGCTTATGTGAAAAAAGATGTACTTGGTGACTCCCGAGGGAGCTGTGTGTTATGTGTGTGTGAACTGCCTCAAGTGATGTCACCTGAGTCAGTGTAGGTTAGGTCTGAAGAGACTACAAGTTTGAAAATGAAAATCTGTTCTTACAGATGCTACATTTACTGGCAACAACCAAATCTCTGACTGAACTGTTTGTCCGAAGCACACTGCATTGTGGGTAATGTAGACGGCAGTTTTTTTTACAAGGAAGAAGATGCAGTGGTAACGCACTACAACTGGCAAGTCTGATCAAATTGGGTATCAGGTATGTTTTGCTGTCCAACTCCAGTGTGTGTGTGTGTGTGTGTGTGTGTGTGTGTGTGTGTACCTCCTCTGTCATCTCCTTTGACTGCTCCTCTACCTGCTGTATGACCTCATAACGGGTGCAGCGATAGTAGCCTCCTGTTGATGAGCTGTGCTTTTTCCACTCCTCCAGACAGATCCAGCAAAAGTCATACTTACACTTGAGGGAGAAAACAGAAAGATTAAATCTAATTCTGCTCCAGTCAGTGGCCACATCAAAAACAGGATACCAAAATACATACATACTGTAGTGACATGATAAAAGGACATTCTATTGACTAACATTCATTTCCTGAGCCTAACCCTATACATTTTAGTGCTTTTGTCCAAAGCCACTTACAGTAATTCATACATACATTCATACACTAATGGTGGTGACTGCCATGCATGGTGCCGAGGTGCGTTGTTTTAAACTAACCTGACCCTAGCCCACATCCTCACCCTAAAATGTAACCATTGACATCATGGGGACTTACATTTCGTCCCCAGACAGTAGTTGAGCCCCCACGATGTGACAGTGTCTACAAGTTTATCTTCCCACACCATGAATAATACACACAATTATTCAGGACAGCTGACGTTGTATAACATGTAATATTCTCTGGCATGAATCTTGTAAGGATGTGAAAACTGAGAAGTATCTGAAAAGCTCAGAAAGTCTTATTTAAAGATCTGTTTGTTTATCCTTTCAACTGCTCTCAACATCATAACAGGAACATAATTACCGGTGAATGATACATTTAAGAGCCCTTAAACTAGGCCTCAAGATATACTTGTCTCAAGATGTCTCAATCTCAGTCTTCTTTCCATCTCGTTTTTTTCCTTCTACAAATAGAGTTTTAAAGAAGTGAACCTAGAGAATTCTTGTAGCTGTAGCTGCCACTAGAAGGCACTCAGAAAACATTTGAGATAAGCAAGTCCCATTGGGTATTGTAGAACAAAACAACAAAACTCTACAGCCACTCCAATCCAGAGCCTATTTAGGTGTAAGTGATTTCTCTCTCTGTGACACATAGTACTTCTGTGGGTGACAAGTTAGCTATGGGCAACGCAAAACCCTACAGGCTAAGGCCTCAGTTGTCCTAAACACACCATGCCTACATGACACTTCAGAAAAATCAATACAAAATGAAAGAGTGGGAGGGAGAATGAATGGAAGAACAGAGACACAAAATGACAGTGTGTGAATTGGAGGGACTTAAGATAAAAAAGTGTGAAGTCAGACCGGAGGGAAGAAAATGGCAGCGAAAAGACAAAGAAATGCTCCTTGGCAACACTGAGTCCTGTATATCCAAGCAACAGCGGTAAAGCCATTTCTTACCAGGTAATAACAGGTCAAGAGGCTGAGCCTTCAGCGGCCCCTCAGCTTGTGAAAGCTGCCCCATTCAACCCAAACTAATCTCCATCTCTAGTCAGTCTGTTTAACCAGGATAAAGACAGTGAGAATGCTGTCACAGAGACAAAGGAGCCTGGCTGAGCTCCTTTCATGGCCTGCCCTCCAGCGACAGAAACACTTGTCAGGCAACATGACTCTTATGTGATTATCAGTCTCACACTCCCCCTCCACCACTGACTGTCTCAATCACCTCTATATTACTCTCGCTTGTCCATCTCAATAAGACAGAGGCCTCCGACTAACTGCAGGGCTTATTGGCTGTTTGATGGATTGTTTATGAGCGTGACAGCATCATAACCACCGCTTGTAAAATAACCTTTTATAATGATAGCAAAACTAGGCTGATAGCAGCTTGAATGTGATTAGACATTTTCACTTTCACTATTACATTACAACACCTTTGTGATGGATACCTTCCTCAGGACAAGAGTACTTACTCATTCTGCTCAAGTGTAGAGTGCATGTTATCAGACATTTAACAGAAGAGTTGTGTCATACTCGTTTAATCATATATATCTGATGGGTTCAAGGTGGAAATGATAACCCGACAGACTGTTGTCACTGGAACATATTGTGTAATGAGCTATTCATTCAATCTATTTAATAACAAATTTATCAAAAGTGTTGTGAGATATTTGAAAGTTAAATACGGCGAAACATCACAAGAATCCAAAATACAGCAACAACAAAACAAAAACTGTTCTACAGCAAACTATTTAATTAGCCACTATCTTAGATCTTTTGTTTCATAAGGCTTCTGAAGTTTAAAGGCAGCTTTTTCACTGAGTCACAGCAACCATCTGTGTGTTTCCAAAATGATACATGTGAACCCACAGCTTCCCTTTTCAAGTTAAAACAATCAAAAACTCAATCTTCTGGGAAACGTTGATGGCTAGAGGACTCAGGGGCTCATCAGAACAATCACAATTCACCCAGTGATGGACCAAAGTGTTGCTTTTAGATGGGGATCAGTGCAAGTTGGATGCTTTATTATGTTACTATGTTTGATGGTGTTTACAGTGTACTTTATATAAAGACACAGACTTAATTGTCCTCTCTTTTTCACACTGAGGACAGAACACAGCAGTGCAAATACTTGTCAGTCATTGCAGCATGTCAATCTTGTAAGCTTTTCTTAGACATTTACACAAACCCCAATTCCCATCCTTTCGCTGACAATAATGGAAATATTAAAGAACACTATATTTTTAAAAAGGCAACCGTGGTGCCAAAAATAGTAGCACGTCACCACCTCTTAGCTGAAGTGTAAATACCCTGTCTGGAAAATAAGTATGTAAACATGAGGCACCCAATTTATTTTTCATGTCTTAATAAAACTGCTTAAATGCTTAAAAATGCTCTAAATATAATTAAGCACCTCACACTTTTTGCCGGACTCTTTTTTTCTTGGCTATTTTTTTTGTTCAAGTGTAAATAGCAGTTCACTGTCCAGTACACATGTGAAACACCTGTAGATTGTTCATTCAGAGAGTTCTCCCAACCAGAAAACCAGCGACTCATTAATAAGTGAAAATGTGCTGATCAGAATTAACCCGAGATGTGTTAGTAAGACAGGTATGTGCAATCTCTCATCCTCACTTACCTTAGCACACTGCATGTGGTTGCAGCCCTCGTTTTTCTGTATTGGGGACTTACAATTGGCGCAGGGTTTGGAGTTCGAGAGCAACCATAGACAATTGGCTGCGTCCTCGTAAGCTTCGCTCACACCAGCCACTTCAATGGGAGGAGGGGGAGGTAAACAGAACAAATAAAAGCATAATGAGACAGAATGAGAATGGCTATTACCACAGCCTCTAAACAGACCACTGCAGTGAGTGGGAAATTGTCCTGTCTGACTAATGTGTATTGCTTATATAGTTTGCTAACATCTCCCAAGATGCTCGTGCCCCCCTACCCCCCCCACACAAACAGAGTAATTGGCTATTATCAAAGCACCTCTGATGTGCCGTTTGAAACGCCAAGATAAAACAGAATCTGGGGAAATGGAAGGGGAAGGTGGTTCCACAACAAAATAATTGCTTTTATGTTTTAACTGTCAAATCAGTGAAGTGGCACTTTGGAGCGACTCGGGCCATCTTAAATCATCTATTAGATTACCCAACGTCCAATTACCGCTTCTAAACATTGCATACTTTCAATGAGTGGGTTGTTCATTTTAATTAATAATTTATCATCAACATGGTGGGTTTTAATTGGCTTAGCGCTGAATTGTTTGTAATTACTGTGGTTGAGTTCCAAGTAATTTAGTTAAAATCAATCCCTTGACTGCAACCTGGAAAAATCTGGGCAATTTTCTGCGTGTAGTTTCACAAAATTTTACTGGTATAAAGACTAAGTTAGGTGCCACTGGAATCAATAAAATACAAATAGACTAGGCATAGACTCTACAATTATTCTTTAAAACCATTTCACATTAAATAGAAACAGTATGAAATCAGAAATTCAGCTGTATCTATACATTAGTTTCAATACTCACATTCCTCAGGTTTCATCTCATTGACTTTCTGTAGCCACAACTTCCAGGTCTCACAGTCACATGGCTCATGGGCTTCGCCTTGACACTCCCTGGAATATACACAGACAGATGACAGATTCAATTACCTAGTCAAAGCTCCCATTCTGTCCGTGACTATACATGGAAATTAAGACAAATGATGAACACACAAATCACACAGTGCTGCCAGAAATGCTGTCAAAACCGTCAACCCGTGGCCATATCTGCCTTTCAACCATATGCCTTCTTCGTATCAAGGGAACTATAAAAGTCGGACCCATGTTACATCCAGTTCCATTATGTGTCGGTTCTAATTTCATGTCAGCTGAACTCTTGAGTAAATCTGACAAGTGAACCCAACGGCCATTTTCAGGAACTACATAGTGAGGTTAGGTGCAGTGAGGTGTGTAGCCATGGTTGGGGTGGAGTGGAGATTGTGTTATGCAGGTGAGGGAGCTGTCGGAGCATTCTTCAGGGCTCTGGGAATAAGATTACAGAGGGAAGAAGGTGGAGAACAGCACAGCAACTAGGCCCTCTACCCTTGAGTGGTCGACCAAGTAGTGAAGTTGGTGTGTACAGACAGAATGAGTGGATACACATGCATTCACAGGCATATATAGTATTATTATGCAAATACATATATATTTTTGACTTTTTTTGTCAATAAAAACAGATGACATTGCATCATTGAGGACAAATCTGCAAACATATTCCATGATGACAAAACATTTTAACAAAGTATGTGTAGTATGTGTTATAAGTCAAATAAAGACTTCAGTACTGTAGCAAACATACTTAATATACATAATATCAAAAACAATCCTATGTGCCTATTATTAAATACAAAGCTTGAGATGGAAGGATTTTAGCCTAGCATAGCATGAAGGCTGGCAAATGCCAGATCATGAGTATTGTCCTTTTTTTACTACGAAATCTTTGTCCTCATACTCAGGTTTCTTAAACTGCTGTTTGGCAAACTCCAAGCAGGCTATCATGCGCCTTTTACTCTGTCGTGCCTTCCATCTAGTCACTCTATCATTTTGAAATAATCGATGGAGTGCTGTTTTTTAGAGAGATGGTTCGCACAGAGCTTCAGAGCACTCTGTTTGAGAGGCCCTTAGATTGTTGGTGGGTGATTACTGACCAGCAGAAGAGGTGGCCTTTGCCACAATCTACAGCAGGTGCCCGAAGGAGGGGAAAGCTAAGAGCGTCTGAGCTGGAGGTCCCAGGGCCCTGGGTGTTCAGCCTCACTGCCCTTTCACAACCTGCCACAGGACACCAGCGAATTGCTGGATTGTTCTCCACAAATGCCTGTCAACAAAAGAAACAAAGACAACTTAAATTAGTCAGGAAATCTACATTCTATTGTTCAACTATAGGTATTTTAGGGAGGCTGACTTTAACACACTGATCTCTACCACAATATTATCTGTTACAGGCTTGAAAGGTTTTGTCAGAGGACATCAATGAAGGAATCCCTTTCTGCTTGGTTAAAATACTTTTTACTGTTTGCAAAGGTGCACATACAAGTGACTTTAAAATATTAAGAGATCATGAATGAAGCCAATATAAGCATGTTTCCTTATGTTACAACAGTCTCCTACACTGGGCCTGTTTCCATCAGCCAGTCAACTATCCAAGGTCCTAAGTGCTACTCTATTGTAAGTAATTCAGTCTCAACCCAAATTTGAACAGAGATCCACTATGGTGTGGCCATGTGCAGCTTAATGAAATAAAGGTCCATGTCTGCATGATAGCTCAATCAAGCAACTCATGTGAGATTTGTGCCTCTTAAACTTTTCAATTGTGGTAAAATACGATTTACATTGAATCTTAACTACAGAAGCAGTGTTTACCTCTGAAGGTGGCAAATTCATTTCAATATTATTTGAAGAAGATTCTAAACATCTATTTGTTGCACCACGCACTACCTTGATGTCAAACTGGAGGTAGCGCTTGTCCATCTCTCTAGACACCACGCTTTCAATAACTTCCACAGGCACTTGTTGGTAGCAGTCAAAGGCCGGGCAGAAGATGTTGTGGGCTTCACCCTCTTGGATCTTTAGATTAAGAAACCTGAGGAGACATTCATACATTGCAGACAGCGATGAGGTATTAAAATTAAGTACACCTAATCTGCAGAATCCACAGGCCGAACCAAAACATGACTTACCCTTCCCAACATCCTCTGCAGAACTCGTGGCCACAGGACATGTCAACAGGTTCCTCAAAGACGGAGATGGAAGACATGCAGATACCACACTGTGACACGAGAGAAAAAAGACACAATCTGTCTTACAGCCATAGTACAAATAGTCTAGATTTATATAGCCTGCTATGAAAGATCATTTTCTGATTTGCAATTCTTAAAATTGTTTCCAAAAGCTCTCCAGAAGAATTAATGCATTGTTACATTGCCGTCTGAATGTGAATCTTGAGAGTAGGCATGCTCAACATGTGGTGATGATGGGTGGCCTAATTTTTAATATTCAATGGTGTTACTAGGCAAGGAAAACTATGCCTTAATAAGATGATAAGTCAGTGTGCATACACTACACACAATGGTAGTCTTTGATAAATTAAAAAACACTGTGCCAGAGGCCTGCCAAGGTCACGATGATGACCTCACATTAGCATGTGTCTCACAGATTCCTGTTCTGTCATTAGATGTTTTTTCTCACATTACACAGAAACTTGATACACATAAAAACACAAAAGTGACAATCACATACACACACACACAGACATACACATGCAGGCCTTGTTACAGTGAAAGACTGACCCCAACAAAAGACATAAAGGAGGCAGTGTTCTTCAACAATGTAAGTATTGATTTGTGAAAGAGCAGAATGTGATATAATCAACTGTAACCTTTAAATGGACCCTTGAGTGGACCCGGTCGATCGGCACAGTGCAGTTCAAAGCATGCCTTTCAGAGCCACGACAAAAGATACTGTCAGACAAACACAACCTACAATTTCTCATAAGGTAATTGAGAAATCAAGTCTGTCAGCTTCAACTATCATCTATCAACAGTTTAATTCACATACCGACACACAAGAGATTGAAATATCCACCAGAGGACAAATCTTCACTTATCCAAAAAGATTATGTCTTCTCACACTAAACTTTTCAGAGACTGACAAAAACTGTCAGATTTCCCCCACAGGTAGCAATGTCATTTCAAAAGCTATAAGTCCCTGGTCACCAATATCAGGAGTCAAAAACCATTCTAGAAAATACTCATACATAAGTGCTATAGAGGGTACTTACTGAACAGATCAGCTTTCCATTATGATAGAGACCATATATTCTCAAATACATCTAATAGCAATGAAAATGCCCTTTTCATGCTTACAGTTAAGTTTCAACTTTTACGTTTAACATATTTAGCAGTAGAGTTGTCAAAAATGTCAAAATATATGTACATATCCATTCTGAGTTATTGAGACAGTTTGAATACTCATTTTTTAGAGTATCAATACACCCAGACGAGCTGCGCTTTCTCACTCTCCTTTTTCCATCAGCAAGTTGACACACACTGCCCCAGACCCCACATGCAGGACAGTCTCCTCCTTTTGCATTCATCTATGCTCAGAAGTAAATAAATTGCACGCTGTTGTGCTTCACACACAGTTCACAAGACTTGCTATATTTATCTAGAATTAAAAATCACATTATGTTATGCCCTCAATGTGTCTTTTTCTTGTTGCATCGCATGTGGTATCAAGCATAGATATTTTTCAAGGTATTGCATCGTAGTTCGAAATTCCAATATTGTGACAACAGTAGTTTGCAGTATTTAATGCTAATATACCGTCAGAAGACAGGACAAACAGCTTTGCCTATCGACCTCTTCTTGATAAAATTAGTTGTAACCAAAAACACTTGAAGGGCAAATCCACCAATTTTACACACACAAGCCTGTTTAAAAAAGGTCTTAGAGAGTAATACTGAATATGAGAAAAGTTAACATAAAGCCTATTGTGGCTCCAAAAGTAAAATAGGCACCAGGTTTTCAAAAGCAGTCCACTGGTCTAGCATTGCACGCTTGCAATTTAACACTGTTGGACTCATTATGGACAGTTTTTAAACACATGAGCAAAATCAACAAAGTATAACCAGAGATATCTCTGTTTTATTCGATGCCACGATGCAACTTAGCCAATGAGTGACATCACTGGAGGTAATTTATCAAATTACATGGTGCTTCAAAAGGCTTACATTTTCCACAGTTGCAGCAAAAATACTTTAATGTGTAAAACTGGTGGAGAATCCCTTTAATACATTGGCAAACAGGACAAACATTGGCAGTCTACTACAGTAAGTGCTCCATCTGCCAAGGACACCTCATGTTACCTGGCACGATTTTCATCTTGGTAACTGCTCACAAAGAAGACTGTTCAGGTAATGTCAAGCATGTTTGATATTTATCAAGACATCTCAGACAAGGTCATGATAAGAGGAAGGCAATTAAGCAGCATGTACGCTGACCCTTTTGCAGCAGGGGGGTCATAATGGCCTTGTAGACACGCAGATTCTGTGACCACTGCAGTGTTTCCCCTACATTCAAATGGCAGCAGCGGTGCGCCGCTATTGAAATCTGACCATTGCTGCTGAGTCGGAGGAGAGGAGGGGGAGAGAGGAGAGTGTATAGAGGGCTGCGTTTTATCTCTGACATTATACCATTTTGCGCTATGGACGCTTCATAACTCAATCAATTAACACACCTGTAATAATAAAAGGTCAGCTCAACAACATCAGGTGAGAACAACCAGTGTTTGCAGTAACAGTTAATGTGGTTTCTCTTATCTGGCAGGGTGTTGGAGAGTTTCAGTTACATCGCTACATTTGGTGGCCTTGAGAAAATTTCATGTAGCTGTCCAAGGTGAAATCTGATTTTCACCCGTGCAGATCGAAATTTTCAGATTAGTTTAAAAGACTGGGTCTTCACACCTCACATGTACTTCATCTCTGCTGCCAGCAGACACATAAAGACTTGGTGATGCCTCATCTGGCTCAGTCGTCTCCTCGATCCACTCACTTTACATATAACTTGTATCAGACTTTCTGCGAATGTAACTTGTAAACTGTGATTTGTTGCTCTTTTCTGTCCGTCCTGGAAGAGGGATACCTCCTCTGTGGCTCTTCCTGAGTTTTCTTCCATTGTTTTTTTTTTACCCTGTTAAAAGGGTCGTTTTTTCCATCAACATGTGAAGTTTTTCCTCACTCAAATCTAGGGTCTAAGGACAGAGGATGTTGTTCACTGTACAGATTGTGAAGCCCATTGAGGCAATGCAATTGTTATTTTGGGCTATATAAATAAAATTGATTTGATTTGATTTGATTCGATAAAGATCTCCCTGACGGAGCACTTTGCAAACGTAAAAAACAAACAAAAAAAAAGCATGCTTGTGACACCTCCACTGCTACAACTTCACCCTAGGGGAAACACTGCACAGCTGTAGATAATTGACCTTACCTGAGCTTTTGACAGCACACATCACATGTACATGACTCATGAAAGCTGTAGGTGTCACAAGTTCATGAAATCATTTTATCTTTGTGAGATTATACAATATTCTCACAATTTACTCTACAGATACTTGATACCTCTTTACCTAAGCCTTACTTTACTGTTGAGTAAAAACAATTAGCTGACAGAATTCTGAAAATGTAGCATCTCATCGGAGGAGAAGCATGATGAGCATGACATTTCAACAGTGAACAAACACGTGGAGGTGTAGCAGGGTTTCTGCAGGTTTGAACAAGTCACATTTAAGACTTTTTAAGACCATTTTAAACAAGATTGAAGACCTACACGAAGTATGAAAAAGTAAGGAAAGGAAATAAAGTCCCCGAATTACTTTAAAAAATAACCAAATTTATTGCCATTCACAGAGCAACTCAAACAATTAAGAATGGAGTGACTGAGTGTGTCAGAGTTATTATAGTTTTTAAATTTCATTAGTTTTCATTTTAATTTAGTTTTTCAGTTTGTTATTTCAGTTTAGTTTTAATTAGTTTAACAAGTGATTAAGTAGCCTTAGTTTAGTTTTTATCTGGGAATTTATTTTAGTTAACTATAATAACCCTGGGGTGTGTGTGTACATAATAATTATAAAAACTTTTTACTTATTTATTTATTCATTATGTACACACACACATACACACAAAATCCAAAGCACCTCCGCTTTTAACGTCGGAGTTGAGCTGAAGAAGGTTTGAATGTCGCTTGACTGTGAGACGGCAGAGGCGGCGCAGAGTTCAGGTCGAGCAAAACTGCACAACTGGGACCGGAAACTGGTGACAAATGCGTACAAAAGTGTGTGATAGTGTGACTTCGCTGGAGACTTTTAGAAGCTAACTGATGTTTTTCCGATTTTGTGTGTGACACCAGCGCTTTTACACTAAATGTGCCCAAGTGGAGGGTCCTC
Organism: Diplodus puntazzo; assembly: GCA_963678695.2. Lineage (NCBI taxonomy): Eukaryota > Metazoa > Chordata > Actinopteri > Spariformes > Sparidae > Diplodus > Diplodus puntazzo. The sequence continues at coordinate 22,762,389 of OZ023160.1, read as the reverse complement.
TTGCAGAGCGTACACTGCGCTTCAAATTCATTATTTTACGGCTTTTAACCCACTGAATCTGGTTGTTCAAGCCAACACTAGTTAAATATACACTTTCCGATAGTTGTAACAGATTCCACAGTCGAAGTCGTTCCTGAACTGGTGAAGTGTACGGCGATAAAGTACGACCGGGCTGTTGGCAAAATGCCACTTATGTTCCTGATAGTTCAGACAGAAGTACAACCCATGGAGCTGACTGTGAATCTCACCAACACATTTCCCCAAAACAAAAACAAAAAACAACAAAAAAGGCAACGACAGAAGCGGTAAATGAACGTACATATTGATTACCAATTTCTTCATGTTTGACACAGAGGCGTACGGTTGCTATTAAATGTTCTTTCCACCTGTTTTTATAGTCACACTCATTTCATACATTAATAGCCTTTTGAAGAAAGTATTTTAAAATTCTCTCATGTTGAGCTTGTCTACACCAAAATTAACAAACCACCTTGGAGTCGAGGAAATCCTCCATCTTTTTATGTTTGTAAGTCAGACCACTGGCATGAATACTAATGTTTGCTAGCAATATAATGGAGGAAATAATTCAACATTATGCAGAAAGACAGGTGTGGCAGAGAAGATTTAAAGAATTCAACAGAAACACCTTAGGAAATCTGTGGCACCGCAGGGACTCAATTTAAATACGTATCAGAATACAGTTTTTACAGATATACTGCCAATTACTATTAGTCTGTGAGTTTCCATGCTAGCTTTATCCTTTGCTGCTGTAGGAGCTTCTTGGCCAGGAAAACATGCAGCTCCCTGGGGCCACTCATCCTGTGGTTTAATTTCATCTGACGGCTCTTAAGTGAGAAGTACAGGTAAATGATAGACTTCACTTTAATGACATTTTAATCTACCATGTCTGCAACTGCCGTTTAAAGTTTTCTTTTCCTATTAAAGGGACAGTCCCACAATCAATAATACATGACTTTGATTGGTATTGTGACTTGCAGAGCTTTGAATATATCGCCCATAGAGATGTCTGCCTTCTATCAAACTAGAAGGGTAAATATTGTAGTATTAAAGATTAGAGAATAAATAAATTTTTTGATTTGGGGGTAAACTGTCCCTCTAACCTAAAATTTAGGAAAACTTAACAAGTGTTTGGAGCTAACTGTCTAACTTCTCTTTTGTCAAACCTGGACTCCCACCAGGTCAGTGGAACTTGTAACTTGCACCTTTCTTCTAATTTGGCTGGTAAAAAGTGACAATCTAAGAATTTCACCCATCCTCTCATTCTATTAATTCAGCAAACATTAGTCAAAGGGAACCCTCACCAGAGAAGACTCTTCATCAGCGGGCATGAGGCTGATTTGGTCTGGGGAGGTGATGGAGGAGCGGGTGGTGCGTGGCGTCCGTGGCGAGGGCAAGGTGTCCCAGGCATTGTAGCCACTTGGAGGTGGGTTGGGCATCTGTATCCCTGAGCGTTGGCAGCATTCCTCTGCATTGGTCATCCAGGCCTCTAAAAGCTTCTCTCTGTCCCAATCTGAAGCCAAAAAGTACACGCAGTTAAAGAGAAAGAAACACCAAGACATAAAACTTAACAGAGAAGAAAAATTAAAGTAAATGATAAACTTAACGTTTTTAATTAGCAAATGAGGTATAAAGAAAGATATGCTGAGAGAGGGGGAAAGGGAAATTCTCACGAGAAGTGTACACTGTAGTTAAAGGTGAGTTCTTATAAAAGTTGAAACATAAAGTCTGAATGGCCCATTGGGTCGGCCTTTTAAACCAAAAAAAAGGCACCTAGAATTTTTTTTACCACTACATAGACTTTAATAAGCCATGTGATGAGCAAGCAGGCCAGGCCAAGTAACACAAAGCCTCCAAAAATACACTGATCTATGTTCTCCGAATTGATCACGAGAGCAAAAAAAACTGTGTAATATGTGTAATATCTTATAAATCTTCATAAATGCAGGCTTTACACCGGCATGGATAAACACTGAAGACAACATGTGACAGAAATTGCATTCAGCTTATTTAATGAGATTCACTTTCAACTCAATTCTCATTTTATCCACATAAAAAGAGCATACTGTGTTATATTTTTGCAAGAATTGGTAACCACATTCCTGAGTCTGCCAAAGCCCACACAAATCCCACTTCTGTGGCAACACAACCACCCAAGTCTTTCAAACAGCCAACAACATAGACATGCTGCCATCTGGTTTTCTGTTGTAGAATAGCTGTTCAATCTCACATTAGCACACAAGAACAGGTTTGAGAGCTTTTGAGTATAAATATTGAATGACTTGTGGACTGTGCCTGAGTCCAAATTTCCTCTGACGAAAAAAGTCCCCTCCTAAAATAAGGAACATGACCCGGTCAACTGTGCAATTAGGCCATTATCAGCCTCAAGACACGTTTCGACACCAATCGAATGCCTCAGACTCTAAATGGCCTCGTTTAGATAATGAATATTGCAACAGTTTTCCCCATCTCCATTCAATTAAAACTCATCAATGAATATAACCCTATCTTAATGCTTTTGGCCATTAAAAAGAGTCTGGAATTAAAAGTCATCACATTTAGTCTAAATGTAAAATATCAGCTGGGAAATACTGACTGTCAGACGCACAGTCCGATTGGCAGGCTGGCAGCTCAGCAGGAAAGAACCAATAATTGTGATAAGACAACTGAAAAAGACTAAAATGGAAATATAAAAGTTAGAAAGTCTGAAAATGTGTAAAAGTTTTCACAGGAAATTAATGATGCATCAATTCTTATCCAGTAACTTAACAAAAATCCTTAAGTGTTCCATCCCTATTAAACACACAGACAGCATTCCCCTGATAGAGGTGAATAAATATAGCAAGAATCTGGGGTCATTCTCTCCTCGTCTGATATGTAGCACACACAGCAAAACAGCCAGTCACTCAGCCCACTGAATTAGTGAATGGGGTATTTAAAGATGGAAAATCAACCCCAAACTGTGACACATATTTTGAAGTCCTCGCTAAACAGAATCTAAGCCAAGTTTTAAGAGGGGAAATTATAATTAAAGGCTGCAAATGAAACTACATTGTTTTAAAGATCTGAAGTTTGTCACACACGTTAACTCAGCTGGGTTAAGTGAAGCTTAAGTTTGAGAATTAAAGGCTTAAGGCCAGAAGTTATAGTAATTGGAGCATTACTGGAGTCATTCAGGACGAGCGACTGAAGTCTTTTTACTGATTGAGCCTATTAAAAACATCCGTCTCTTGGATGCATGTATCCAAGATTGTTGTGATGACATGACACCATCATAAGTACTGTCAATCATATTTAATATGATCTGAACTGTATAGACGAGTGCATAATGTTTGTTTGTGGATGTAAAATTGTTCTGAGCAGGCACCTTCTGAACTAGTACTATTAATAAGGCTTGTGTTATTGTACATCTTAATGCAAGGTGCAGCCTTACTGTGGACTTGGTTGCGACTGTATGAAAAGCAGAGTCATTTACAATAAATGCTAAGTGTATATGTATCCCAATTTGTAGTTGTATCACTGTTTCTTCACACATATGGCAGAAAGGACGAGCCCACTGAAATAGCATTTAGAGAATGTGACACTGGTACTCTCCACTTAAAGTCATACAAGTGAAATTCTTTCAGATAATAAAGGCTATTCACAAAAAACCTCATTGTCTGCAAGGAAATCCCTAGAGTGTAGCATGAAGCATATGAGATATCGCCTCTCTAATCCCCAATACAAACTAAATCTAAGACAAATCTAACAATAAATGTTTTCTTTACAAGTCAACAGTGGCATAGGGTTTGCTTAGCAAGAATAAGCACTTTGTGGGAACAAGGGAAACAAAATAAAAATCGTTTCAAGATTTTGCAAGTGGATCTCGATACAAAAAAATAACACTTGTGTATAGCCTTGAATTTTCCTTTTTATCAATTTTGGCATTTTTGTTTTCATTATTATTATTACTATTATTAAAGTGATCTTGTTCATTATGTGACAAAGGAACCATGGTGAGACACAGAAAAGGACATACAACAACTGGTCCCTTTCCAGAATCAAACCTGGGATGTGCAAAATATACGATATCTGCTTTAGGAACGAGGACACCAGGACACTGCCTGTGCTGACCATTTTAAGAACAAGCAATTGTGTATGTGAAAGTTTAATAGTACCATGGGCCCGTAGCAGTGCCTCGGCAGTGAAGAGAGGGGCCTGCAGCATGTCGGCTGTCTCCACTATCAGCATGTCCTTCAACCTCCGAAGATCCTGAGGCCGCAGGCCCTCATAGAGCTAGAGAGGGGGGCATGGGAGAGGAAAAGGATAAAGACACAAGGGGAGGAAAGGAGTATAATAATAAGAGGAGAATAAGAAGGGAGAGAAGGAACGAAAGTACAGAGGCAAAAAATAAAAGGGCGAGTTAGTGGCACAAGTAATGAAACGGGTGAAGGGAACAGAAGAAATTAAGTTGGGAGTTGAAAGAAACATTAGGGCAAAAGAGAAGAAGAATAGAAGTATTAAAAACATGTCAAATATAGACGATTGCTGACACATGACTAAGTCAGGCCCAATGAGCTAATGCTGATGATGATAGGAGTCACATGCCTTACGACAGACTATTATGTGTGACTACTTTGTGTGTTTGTTTGTGTCAAACCAAAGCTGCTTGGTGATGTGTGGGGCTGACCAGAGGCAACACTGAGCTGTAGTGTCTGGTTCTGAGAGAGAACTACAGAGCTATAAACTATATGACTAAAAATATGCCTCTGTTTATGACCAATCTACCTTAAAGCATTGGGGTTTATTACACCACTGACAGAGTAGGCGTCAATTGAGATAATAGTACTAATAGTGTCCGAGGAGGATTTTATGACAACAACACTGACCAAACATGTTAAAGGCTTAATTTTTCAACAGTATGGTAGAGATTATGCAGGACTTTGTTCTATGTAACACCAGTTGAGGGTGACAAACTGAACAAGCTGTATACCCTCTGCTTCTCGGTATGTTATTCTGTACCTCTCTTCGGTCGAGGGCTGCGTACTCTGCCTCTATACCCTCTGCCTCAGGGGCAAGAGAGAAGACCATCTGCGACTCCAGGCACAGGGCCAACTCCTTGTGGTGCTGCTTCTCTGCACAGTCACATGGAGTCTCGCGGCTTTCATTCTCCGCAAACAGGTCCGCTTCCCTCTGCACCAGGAACTGAGCAAGTGAAAACAAGAGGAAAATTTGGCTTTGGAGAACCCACTATATGCAGGGACAGCACTAACTTGGTGATCGCAGTCGATGGAAAGGCTATGAACTCATAGCAGACAAGCTAATCCCATTTACTTGTATACATTCTGTGATGGTGGTTATTATTTACAGTTTCTCAGTTTTAGGACCCATGAATGGATTATACTTCTGTCTCTTAACATACATTTGCAGCATTTCTAGAAGAAGCAGGAAAGAGAAAGCATGCTTTTGACAGTTATTGTGGTACTGCTGAGCACAAAAAATTTAATAACTACATTCTGAAATTACCAATGCTGGAGCCACTTTACGAAAATTTAATAAATTGCTCTCTCCAGAATGAATATGTAATTTCAGCTTCTGAAACATTTGTCAATTTTATTATATTCTATTCTGCATGTTGCTATATTTTCCAAAGTTCTATGTAAAGTTTCTCTCTTTCTATCACAACAGACCTGCCTGCATCCCAGCTTTAACATTTGGGTTTGCACATGGTGCAATTTGTATTTCAGGGGAAATTAAAGTAAACGGAAAGATAGAGACCATCCTGGGATTGGATCACACCTGCCGTGTTGCCAATCAACATGTATATGTTGTGACTCATGACTAGTCAGTAGTTATTACTACATTACTATGTTATTACACAGCCGCAACCATGTTAAAAGCATGATACAATTAACTTAAGATAGTTATGAAACCATAGCTGAATCCCGCTGATAATTTTGGTTGTTCATATTGTACACTAAATCCTTTATCATGGTGATTACACAGCTCGGTTATACACAAAATCCATTACAAAATTAAACTCAGTTCTTTGCAAAGGTCAGATATAGAGATAATTTATCTCTGTGACTTTTGTATGTGATGTATTGTGCCCCAGGGATTAATAAAAGGGTTTTGTGCAGCACAGAATTTTCCTTAAACTCACAAGGGGGTGGTTTGACCAAATTAAAATAATAGATGTGATCATGTACATAAATTGTTCTTAACCCAGGGGCACAGTTGGATCCAACAAAGAGTACACACCAGCCACTATTCTAGAAATATTTATAGTACGAAAGGGGAAGATATTAAATAATTTGTTAACATCAGGGTTACTCTGGGCCCTTTTATCTTAAAAATGCTCCCTGTCCTAGTGAGGTTTCACTCCAATTTATGGAGCCTTTTGATCTATACCTAAAATGTTATACTTCAGATTTTTTACATTAAATGTATGGAGAGACATATAGATATATCCACAGGATTTTGGAATCTCACCTCAACACAAGTCTTCATGCCTGAAGCAGCAGCATAGTGCAGGCAGGTGTTCTTCTTGTTGTCGGTGGCATTGACATCAGCACTCTCATACTCTCCATGGTCCAGCTTTGCTCCGGTCCATGCCAGGATGATTTGTAGACATTCCGCTCGACGCTGTCTGTCTTCGTATGGCCGTGAGATCCGGGGTTGCAGTGCTCCCTCTGAGGTCAGGATCTGGGGCCCCATGCAGAGAAGGTGCAGAGATGTCTCATTGTGCACATTACGCTTGTTAGGATTCCCATCTTTGTTTAGGAGAAAAAACCTAAAATAATAAAGACAGGGACAGGAATAACAGTTGATTTCAAACATTTCTCATTGGCCAAAAAGTGGTTTTGGCTACTGTCTGGGGAAGCCCAACACATTTTAGTTACATTTTATATCAGCTTTGTTCAACAAAGTGTTTTTCACAACACAGTTAATAAAAAAAAAAGCATTTTATCTTCTGACAAACCAAAAAAAAAACAGGGCTGACATAACCTACATGACCCTTATTTTTATCATGCAAAGCTGGTTTCAGTTTGAATGTAATACTCACATATGCATTTTAAATACTGCACTTAACAATATTTGAAATAAAATACACAGAGGTACACACTAGAAACTCATGTGGAAATGCATATTGCATCTCAGGTAAATTAAAATCCAAATGATATATCAATCCGAGTCTCAGTATTTCAGACGGAAATTATTATCATGAAAATAAAATCCATCCATCCATCCATCCATCCATTTACCCAGTAATTTATCTTGCTTCCACTTCATTTTGCTATTACCCAGCGGACATTTTACTTTTTGTCAGGGAAGAAGTGTAAAATTAAGCAAGCATCGCATTAGCAGAGAAACTAGGGGCCTGAGGAGTAAAGGGCCTGAGAGGAGTAAAGATGAAAACAGGCAAGGTTGGTAGCTTGTGGGATGGGAAGCTCTTGGAGCCCCTTCCTATTCCGTCCCAGCATGTTGCATTCCTGAGAGCTGCTAACAGATGGCTATGTGGAGAGACAGATGGGACGTATAGAGACAAAACATGAACATTTTTCTCATACGATGCAGCAATATAGCACTAAATAGGACCAGTTGATCGGTAACAGTGCAAAAAAAAATAAGAAAAGTGCTCAGAGAACATTTTATATCTGAGTAGGCGCCATAAGAACATAAGAAATCAATTAATAATAATCCAATTAATTAACCAGCTGCTGCATATCAAAAAGCTGTAGCTCAACAAATTGGTCTCTCATCTACCAACCCTTGGATATCTGTTTTTCCCTCACCGACGGCAGACAATCCAAAAATAAGCCACTCTGAGTGTGTACATTCTGTCTGCTTGCTTCCTTGTTTGTTTGATTTTATCTGAGCCACATCCTGACCTGAGTAGGCGTGTCATGGCGTGCCGGGCAGCATAGTGCAGTGGAGTGTTGTGCTGGTAGGACTCTCCATATGTAGCGTTGGGATCCAGAGCCTCCTTGAACTGCTGGTTGCTCTCATACAGATGGCAGGCCAGCAACTCATCTCCATTGATGAGAGCCTTGCGGAACTTGGTCGCTGTGTTCCCCATCTCCTCCCCTGACGTAGATTCAAGCTCTGACTGACACCGCAGCCGTTTAATTTGTCTTCAATCTGTTCAAGTCCAACAGGCTGGCATACTGAATGTCCTAAAGAAAAGAAAAATAATTGGAGTCAAATTCCTTTACGGCAATGTCCAATTCCAACGAGGCCTTGATAACTAAAGAAAAAATGTGACTGAGCTTGTTTGTCATACGAACTCAAACTGATTCTCCCAATAAACCAGACATATTGTCACAAGTCTTCAAAACAAAAAGCAGCCCTGCGTCACAAGAGCATATATCGCTTCCGCTCCCTCTAAATCACAAGGGTGAGAGTTGCATCTCCAAGGATGCTCAGGCTGCTCTGCCCCAAGCCCCTGTGTCAGCATCACCACTGCACTGTAAACCACCTCCCTGTGTTTCTCTTTTTATTTTTTTGTTTTGAATAACTAAACATGGGGCCAACAAAGCTCAAACAGTGAGAAGGACAAGACTTCCTCTGGCATCACCAGGAGCTTCCGCCTCTCCTTGCCAATGCTGTCCGTCCCACTGAGGCCAGGAGCCATTGTGAAGCGAGATATCGTCAACTCAAGAGCAACATGCAGAGCGTCAGCATTTCGCTTCCACCAGAGCGCCATATGGTCATGACTGTTTGTGCAATATGATCCTTTATGTATTTTTGGTCAGCTAAAGCACAAACCACCAGAACACAAGATGGTCTCCCACTTCATGATCATAAAATGTATTCATATTTCATTTTCACCACCCTGCAAACCCTTTGCAAAAGTGATGCCTTTGTGTAGGCAAGTTACTGTATGTACATAATAGAAAGAACAAATGCTTCTTGAACACCTTTCAGGTGTATGTACGAGATGCCCAACTGTCCTTAGTATGAAAATGTAATAGGTCATCAAATGTTTCAAAATACCATTTTTTTTTGCAGATTATATGAGTAGAGTAAAGACTGTGGATGGATCTGACTCACTCATCTAATCTTTACACAATATCATTAATCTAAATCTACATAAGCGTCATCGTGTGTGTGCCTAATAGGAATGTAAAAGGAGGAAATACCAGGTAATTTTTCTTTTTCATGGAAAAAGGGCTACTCACTGTCATTTGAGGATTTTTCCTCATAACCAAACAACATGTTCAGAATAAGTAGCAGAGGATAAAATAAACAAATACAGACATGCATACATGAATGTAAATAGTAGAGCTGCAACAACTAGACGTTTCAATCAGTTAGTCGACTGAAAGAAAATTCATTGTCAACTATTTTGATAATCGATTGATCAGATTTTCAGTCATTTTCAAGCAAAAATGTCAAACATTTGCAGTTCCATCTTTATAAATGTGTGTATTTCTGATTTTCTCTGTCATTTATGATAGTCAATGAAGAATCTTTGAGTTTTGGACAGCTAAATTGGTCAAATGACATGATTATAAGAGGTCTATGAAGTTTGATGAGCATTTTTCCTAATCTCTTGACATTTTATAGTTTAAACAATTAATAATGAAAGCAATTGTTATCATTATTGTTGCTAATCCTAACCTTAACACATTCAGCTGCCAGTATAATCGGCACATGACTGCAGTCTAATACGACGGCCATAACATAACTCTCTTTTAAGAGGTTATAATGTTCAGTTTCTGCTGTTTAATAATAAAGTGGCATAAAGCTACGAGGTGCTCACATGCTGAAAATCGAGTACAGAAACAGATTGACTTTAAAATATAACCATAATAACACTATCATGTTCAACTTTTTAGGAAGACCGGTGAGAGAAGCCCTCCATCGTGGGATGGAGGTAAGTGGAACAGAGGCTGGACCGGAGTGGAGTGGACGATTCCTGTAACAACTTGTAAAAAGTCAGTTTACATGCATCATTTTTCATTTGTTCAATATTCAGCCAACATAAATAGTACACTTATATGTGAATCAAATTGTTAATCTATTGCCAATATTAGAATAGGACATAAACCACCCACTATTGCAATAGGGGCCATACACACACACCTTTGACACTTGGACTGCATCACTAAATCTGTGTCAGGCTTGCTCCACGCGACAGCTTCAAAACAACACAGTCAAGGGGAAATGCAGACCATGTCCCACCTTTCTGACCACTTGTAAACACCTTATCTTGGATTATATAACCTCATAGCTGGTAACACATAGTTATTACTCTCTACATGTATAACTTATTAACCTGTCTGACAATAGTTAACGACACTTGTCAACGACAGCGCCACAAACATCTAACTATAACCTAGCTACCTGCCAGAATCAGCTAAGGATATAAAGATGTTAACAGTTTGTATCCGTAGCTTGCCACTTGTCACCAAACTCCTCCATGCAGGCCTTTCCCCATGCTGTGTGCTGTTTACCGTCCTCGCTAGCTCAAGCCGACTGCACTGGGCTGTGTTAATGAGCACTCCGCGACAAGGCTTTGTTACATTTGCTTCATGAAAACATTCAGCAGCCCACTGACCTTAGATAACGCGAGCGGCACACCATTCCTTCTATCGGCAGGGTTTGTGTTAAGCACAACACACAACCCTGCTTGCTAGCTGTGTTTTTCAAAAACATAAAAACATCATGACGCTACCATCTGCGTTGGTTAGACGTCAGTGCATACGCTAGCGGGTCAGCTAGCAAGCGAGCAGCGCTACTAGCCAACTTAGCTAGCACAGTTGATAAACTCACAGTAAACAATGAGTAACAAGTACTCAGACTTACACAGATGGCACATCTCGCTGTTGAAGAGCCGCTCTTGTGAATTCACTGCCAACTCGTCAGCGCAATAAACCGAGGCTTTTTCTTGTTAAGTGAGGCGGTCCATTAATAATGTGCGCTCAGGTCGGAGCAATGATGTTGTTCATGTCAACTCTCCGCTGACTCTCTGCTGACTGCTACATGGCCGGGTTGCCAGGTTTCAGCACAACCCACCAAACTGGTGGACAAGAACATGGCTTATTATTTGGGGTAGTATAGACTGTGTGTGTGTGTGTGTGTGTGTGTGTGTGTGTGTGTGTGTGTGTGTGTGTGTGTGTGTGTGTGTGTGTGTGTGTGTGCGCGCGCGTGTGATCGCGCTGAACTTAATACTAACACACACACACGTCAGTTGTTAAGTTTTAACGTTGTCATATTTCTGGACTGATGACGTGCACTGACCAACTAGGTGCATAATTAGTGTTTCTTTGTGTTTCACTAATCTTTCCACGACGCAGCATCTGAATTGTGTTTATCTGTGGTGCAATACGACAATATGCAAGAAATACTATCTAGAGCCGCAATAATCCATCGATTAATCGATTAGTTGTCAACTATTATATTATACAGTATATATGTGTCTTTTCTTTACTTGTTCTATGAAAGTAAACTCAATGTCTTTGGTTGTGGACAAAACGACACACAAGACATCATTGTCAGCTCTGGGAAACACAGACCAACATGTTCCACCATTTTCTGACCAAACAAATAATCGATTGATCAAGGAAATAATAAACGGATTGATTGATGAGGAAAGTAAGTAATCAGTAAGTTAGTATGAGCAGACAGAATGTAAGTTAAGTTAGTAATGACAGAAACTTTTTTGGATTTGAGACTGTTAGGATCCAATTGTTGAATAAAAGAAATTTAATTCAGTGTTATATGCACTCAATCTCCATCTCAACTCAACAGGCTTCTAGTGACTGATCTAGAAGCTGTAAGTACAGTAAGATGCCACTAGAGTGCGACAGAGTCCACAAAACAAATAATGCTTTTCTCCAGATATGAAGTTGTGCTTTTTTCTTTTTTTTATCCCTTGAACAGTCGATTCTTGATCTGACTTTCATCGGTTTTCATTTTGCATTTGTTGTACATAAAAAAAAGTACAAAACTACAATACAGACTGTGAGTCAGCTGAATTTGTGACTCAACACCTCATTCTGTGCATGTTGTGGTTCATGTGTGTAAGCACTGAACGTTGTGAGTTATCACAGACAATCTTTAACAGGTTGATTCATAAATCAAAAATGCTCATATGAAACTTAGCCTGTCGTGTATAAAGTATCTAAACATGGACCAAAGTGTCTTTCCTTGAAATAACCACCCAGATACTAAATAGAACACGTAATGCCTTTTATTATCAAATATCTGAACATCGCCATGAAGGTATATACAGCAAATGATCACACATTTATGAGTGCACGAATGTAATATCAACAATAAATAATCTGTAAACACATAACCTCAGTGTGGAGGCCGTACAGCAATGTATGCACTTGACACATACATAGAGCTGTTCAAAGAAATGGGGCAATTTAAACAAATGCTTTGGCACTTTCAAAATTCAAAATACAGAGATACATAAACGGGGTGTTCAAACAATAAATAGTCCATCAGATGGAATAAATCAAAGTCTCAGGCTGCTAATGCGTATTGTGTGACATGTGTCCCAATGACTTGATGTCATTATTCTAATGTGTCCTTGAAGTGTCCTACGTCAGCTGAAAAAAAGGAAGGAGAACATTTATCACAACAGAGACAAATTCTTGGTGTGCACACAACAACAAAAAGCGAAATAATATGTCTCGTTCACGGTTGTAGAAGAAAACAACCAAAGGGTCAAAATGAGTTACAAAACATTGGAGAGAGAACACATTCAGTGGTTTGTGTAAAAGGAATAGTAAGCTGCCATGCCTTTGGATGAGGGGGCTTCTTTGCTATACGGGCTACCGTTGGTGGCAGCCGAGGCCAAGTCCTCACATTTGATGTCAGCAGGTGAGTCCTCTGTGCTGGGACCGTTAAGAGACAAGCGCCTTCGTTTGCAGGCCGTGGAATAAGATTCAGCCTTCTCTAGAGACAGGGCTGATGGCTGGGCCTCTGTCCAGGAGGAGATCAGGCCTCCACTGCCGTTCACCTCCTCTTCTATCTGTGGTTTGACTTTGTTTGAGTTTTCTGGGAAACCAGCAGTGGGACTGGGCCTGGGAGACCAAGGCAGGCTGGGGGTAACCTTTCTCTGATATGCTGCTCTAGACCCCCACCCTGCAGACATGGTGGTGAAAGGAGAGTCTGGGTAGTAGCTGAGAGCATGAGATGTTTGCATCGAGAGGGATTTGATGCCATAAGGCAGCAGAGAGCTCGAGTAGTCCCCCTCATAGGGTGTGAGATCAAGCTTGTTGCTGGTGCTAGTGCCGTTTCCCCCTTGCTGCATGGAGGTGACAAACCACCTCTGTGAAGCTCCGTCTTCTGCCTGAGGTGAGAGGAGGCTGTTAGTCTGCGGCACTGCTCGCTCGCTGTTGTAGAAGCGATTCTGGGGGAGGTTGTTGACAAATTGGTCCTGGAAGAGGGGCTGCATGGTGTAGCGGGCGCTGGGGACAATCTGGTGGGCCCGGGGAGAGTCGGTTGGAGACGGGGTGAGGCGGTCATGCTCTGGAGCGGTGTACATCCTGGAACAAGAATAAAAAAATGCATGTACTTCTGAACTTGAGGTCAAGGAAGGTCAGTAAAAAAAAAAAAAAAAAAAAGAGGTGTGAAAATGTCTTTCAGAATGAGTGTACACACACACACACACACACACACACGAGGCATTCTTGCTTTGGTAAATTAGGAGATCATTGCAACATAGTATGACTGCTGATGCAATCGATGCTTATAATCATTCCTCTGTTGTTGTTTATGCTGAATGTAAGACGAGGGGAGCAATGCACGACAACCAAATAGAATACTCACGAATCATAATTGTCTCTGAAGCCTTTGGCAAAAGGGTTGTGATCGATTTTCAGCTGCGTGATCTGGATCATAGAAAAATGGAAGAATGCTCTGTGAGGATGCAGATAGAACAAGTGAACAGAAGCACCATACATTTACACAACTATTAACCACGTGCATGTTTAAATTAATAGACTGTTGAAAATGACTGTTGAATGCCCTTAAATTGATAGAAAATCCAAATGGAATCACAATGAGATAACATGCTAATCTATACTGCATAAAAATATATTTGTCTGAGTACATAATATATAGAGGCCTGTGGATTAAAACCATATGTTGGCACAGTGCTTACATCAGTGTTCTGGTAGGCAGTGACAGCTATGAACTGGGTCTCTGGAAAGTTGAAGCTCTGAGTCTTTACATCATTGCCAATGTCCTCCACCCCATCCTCCGTCACCTCCACGATGTGCAGCCTCGGCTGGTACTTGTGCAGCGACTGCAGGACAACCATCTGCACAAAAGAAATCACCCATTAGTTAAATATATATAATAATTTTTATTTTTTATTTTAATTTGTGCAAATTGGTTACATTTCTGCCAGTGGTTTGGCCTTTGGCTTAATCAGTAGTGTCTTCAATTTCACTTTATCTTATTTAAGCGTTCGTTTGACCGTGTGTTGACGGTAAAAGCATCATGTGAGCGGGAATTGAATTTCAACCCCAAAAATGATTTAGAGAAAAATGTAATGAAAGAAAGAAAATTACCCCCAAATCGTGTTATTGCACTTTTACGCATTCGCAAAAAAGAAAAAGAAAAAAAAAATCCAGGAGAGGCTTTTCTTTTATTTTTTTGTACTGTATGTTAAAAATACATAACTGTAGACTAGTGACAACCACAGTCCAGTGCAACGAAAATGACGTCGATTGTTATAAACAATTCATTTAAATCTCTGGTGAGGTTACATGTATGAGTGTGGCCCACCTGTGAAGTACTGTGGCTGGTGCCTTTGTTGTTGGTGAGTTTCAATTTGCTGAAGGAGATCTCTTGTCTCATCCAGTGGGCCCCCGTGTTTGGAGACTCCGGGTGGATGTACACTTTGTTTCCTGAAATAAATAAATAACAAAAAAAAAAATTAAAAATAAATTTCAAACGATAAACAAAATGTTTTAGGATGGGGAGGAAGGGGTGTTTCAAATTAAACACTTTATATTTTACTTTATATATTTCGAAAAGGAATACGCGTGCAAATATTTTGTATTGAACACATTCATCATCTGAATAAGAAAAATCGAAGTTTATTTAATCTTACTATTTTTCAGTGCAGGTTTCGCTGTTTCTTTAATCGACAATCAATTCAAATCGTGGAGAAAATCAAATGTTTAAAAAAAAAAAAGGAAGACGGGTGGCGTATAGTTTCAGTACCTTGGCTGCTGTTGTCCGCCTTCCCACAGGTGACCCACTTGCCTCCTTGAAATCTCCAGTGGTTTGGATCCGCCAGCACCACCTCCACAAACACGTTGTAGTGCGCCGTCAGATTGAGACCAGCGATGTTAAAGCTGAGGAAGGGGAACATCCGTCTGCGGGCACACGTACAAAAAAAATCACATAGAGAAAAAACAAAAAAAAGACCAGAATATTAACGAGATTTTATTACAGAGGAACGGAAATGAAAAGAATTCGTGTCGTGTCTTCTCACCTGCCCTGCTTGGTGATGATCATCTCGGTCTGGTGCCGGTGGAACTTGAGCCACAGCGGCCGGTTGCAGAGGTAGACCTGGGCCCTCATCCCCGGGCCGCCGGTGGGGAGAGAGATGTTCCCGAGCGCCGACCCAGAGCCGGTGTAGGGCGGGTAGATGCAGCCGGGGCTCTGGCCCAGCTGGTACGCCGAGCTGAAGTGACTGCGGCCGGCGGCGGAGGGGGAGAATCCCGCGGGAGGCAGCACGGAGCTCAAGTGGAGAGATGAGGGGTACCTGCCGGCGCCGGCCGGGGTGTACACCGCCCCACCGGGGTTATAAGGGATGAAGGAGCAGGGGCTCGCTGTTTCTGGGCTCTGTTTGCTGACCGTGGGGGGAATGTAGTACCGGTCAGTACCCATCCCGTGCTCTGCGTACCTGCTGCCGGCCGCCGGGTCGTCCCCATCCACAGCCGGAGACTTGCACCTCTCGTCCGCCGCTTCTTTCGTAGAAGAGAAGGTGTTGCTTTCTCCTTCACCGCCCAGCATGACTATTCTTCTCGTCCTTACTCAGTTTCGTTACAGAGATTGATCACTTTCTTTGATCCCAATTGAGACTGCTTTTTTTTTTTCTTTCTCACCCCTTCCCCTCAGGAGTCACCAAAGGAGTTTTTATGTCTGATAAAAAACTTTTTCTTCCAGCAACCACTGCGGTCTGAATTACTGAGGGAAAGAAAAAAAAGAAAAGATTATGGTTAATAAGAGCAGCCTGGATTGTGTATCTACCAATCTCCCCAGCACCTGAAAGGCCTGACACAGGGGGCGAGCCGGCAACTTGCGCGTAAACGAAGACGCACTGAGATGCTGGTGGAAAGTGTCTGTCATATCAAAGCCGAAAATCTTTGTAGGCGTATCAAGGTGTGGCTTTAACGCTTATCAAACCTGAACTGCTACATCTCAGTCATTGTGGTGTTGAAAACAAAAAAAAATCAGTGTGCTTTACTGTAACTTAATAAGTCATCTTCGACACGCGTCCCTTTCTCTTTCTCTTTTATTCATTTTTCTCTGTTTCAAATCACCTGAAGGAGAATCATTCCACTTAATTCAGCCTCATAAAATACAGCAGCGTGTCAGAAATAGCAGTGTGGGATTTATAATTTTACCTGAACTGATCTCCGGCCCAGTCACTGCCTATCATCAAAATAAAAAGTAAGTGAACTTCTGACCTCAGGTGGAGCATTGTGGATGGTATTAGAGGAGGAATCGCCTCGCAATTTCTTGTAAATCATATGACAAACTTGAAGCAAGGCACTGATTTTCAGGGGTAGTTTCGCGGTGTCAAACGAGAAGGAAAGCGCACCCACGACTCTTAATTTCGTCTTTTGCAACATTCGAAGGTAAACCGCAGCGTTTTCGGTGAAAACAAGCTGCGTTATTTTGCTTTACATATTTTACAAGGCAACCCCGCCTTCACCCCCCCTCCCCCCAAAACATTTTAAAATCCCCTAAAAATGCTAAAAAATAAGTTTAACAATGCATTAATCGTTTACAAATAAATCTGGAGGAAAATAAAACTGAACAAATGAACTTACTCTCTAAGTAATTTTCTCGTGGCCGTTAATCCGATATTATTATTCAGAGATAATGAATTTGCATTCATTCAATTGTGATGCGGCTCCGGGTCCCAACGGGATCCCCGACGCGAAAAAGGGGAAATAGCCAATTAATTTTCCGTTTGAAGAAACCTGTGATGTTTCTTGGATCAGACAGTCCGAGTTTTAAAAAAAGAAATTAAAAAAAAGAAAAGGACGACAAACATCTAATCGGTTCTACATTGACAAAATATATATAGTGAGAGACATTTAAATCAACAGTGATTTCTTGTTTTATTTGTCTGAAATAATTCCAAGAATTAAAGTGATTTTTTGTTGAATTTGTGCCGAGTAATGTTTACATTTATTAGAAAATTAAACACAACAAATATATATATATATATATTTTTATCGGACAGTGTAAAAATACCTAAGCACGCTTTCAAATTGTACAAAAAAAAATATAGATTTAAAATATTAACTCACCAAGCGATTCTCCCTGATGCCTCCGTTTGCAAATCAAGTTGAAGAAAGAAGAAGAAAAACAAAAAAAAATAATTCAACTAAATGAAAACTATCTCAGACAGCATCAACGCGCGGACTGAGCTGCGAGGATGAGCTTGCACCAGCACATGACATCATGTTGTGTTTGGGGTTAAGGAGGGAGATGAAGAAGAAATAGACGAAGAAGACGAAGACGAAGAAGAAGAAGAAGAAGAAGCCTGAGCCATGTGGAGGCGGACTGTTCGCGGTGTAGAAGCGCACTCCCGCTCCCACCGCTGCTCTCTCCTTGTGGCCGTGACGCACAGATAGCAGCCTATTATCAGATCCTCCTCTGATCTCCAGGGGAGGGGCAGGGGATCCTCGGCATCACAGCCAAGGTGTACAGGAGAGGGGCTGCCCCCCCCTCCAGATCCATCTGTGAATCGTTTGCATCTCATCAACCTCTCAGAGACATCAGCAGAGTCACAGTCCCATCCAGGTGCGTCTGTGGAGGTCAATAGTGCAGATCTGATGGTGCCCTTATATATTGTGAGATATCAAACCGTCCCTGTGGTGCAGATCTGAAGTTTGCCTGCCTACTTTAAAAAAAAAAATAACAAAAAAAAACTTTCCAGCACACTGACAGCACATCCTCCAAAGTCAATCAAATCAACCACATAAAAAGTTGCTGCTAATTTCAGTTTCAAGATGAGCCCTAATAACTCAGAGAGATGGAGACTCATTGTGATCCTTTACCCACAATAACATGTTGAACAAAATGTGGCAGACAGTGGAATAAGAGCTCGGTGGAGTAAATGTACCTCGCTGACAATAAGACGCAGAAATATAAAAATAATTAACACAATCTCTTAATTTTTGGGTCAGTGTTGCCACAATGTCTGCGCTGATGGAACCTGTCGCGACTGAATCTCGGCTGCATCACTGTCTTTGTAGTCCTGGTCATTGACTAGCACAGGTAGCTATACAATCAATATGAATCTCCCATATCCGTGCTAATGGTTTGCGGAGAGTGAAAAGCAGGGGCATGAAAAGGGACTGCCGTTAAAAGATGGTTACACCGCCTGTTCTGCGAATTCGCCATAGCTGGGCTGAAAATTGAGCAAGAGCAAACAGATCTCTGTTCATCATCACTGACACTTCAGGGAGAAACAAAATACATTTTATCACATAATATATATGATGCCCACATAAATAAAGAAGTTTACTCTTGAAATGACATGCAAACTGTTATATCACTTGACTGTCTTTCCACCAACGTCAAGGGTGATGAATGTTGCACCCCAGGTGACTCAATATGCATGTACGTTTGCCACAAAACTACAAAGAATCCACAGATGATTTTGACTCTTAAAGGGACTCATTTCAGCCCGTTTCCTCTTTCATTCTTCCTCCCTCCACAGTTCAAAGCCAGGCCGATTTAGTCTTTTAACTGTACTGCATTACCTGTGTTGATGGGCCGCCTTTCAGCAGCTTAAAGACCAGCTCTTCTTCTTCTTCTTCTTCTCCTCCAGGGCCAGACGACGCTCATCTGCTTGCTGCTGCAGACAGGTTTGCATGATAAAGGCACTGACAGGATTAATGGAGCAGGGCCGCCACCTCTCAAATAAACACACTGCACATCAAACAGGACAAATCAACTGTTTGGGTAAACTGTTTGAAAGGGCAAACAGTCTAAAGCGCCGATTGCGCTGATAAACTGATTGAGTTGCTTGATTGTCTCGGGAAGTCATGAATATCGAGTAACAGCTTGCAGGTCTGTGTGTGCACATGAGGTTTCAGTGCTTCTAAATATTTCTCCTGATTCCAAGTGTTTTTCTTTGTTTCCACATTATACTGCAGACACTTTTTCATTTGTTTTTTGCACTGTTATTCTTTTATATCAGTGAGTCTTCTGCATCTGCTTGTGAGTACAAGGGGATATAATAAAAGACTCACTGTCAAGTATAAAGCACACTAAACTCTTTCCCTCCCTCCCCATCTAGCTTTCTCTTTCTTTATTTAGCGAACTTCCATTCTGACACACAAACACATATGGTCACGTGCTTTTCATGGTAAAACCAGTGAGTCAGAAGTGTGAACTGGTGGAGCCTCGAAAAGTATCTATATAAGCTTCTGCTTGCCCCAGCGGCACAGGGGCTCGCACACTCACTCACACGTCAGGCGCTGTGCAAGATTTGCTGCATTCACATTCTCCTTTTCGAAATATCTTTAAGTCCCCCTTCCACTCAGAAATGTGTTTTGCTTTTAAGTGGCACCTCATGGATGTTAGACTGTCACTGCGCAGAATGATGCACGGGCAAAAGGAGGGAAAGTTTCTCTCTGCTCACCTTAAATTCTTTGTTTATCACTCAAATTTACTAGCATTACTGGCACGATCTCTTCGTCACAAGTGGGGAAACCAATCGGGGTCCAGCATGCAACTTTACACGTGTATAACGCGAGAGCCTATAACCTGCCGGTGCACACACTGAGAAGATTCTGTCATTTAGGAGACATGTTGTGTCGATGGAGTACATGTGATTTAAAGATATTATACGTAACATTTTGGCATTGATATGTATAAAAACAAGAAGACCTTTGTCAGATTTTTTGCTATGTTGTATACTTAGATCAACACAAATGTTTCCATACTTTTACTTGGAGTAACGTGTGCGTTTAATTTGGTCACCTATTGCTCAGATGGTGCATCAGAGAGTGATGAAAGAAGTCCAGACATCAATAAAACTTCAGTACATAACCCCGTCCTGCCTGAGAAATGTCAGATATTCATTTGCATTGGTGGTTGTTTAACAATGAGGACACCAACTCCCATGATCCCACACTATGTCCTGGCATCATTAAATCTACTTCTTCGGTTTTCATTGTCTTGACTGAGCGACCCCTAGCAGCAGATAATATAAAATGTGCATTTAAGATATCTTAACAAGGTATAATTTAAAAAACAAAAACATATCAGGTACAACTCATTCACAGCAGAGGATTTTAACACACCTTAAAACATGTCTGGAAGGGATCTTTAAAACGGACTTCCCAGCATTTCAAGTGCTATTCGGTTCAAGCAGTCGTAGCTCTCAGTGGTGACGAAAACATGCATTTTCTTTCATAAGTCGGCTTATCTCATTACCAAAAACAAAGAGAAAGTAAAGCTCCTCCATCGCATAATGCTGTGTGGTTCTCATGTGTTTATTGGGCAGCCTGTCTGTATAATGGCCTCTCTCCTCTCTCTATCACGCTCGATGAGCAGCTTCCCCTAGCTGTGCCTGCTTTTTGACACGTCTAAAGGGCTGTTTCTGACATCTTGCCATCCTGCCGGCCACCCCTCCCGCAGCGCTCATGCCAGGCAGGAGGAAAAGCTGGTGACCTGGCCATCGCCGCCCTGCCCTAGGCCACTGCCGCCCCGCTGGCGGCAGAAGGTCTGTTGGTCTGACGCCATGCCAGGAACTCTGCCCGCCGCAGCTTGTGATGTCACGACAGACATGCTCTCAGAACCGGACTCCCGATTGGCTGTGAGGGTTCGCCTTTCTTGCATCCTGGGAAATGCCCTCTCAACAATGTACAGCCATACAAACCTAATTAATTAACAATTAGCCTTTAATTGAATGTGATCTCACGTTTCTGCCTGTCATGGCCAATGAGCTGCCTCCACAGATCACGCATGGAACCAGTGACACATCGGCCCCCTTTTCTGACGTGATTTGACTGTTCTTAATTAAAATTCTTACAACTCATCTTTTACTCCCTTTTGTTAATTAGTTACCAGTGCATAAAGAGCAGACTTCATTTGTGCAAAGGTTTTCTTGCCAGATCAAAACTAAACTTTCTTGCGAGAGTTTTGCGATTGACGACATTAGAAATCTGTTTTTTAACGCTCGAGACTGGTAGGGACAGTAGACGATGCAGAAACTAGTGTAGTGATATGTAATGATGTTTTTATATGAGCCAAAAATGGAAACAGTAATGTGTAGTATCATTTGAAAACATAGCTGATATGACAAGTACCACTGAGATCCTTATTCCACAGACTTAAAGTCACCAATGAGAGTTTTTTTTTTCAAATGGCAGAAGGTGAAGCCCTCTTGTGACCCACTTCCTTGTCCCCACCCCCCCTACGCTTACATTTATGGTTTGGTCCTACATCCTGTTAAGGGTAGCAGCAGGAGCGGACCATCACATTTGGTGCTCAGCGTGGGGGCGGTTGGTGAGCTGTCATGTTCCAGCTATCCCATGGAGATACACTTCTGCCTCTCTGCGAAGATTTGGTGTTTTCTCATTTGCATTTGCTAATGAGATCCTGTTTGCATGACTTTATACAAGAAGGCTATCTCTCTTATTATCTCTTTACAAATATAGGAGGAGGAGGAAGTCCTATTTATTTAACCCCCATCAACCCCAATTAGTCCCGTTGAGATTATGGATGTCTCTTTAAAGCGAGATCTGGCCAACAACATGCTGAAAACCCACTTAAAGGAAAATTGTAGGTATTTGTGAGTTGTTTTCACATTCTTTTTTGTTGTGGATCCTCAAATTTGATGTAGTACAGGAACCACATTGGCATCCTGGAGTATCATCTACACTGAGTCACTGGTGGAGCAACAGTTGTAACAACTTCACAGTAATACTGTTAAAGCTCTTATGCTGGCACTCAATGCAGGCCAAGGACAAGTTGATGCGATCATGCTGTCTTTGAAATGTATTCAAACCAAAAATACAACTCTTCTTTCTTGTTGTTTTTTTTTTTTTACTCTCTGTCTTCACTACAAGAGAGCGTACCATTTGACTGATGACCAAGTGTGTGCGCCTGCCCTCAGCAGTTCACCCTGATCGCAACTTCACACGAGAGATTCATCTTCCCAGAAGCCCTCCTCAGCCAAGACCCATGACTCCCAAAATCACGGATGTGAAGGGGAAGTTATAGAAGTCTTGGGCCAATCAGGGCCAGCTCAGAGCACTTAGTCGTTATCACCCAATCTGTACTGTTAAGAATTCCTGCCCACCAATCTGCCAGTGTCCCCAAACTCACAAATCCATCTCAGGTCACAGTACTGAGCTGATGCATCGATAAAAACCAAGAGGATCCTCAGAGAAAGTGACAAGTTTAAGGGCATATAACAAGTGAGAAGTGCAACGAACACACCCGTGAAGAGCTGTGAACATGTGCTTGGGTTAAGTTACAAAACAAAATGGAAAATGAGAATT
Source organism: Diplodus puntazzo (assembly GCA_963678695.2). NCBI lineage: Eukaryota > Metazoa > Chordata > Actinopteri > Spariformes > Sparidae > Diplodus > Diplodus puntazzo. The sequence continues at coordinate 22,739,656 of OZ023160.1, read as the reverse complement.
CCTTTGACTCCTAAATCAACCTCTACTTCATTTGCATGGGCACAGGCTGTAGTTCCTGTGGCTCACATCCACAACCCAATCACTCAGATGAATGTTGGCAAACTTCACAGTGTTTTTTCAGTGTTAAAAACCGAGCTTAAAGCTGCTGTAAGTGATTTAAAAAATTAATAGATAAATTTTAAAAAAAGTATTAAATAGCTCTTTATCCTAACTGTAATCGCTGTTGTTATAGTGAACCTGTTGTCGTAACCCACGTCTGTCCTCTCCCCACTCATGCAGTAAAAGGGCAGATACATTTTTTGGTATCCCTGCCCACTTTATCCAGTCAGGACAAAGAACTCCATAAAGAGATTGTCCTGTCTGCTTGTGAATAAGCAGAGAACATGCCCCTCAGCTAAAACAACAACACTTAGAGCAGCTTTAATGTGTGGGTAGGTTTTCTGCACACAAACTACTTTGTCGAGATGATACACTGGCTTGAAATAGTTTGTCGCCACGAATGCGTCTGTAAAATGTCCTGGCGCCTCGCTAAAATGACCCGGTATGGTCAGCTGAAACAGGAAGCAAACAGCAGTCTTAAAGTTGTCTCAAACAGTGTCCTCTCACTTATCATGCCTAGCTGGTAGCTGGCGTTCCATCCCCATGAGAAAAGTCATTTACATATAAGTTGAATGTAATATGAAACATATTGATGCAATGATCACATGAAAGGCCTACTTATGGGACGATCAGATGTACAGGCTTCAACTGAGCATCACATTTTGTTATCGTGACAGTCTTATACAACTGCTCCCCCTCTCCTATCCTTGTCACATAAGCTTTGTAAACATACATATAAAGATGAGATTTAGGGAGGACACATTATGTCTCAGTCGCTGTATTCTCATTCTGAATATGCCTCTCCCCACCCTAGAGGTTTAATAGATCTATATATTGACCCAGCAGTAATAATGCATCAATATAATAATACCCCAGCAATAGCAGAAGAACAATCACATTCTCTGTTTTTGTTTGGAAGAGTGGCCCTCTCTCCAGTGGGGTGGAAAGAATATTTTCTGCATTATGTCCTCTCTTTGAGCCGATAGGCAGGACCCCGAGCATGCTTTTTTTTTTTTCTCATATGGGGAATCTGCTGACTCTGGTATCACATTGTGATTAACAATTTAACTATGATCCCCTTCTTTCCCATTGTTATTCCACAGATGACTGAGAGTAAGAGCGAAATGCCAGCAGCGGCACGCAGGCTTCATTAGATTCATTGATTGATTTATTGTTTTCCATGGTTGTAATCACTTCCCCAGAGGTAATTTGTAAGCTCTTTATGGTTCAGAGGTATAAGCCTGAGAGTTAATTAATCGGCTTTGTTTAGAAGTTTGGAAGGGCCCGTCTGAATTGGTAACCGCCGAGTAGGCAACGGTCCCTGTGACTTAGAATCCCTTGTTCACCACCGCAAAAGCTCAAAACTAAGCAGGTAAACAGACATAATTATGTCTGGATGATTTCTGGGTCTTTTGCATTTATCTTGATTCATCTGTTCCCCGTTAATTTTCTTCTTGTCAAATGCAAATTTAGGATTTTGTCACGTGTCAGAGGACACAGTCTGTGGTGTCTTGGTAAAAGCTACAAATCCGGCATTAAAAGTTATCATTCAATCAGTTTAGATTGTAAATAAAACTGACATGCAGTGAAGATTTTAATCAAAACTTTTGTAACATTTTACAATAACTACAACCAAAAGCATTTTTACAGTGTGCTCTCACTCCTAGACCGAGTTGGTGCTCTTATTCTCGTGCCAGCCACAGCTTGAAAAAAGTATTGCTGCTCTCGATTGAAGTACAATCAACCCAGAATTTAATTATACCACTGTTATGTTGTGACCCAAATCTTTGCTCATGGCTGGAGCTAAAAGTGACACACCTGTCCCCGTTTCCCCTCACCCATAAAACGCCTCTGATATTGCTTGGCCTTTGTCGGTCATAACTGAAGTCCCAGCTTGCTTTAATTGGCTTTTCGACAGTATGTGAATGGGGACTGCTGTTTATGGGTTAAGTGCATCTTAATCAGAGCTTTAATCCAGTCATTAACAGAGAAACATGAGGTGTTGAGAGGAGTGGAGAGAGGTTGATAATTGAGAGGCTGCTTCCGCGCTCCCTGTGCTGTGTGTGTGCATTTGTGTGTGTGTGTGTGTGTGTGTGTGTGTGTGTGTGTGTGTGTGTATCTCTGTGTGTGCATGCATATCTGTGTGTACATGTGTATGTGTATGCTTATTTAATGAATTGCAGAGAAACTGACAAGATAAAAATGAAGCAAAATCTTCCAAAAAGTTGGAAATGTCAGTAGAATTGTTTACAGTATACATATGTAAGCAATGGTGAGATTTAACTAAGTACAATTACCCAAGTATTGTACTTATGTACAATTTTGAGGTACTTTACTTGAGCATAAGCATTTTATACTAGTCTGGACTAAAAATGGTACTTTTTACTTGATAAAAAACACAAAATTAGCTCCAGCTTTACCTGCTGGATTTTAGAAAATGAATACTTTTTTGCTTTAACTTGTAACAGAGTATTTCAACTCAACTATTGCTATTTTAACTTGCAGTAAGTAATTCCACACTTGCGTTTCACACTTCCCTATACCCTCACACGTCTCCTGTGATTATACTGAAGGCCTCTACTTAATGAAACAGAAATGCAAAATGCTGCAGCGCCTTCAGAGCAAAATAAAAAATCATCAGAGAAAAACATTTCAAAAAAACAATTTTCTTCATTTCAGACCATACATTTGTATTCCAATGAAAATATACACCACTACTGATAGTAAAAATAGATTGTTATTGTCTACAAAACACAACTCCTCCGTACCCGCCCTGTTCCTCCCTATTGCTCAGCTGTCACATTCTCACTGAGTTTTTCTCACTGTATATTTTAGCACCTATCCCCGGTGTGAGGCCTGTGTTCTTCCGTACCCCCACTCTCTCTCTCTCTCTCTCTCTCTCTCTCTCTCTCTCTCTCTCTCTCTCCTTCTCTCTCTCTCTCTCTATCTCTCTCTCTCTCTCACGCACACACACGTGCACGCACACACGCAAACAGACACGCAAACACACACGCACACACACACACACACACACACACACACACACACACACACACACACAGAGCGTTGAATCAACAAGCCCATATTGAATAAACATGCTGCTTTTAGGTTGTTGTCCTGATTTGCATCATCCTTTGCTAGGTCTACTTTTCACCATTTTTAGCGTAATTTGTCACAGACATACACACACCTACTGATCCTATAAAAGTACTGTCAATTGCTCACAAGCTCTGTGCGAGTCACCTCCTCAGTGAGGATCATCGAAAAAATAAAACTGGGCTGTAGAGAGAGTCTACTTTATTTGTTTTATTCTATTGTCTACTTCACTATTTTATTTATGTGTTTATCTTTATCTCTTGTTTCCATTTATGCTATATAACTATTTTTACTTTGCATGGAGCATCTGGAACAAAAACAAATTCCCCCCGGAGATTAATAAAGTATTCTGAATCTGAATCTGAATAAACTGGCAGCTACCTAGTGTTAACAACATTAGATCGTGTAACAAAATAGCAAACAATTGAGGGAGGAGATGAGTCGAATAGCGCTTTTTTGACGTGACCCTTTAGTATCTACAGCAAAGACATATTATAGAACTAGACGATCACACAGATGCTGCATTTTTAGTCCAATAATGTTTTTTTTGTTTCCCTGTGGTTATGTTGAATTGTTGGGTTTTATGTGGCTGCCTTCAGGAAAAGTCCTCAACCTGGTGTCTTTTTTCAGAGTGCAGCACATTTTTGTGTGGCTGATCTGAGCACATCTCAGGACCTTTCAGAAAGGCGCTGGGGTCGTCACTGCGGGTCTTTTTCTGGCTATCAATCATATATTAGATAGGGCGGGACTATGTCTGTGTATCCTGAGCTTTATCAGACAGGAACAATCAGAAACAGAGATTGACAAACCCATTTGTGGGAGCAGATTTTCCCTACACTGAATATGGCTTGTGAGTGTTGTAATTTTATCACCCTAAGTGTTGTAAGCTTGCTGTTAGCTGTGTAGTCAGCTCTCTGTTACCACTGCAGCAGCTAAAGTCAACTGAAACCAACGTGCAGGTTTTTTTTTTCTTTCACTTACTGCGCTACAAAGCGCTGCCAAACTGCACTACAAGAAAGAAACATTATATAGAAGTATGTGCCCTGACAATTGCTGATTGGCGCATAATTGGCTCAAGTCTGAGCAGCGTCGCTGTATCCAGCTCCAAACAAGAGATCATAATCTACAGAGGGAGCAGGTCGTCTTCCATGTAGTCTTCTATGTTTCTCCACCATGTTTCCCAGAAAGGACAAACCAGACACTGACAGTAACAAGGGACTTTTGCATCATCTGTGAGTTTCGTGGTCGCCATAGGTTATCCTACATGCTTGGCAGAGCAGGGTAAGATGATTGGTGTTCAGTTGGTTGTGATCTGCTGGCTCACTGCTAACATTCAAAAAAACAGAATAGCACATTTTTCAGATGTATAATTGCAAATCTTTTGCATTCTGATCTTTGCTTATCAGAAAACCCAGAGTCAATAAAACAATTACAACTGCAAAAGCCTACAAGAACCCAACGTTTGTGTCCCCGAGCTAACATGCACATTGAAATAATAATGTCCAGTTTGTGCAACACATTTCTCATTGTGTGAATTTGCGTGTGTGAGCAACACGTGTATTTATGTATTTTTTTAAGGTGTTAACGGCCTTACGATTAGATCCCAGCTTTAACCCCCCCCCCCCCCGTGTGAAAACATTTGCAGGCCATTTACAGCGCGAGTTGACACTTCCTACCAGGTCAGCAGGTCACCCACACACACACACACACACACACACACACACACACACACACACACACACTCACAGACACAGATCGCTGTCAGCCGATTAAACAGCAACATCTCTCTCTCAGGATGACGGAGAGGAATGAAGATTCAGTCGTTTTTCTTCAGGCACATTTATTTTTTTGGATGAAGAAAAGAAAAGAAAAGAAAAGAAAAGAAAAGAAAAGAAAAGAAAAGAAAAGAAAAGAAAATGAAGAATGTGTCTGCATATTGAGTGAGCAGTTTCTGAAGATCTCCTGGCAATTTCTGCAAAAAGCAAATATTCTGCTTTATGTGTAGCATGACTATAGTGAGGCATACTGACTGTGGGGCTGATAGAGTGAAGACATTATGGCATCTGGACAGTGCTTTTGTACATTTAAAAGTCACAAATGTGATTTTACCTGAGCGCAAACATAAGCACTCTCTCTCTCTCTCTCTCTCGCTCTCTCGCTGTCTCTCTCTCTTTCTCTCTCTCTCACACACACACACACACAGGCACTGATGCACATACGTCGTTACTTCTGAGATGTTATAAAAACTTCTCTTTTATCCATTAAAAAACTATCGATCTTGTGCTTTGCCTTCTCTACTCAATGTTTTTTTCTTTTTTTTCTTCCATCCTGTCATAATGGAAAGTCTCCCTGGCCATTTTCTTCAGCCTATTCTTCATTTGGAGTAATTATAGATGGAGAGGTAAAAGATGTTTTTTCCCCTTTCTTTTCTTTTCTCCTTCCTACCTATCTTCCTCTCCCCTGTGTGCATTCAGAGGAGCTCTCACCACTGCATTCTTATTAGGGACATGTCTGAAAGGCTCCCGCAGCATGTGGTGTCCTCTGACCATTCGCTATGGCTGCCTTTTTGTCTGCATTAACAAGCCAAGCAACCGAGGATAGCTTTTCAACAGGTACAAACTTTTCCTTTTTAGATAATTAACCGCATTCAGACACTCAGCGCAGTGCAGGCAATGTTGGCACAGAAGCCCAGAGAGGATCATATGCTAGAAAAAAAAAAAAGGACAGAGAAAGGGAAGAAAGATGGAGAAAAAACTTGATCAAAAGACAAGATGTTCTCTTTGGTGTTGTTTAGTGCTAGTAGATTCTATACCAAACTCCTATTCAAATGGTGTGGTCTTCATTTCTGCTCTCCTTGTTGTCCCCGTCTCTGTCCTCTTCATCTTTTCATCAGGGTGGACCGTGTAATGAGGGAAAACTCTGGTCATTGTAGGGTGGTCAAAGGTTTGCTGCCTTAATGAATGGGAGAAACACAAGAAGGGCTGAATGCTCTCCCTCGCCGCTGTTTGCCGCACCGCAAAAGCCCCAGGAAGCCTCCTGAAGAAGGCCTCCTCCATCCATTGCCGTCTCGTCTCTTGTTAAAGGGGGCATAAAGTGAAGGCAGAGGGGAAAAGTAATTTTCTTCTCCTGTCTCTCCATTCTTTTGGTCGGTTTCTTCCACTTTTTGCTGTGTACTTTCATAAAGCTTATAATTATCTTGGCAAGAGCCCCTCAAGTGCGAACGAATGGGGTCTTTGTACCCTTCTCTCTTCAGCCCTCTCCTGTTTCTCGGAAGAAGGAAGTCATATTAACATTTGGTCTTCCCCTTTTACAGATGCAGTGAGAAAGCCAGATGTGCCTCCTGTATATAAAAAAAAACAAGCCTTTTCAATAACTTAATTTTACAAACCTATTATCTGAATCACTAATGTGCATTTCAGTATGGACAGGAGGGTGCATTCTCAAGGGGCCCTTCCAATAAAGCCATTTAAGGATGAATGTTAAATAGCAGATATAGCATTTTCTACCCTTCCCTATCCAGTCCTATTCTGCCAATAAACACAAATTGTCATTTATTGAGCCAAGCAAAAAAAACCCACAAAACAACAGCCATACAAAAAGGCCGATTTAAACATAAAACAGACACAGTGGTTCAAACACCAAGCAGGTGGTCTGCAACACCACAGACACAGACTGGTGCTCAGATACAGTAAACAAGGAGTGTTAATTTGTACATGTCATGGCCCCTTTTTTATAAATCTCAGGAATGCAAATCAAACATGTTTTCTCCGTCCTTGTGCCTCAGTGCACCCGATTTGTACTTTCTCTCCATTTTACTGTTCAGCTGGATTAAAAACCGAAAAACCCATCAGTCATGCAGCATTCAGCCGAACAATGGGAACTTTTTCACTCTGCCAATAGAGGTGCAGCAACGGCCCATGTTTCCCATCAATCTGAGTGCCAACAGGGTATTTTGTTAAGTTTTCTGGTTTATCTTCCAAAATGCAAATGTCATTGTTTTGTTCCTGTGAATGTCATTATGTGTTGTCACATCAGTGGATGTCACATCACCTGAGAGCAGCTGTTGCTTATAAACGTGTCGTGCTTTTCCTGTACAAGCGGTGTAATGGTTTTCCTGTGTCATAGTTGCTTCACACTGCTGGTAAGTCAGGGGCAGAGGTTGGCTGATACAGATCTCCTGTAGATCATGGGCATGCATAGTTGTTCATCTGTCTTTTAACATGATATTTCACACAACCGGCTACACCCCTGACAGGCCAGAAAAATCTTCACTTATTTGTCGGCATGCGTTATTGGCCATGTTTTTATGTCTTTGATAATGACCCATGCTTATATATAAAATCAGAGAAAATAACACTCTCTTGCAGTGGTGTTTCTATCCATTTGTAAAGAAATGTATTTCCTTGTGTTGAATGCTGGGTGCATACCTCTGTGAACACTCACACAAAGCAAAACTGTCAATGCAATAACTGCTGGAATTTGTATTTTCCGTTTACCCTATGCTAATTAACGAATTGGGCGGTTTGACTGTTAATTCCATATTTGTACATGAGATGTTGTGCAAAATTAGAGACTTATAGAAATGCGCCGTTGCTATTTTTTTCTTTACTGTATTATCACTCCTTTAATGAACATTTATAGAGTCCCTATAGAATCAATGACAGTACCAATAACAACCACAAGCTGACCAGACATGGCAGTAGCAGAGATCACAGATCGGGGGTCAAACCCTCCCCTCCGTCATCTCTATGCGAAACAGTACCTCTGCTCACCTACCCCTCCCTCAATCCCTCCGACCTCCATCCCCAACTCTTCCGGCTGATATACTCCTAATGTAATTTTAATTAAAAACTGTGGTGTCAAAGGGTTTAGCCTGCCTGAGAAGCGGGTGCAGATTGTGGCACAGTGGCAGACCCCTTCACTTGCTTGAGAGGAAATGCATCCTGACATCGCTCGGGTGGTGCCAACACGACCAGAGCCAGATAAAGCAAAAAAGGCTTTCAGGCCCATTTGAATATCATGTTATATTTCTTTTCTAGAGAGCTGGGTGATCTGCCCAGGAATATTTGTGGAACCTCTTATATTGTTGAGTTGTTATGGTAATTGTTACCATTGTGTTGTATAGGTTTTACCTACAGGTGCTTGGTGATTTAAAGATATAAATTATAACATTTTATGCATTCAAATATTGAAAAAATGACAAAACCATTAAGGTGTTTTCTGTTGACAAGTTGGATTGTTATCCCAAATGATACTACCAATGCTTTTGTGACACCCTTTGCCATAACTCCCACACTGCGAGTGTATGGAAGGAAGTCGGTGAATGTGACTGAATGTTCATTCACATTTCCGCCTGCGTTTTCATCAGAAATTGATGTTGTTTAACAATGAAGACAACAGCTCCCATGATGCCACGCTCCCTTTGTTTTTTTTGTTTTGTTTGGCCTGAGAGATCCCTCGTGGCAGAAATAACATGCCTCGCATTTGACTTAGTACACACCAGTCTGCATAATGCTTCAAACTCCTCAAAGAGTAAGTTGTACTCATCATAACTTTAAAAAAATCCCAATATGTTTCTCCTCCTGTGTCACGAATCAGATGTGGTTTTCGAGCTGTGCTACATGAGCAAAATTGGAAAGGGGGGATGGATGACGTGGTAAATATATTTCATTTAACAACAAAATGATTGTCAATCCCATCATCACTCATCAAAGCAAACTCCTTCACAGATCACCATGACTATTCCAGTCTCGCGTCAGATAGATTAGTACCGAGAAGAAAAAGGTGAAGCCAACCAGCTGTGACTCATTCTAAGATCAAGATACACAGTTGTTGACATTGACATAATCACCGCTGCCAAATTTCGCAGGGGTGACCTGCGGAAGGTGCCCCACAGCGGGACTCAACAGCAGAGGTCTGCCTGTAGTTTTGTAATCCCCTCACCCGAGCCGTTGGATTATCTGCTCTCCATCGACCCTGAAGAGGCTCCCCGTGGCCCGGGCTTAAACACTCTCATCTCCACACCCCATCTGCCGGCCGTGCGACGTCTTGGAAGACACCGAGGAGTGGGGCGGCCGAGCAGACGAGGAAATGAGAACACACCTCCTCCTTCTCGCTGTGGCTGTGCGCAGCAGAGAGGAGTCTGATGTAAACACACTATTTGTCTTGGGTGTAATGCTCATTAAAATGACAAAATTTTAATTTTAAAATGATTAAAATGTTTCATGCTTGCTCTGTGGTACAAGTTAACTTACGTTAACGCAAACAAAGATGTCCTTGGTGCAACACATGCACTTTTAACAGTGTTTTTAGTGGATTTTTAAATTGCTGTACTAGACTACTGAATACACATAAATCAATTGGTTTTCCTGAGACTCGCAAGTGCAAGTGGTGTCAGTGTCAGTGACCCTTTAACATTCTCTGACAGGGGCCTTGTTTTGTGGCCGTCGGTGGACAGTTGGAGGAGCTGGTGGTTGGCCCTGAGCAGTGAGGCATGTTGTAAGAGGGTTTAACTTTGCTAACCTCCTTCTGCCAGGTTCATGGGGGCCTGCTGCTTGGGTAATATTGGATCAGTGTTGGGAGCCCATGCCCCTGCCATATCAGCCAGCATGCTACCTGGTGTAGTGAGCAGTTTCCACTATAGAGCCAACTGGGCATCACACTTGCATCCTTGCTCTCCTCCTCAGACACATTTGATGTGATTCCTTTTTCCGTCTTGTACAGTATTTTACAGACTCAAGTTTTCAATTAAAGGGACATTGCATATGATTTTGACTAAAAATGAAAAGAATGTGTGGTTTGCAAAACAGGGCATCAACAAATACTTTTCGAGAGTTCTATCTCAACAAGGCTGACGATCCACAATCTACTCGAATCACAGTGACATCACATAACAAAAGTCACTTCCTGGTAGAAAACTGGAAGATGATTTGCATTGTGATACGTGAGATTGGCAAACTTGGTTATTTCTGTGGTCAATTTTCAACCAGGTGATTCAACCTATTTGACATTTCTGCTGTGCTAACTTCATGTTTACATTGCTTTTCTATCATTTTTGGTATCTACATAACAGCAACGTCTTATGCTAACTGCCAGTTTCATTGGACTAAAGCTGTCATTTTCTTTAGTCTGTGGCCCAACAGGTAAATTAAATCAAAACTTAACGCTAGTGAAACTGTTGTTATTAATGAGTTATGAAAGCATTAAACATGTATTTAAAACTAATGTGATAAATGCTATTTGAATCTGAATATAATCTAAATTATAGTTTTTTTCTTCCTCTATTGTGATTCAGCCTATTGCATCAGTAGTTGATAATCTAATGTAGTAAGTCATTGAGTGAATTAGGAAATCTGCCTTATGGTGGTTTTACTATAACATTTTCCCTTCATTTGTTTATCTTTTGATTAACAATCTAATTATATTTAACCCAAAGAGGTTTGCAATGAATCCCCATCTGGTGTTTTGGGAAATCTGTTGACAAACAAGAATATAAGGGAAGAGAATGGTTTGTATTCTTTGAGTAAGAGGTGAGCGGGGTAACAGTTGAGGCAGACCGGCAACGATGTCAGGGAGAATCATGAGGACTTAATGAGAGAAGCATGCAGGCTGTGACACAAGATGTTCCCATATACAAAAAGATTATACTCATGATTTTTGTGTGTTTCCGAACAGAGAAACATGCAAAGACTTAGTCATTATTTCTTGTAATGAATATTACAAATGTCACGATGTAACATCCTTTGGACTGCTGTGGAAAATCCGCCCAGGGTCGGTATCCACAGTCCAGCAGCATCAAACAACTTAAACACATCGTCCACAGGCTTGTATAAGCAAGAGAGAGACGGGGGAGGTCTTACTTTTCAGGTCATGTTACAATCTGCTCATGTAAGACCTAAAAAAAAAAAGTGAAAAATATAAATAGCTACAAATTGATACACAGAGACCCTTTAGGCGCACAACGTGCATAAGAGGTGGCAAATCATTAAAACCTAAATGATCAGTTTACGCACACCACTTGACTTAACTTCTTTTGTAATTATCTGACATTTTCCCATGTATGTTAACTGTGTGTTAACATTTGTGAAGAACTGGTAAACAAAATGTCATCAAGAGTCAGATGTTCTCAGTAATCACAATAAACTAGATTCAGCACACGGCTGTGAATGTGTTATTTTTCTCATTTTATCAAGAAAACGTCACTCTTATTTATTTCTGCTAAATCTCCTCACAACGACTCAACAACTCGCCAGTATTCTGTATAGTATAATTCATTTTGATCGTTTCAACTATTTGTGCAGTGACAATGAATTACAGTGGCTTTCCAAAAGAGACATCTTAATTGCAAGATGAAAGTTATTAAATAAAGCTCCTGTTTTGTCAAGCATAGAGATATTAAAATATTGATTTTCTCATATTTGGTTCAGCGCTTGTGCAATCATTCGCATGAGCTACACTTGGCCCTGTTGTGGAAATTTGGCCTGTGTTGCAGTTTGGAGAGATCTGCTGATATTAAAATCTGCAGATGCCCACCTGGTGTCAAGGGGGATGGAAACAGAAGAGTGTGCTGTCTGTGAGGTTTCGGCTTGGAGCCGTGTGTGTCCATCTGTCTGTGTGTGTCTAAGTCTGGGGTAAAAAAAAACAAAAAAACAAACACATGCAGCGCACACAGGTGATGCCTTGTGGTCTCTGTTTGTTAAAGGAGTCTTTTTTTCTACTTGCAGAAATAATTGTTTTTTTTCTTTGAGGCCTTTTGTTTTGAAGATAAAAAGAATGTGCTCCTCCACAGAAGAAAGTGGCAGCTTTTAGCGTTGCAAGGTCAGAGAGCCGTGAGAATGTCAGGTAAAAAGGCAAGAGATAACTTCTAAATCCCCTCCGCTGGTGGTGTGTGTGGGTGAGTGTGAGTTGTGAAGGCGCATTGGGTGTATCTGTGGTTTGGAACTGGGGGTGGGTAGCTTACGCCTCTTTCTTGTTGTAGTCTGTAGCCGAACTCTATGTGTGAAGCATGTCTTTTGCTCCAGTGTGTGTGTGCGTGTGTCTGCGAGTGTGTACCTGTCGCTTTGAGTGAACAGGTGGGCCCTCTTTGCATGGGATCTAGACAGCCAGTCCTCCGCACAACTGACTGTGGTCAGGCTTACTGTGCTCAACATGAAGTCTGTGGTAGAGGCACCGATATACTGTGGTTGGATGTCGATGTAGTTTCAGTGGAGTATTCTTTCACCATTTTTATGGCTCTGTTCCACTCATGCCAGCGAGTTCAAATAACAGATTTTATTTAGCTGCATATTCCCTTGCATGTGAGGGAAGATTGTGTACTTAAAACATCCGCTAAATCTGGCAAAACTAAAATAACTAATAATAGTTAATATGAGCTTAATACTGTCAGTGATGCTACAGATATCATATCTGATAGTTTTGTTGCCTCTGACCATAGACAAAATCACATGTGACTTAGCAAGGGACTTAAAAAATATTTCATAATAATCAATAAAATAACATTGCAAATAATGTAGTCTAAATGAAAGAAGCACTGATCAAAATTTGAGACTGTAATTTTTACTCAGTCATACTGTTGTATTTGGTGAATTCACAATGAAAACATTTATTAATAATTGTTATTTTTATTATTATTATTGTTGTAATTATTGTTTATCAGTATTAATATTATCATATACCTAATTCTAGATGGGAAGTGGTTTAAATATTATAGATATTTTATGACTGTAAAAATCCAGAAAAACATTTCAACAGCCCACTAGCTGTATAAATTGCCATCGAGCTGCATCATCACATCTCTGACGTTACCTGGACTTTACAGCGGCAGGTTTACTACAAGACAGCTCATCAAAATAAACTGTTACACGGCTGAGTCCTGAGTCCATGACTCTGGGACTTGTAGTTCTTACGCCGCATAACTACGTCAGCGGAAGTCATCTGAGCATGCGCGAGCGAGGTCACATTGGTTCAGTTCTGTAATGTTTTGAGAGGCACCACCACCATGGAAGCAACGGCTAACACAGGTATTAAACGTTTCTGCTGACTTAAATGTATAATATTTTCCATAACGTTAGCTGAGTGTCCGAGTTAACCCCCAGCGCCCACTGAGTAGCTTTATTCAGCTCCGAGCGGTCGGGAAGGACCGTTGGCGTTTACGTAAACTCGAGTAGCTAACGTTAGCTAGCGAATCATGTAACCTGAAGTGGATGTCTGTACGCAAAGGCAAATGATAAGTCATTGTCCACTGTGTCCAAAAAGGTTACATTTTCACATTCTTTGTCATTGGTGTAGTATGTAAACAACAATAATTATAATGTAGCTCCAGAATGATTCTCTTACGTGTGAGTGCTGAAGCTAAAGTCTCACAATATTAACCAGTGCTGGAGGAAGTGTTCAGATTGTTTACCAAAATAAAAGTATCAATACCACACTGTAAAAATATAATGTTCCCAAGTAAACGTCCTGTATCGAAAATGCCACTTAAGAGCATTTAAGTGTAATCGGGATAATATTGTTACATTGTTGCAGAAAAATGTCTGTGATTATTATTCATGCATTAATGTAAAGGCAGGATGTTACTGTCATAGTTGTTTGAGGTTGATGCTAATTTTTAAATATTATGTTTTATTATATTACAATATTATATAAACTGTTTTTTTCTCCTTAATCAATTGATTGTTGCTCTGTATAAAATGTGAGAAATGCTGTTACAATTCCCAAAAGTGACACTTTGACAATATTTGTTTTGTTCACCCAAAAGTCCAAACCATCAAATAATGAAAAATGAATCAACATTTTAAAAGGAAAAGCAGCAAATTCACACATTTGGGAAGCTGGAACCACAAAATGTTTTTATATATATTTATTAAAATGTATTTAAATGGTTATCAGAGTAGTTGACAAAAAAAGACTAACGGGCAATCAACTTTTTTCATTAGCTGGACTGTAGAGAGCACAACATATCCCTCTGAGGTATAGTGGAGTAGAAATGGATAGTGACATTGAAAGAACAGACTCACGTAAATATACTAAACTATATTCCATCAGTGTTATTAACATTTAAAAAGCACAGACAGGGGCCAGTGTGTATATTGACCATGGTTCTGATAGTTAACCTGTGGATCTGTCTTTCTTTTTGTCCTGCTTCATCAGATGAGATCAAACTGAGGCATGTGGAGACAGATGTCCTCATCCCCAAGATGTTGAGGGAGAAGGCCAAGGAGCTCTGTGCTGAGAAAGTTGAAGGTGTGATATACAGACTGCAGAAAAAAAATGTGATAATTCAACTACATTGATCAATCAATTTAATTCAATGACTGTGTGTCGACTAGGAATTTTCATCTTCATGTCAAAAATAGCTTAACATAATGAGCTTCATGAACATAGAATTCATTGTAGAGCTATTACACTGCATTAGTTTTAGCCAGGAGTGTGTATTGTATTATTAATGCAGTGGTAAAAGGGTTGCAAATGAACCAAAATACTGGCATACTGACACATTACATATAGTAGAAAAGGTCACAAAGCACTATTCTTCTTTTCCTAGTTCTTTCTCTAATAAAACTACATTGAAATACATTTTCCTTTTTAAAATCCAAGCACAATCCCTTTGTTTGAATCCTTTTAACTTAAGGGGTGTATTTTCTAAATGTAGTCCAGAAAGTATACTCAAGCAACCAACCCAAACTCACTCCTTTTATTAACTTGAATGTTTACGTGAAAGTCAAGTAGTTGTTTTAAAACCTGTTATACTCAGGACTGAGCAGTAGTTTTCACTAAACATGATAATTTAAATAACACCATTTAGATCATTTGAAATATATTAACTAGTACTATTTAGCTTTTATCACAGTTAAGCTGCACATTATGTTACTGCCACCCACAAATTTTGTTTGGTTTTATGGTTCGCTTTTTACCTCAAATAGACTTTGACAAGGATATAAAACCAAAGAAATGGTTTAACTATTCCTTTAGACTGGAGTCCACTAAATTTTCATCTTAGTATGAGCGATACATCGACTATTTTTGATACATATGCAATCGAACAAAAAATAAAGCTCCAGGCCTTGAAGTCATATGGAGTGTGTTACTTGAATCGCAACCGAAACCTTCTGTCTCTAGCAATAAATTCTCACTATTCTATTGAGAACACGAAAGATGGATTATGAAGGCATTTAAATTTGATAGATTTTGATAATTCCTGTAGACACGTTTAGATCGTAATCTGCAACAATGCATTTGTAAATATGGAGGCTTATTTGATATCGTCCTTTTATGGAATTTGTTTTAACTTTGTATTTTCCTGTCCTTTAATATTTTGAATCTTTATGGCTAAACTGTTTCCCACTGCCACGAGCCCCCACTTCATGCGTGTTTTTAAGTTCTCTGAATCAAGGAGCCGGCCAATTGGCATGACGACAGTTGCCGCTTGATCTGAATGGGAACTCTGGCTGCAACTTTGCTCATGTATGCCCCGTAAACTGCAGCAGCGCATCAGCCAGATGATGACTAGGTTATGTGGTTTCTAGAAATCTGATGACAGCCTGTATAAGACGGTGTGTACTGCTCACGCGTGGAGTCAGTGCACATGCAGCCTGAGGTGATGGGACAGACAGTGGCTGTGTGGGTAGTGGAAACCCCCCTCACACTAGCTTCTCATCCCACTCATTTTCACACCTTCATGTCCGCCCTCTAACATACCATTCGATATGTTTGTGTCTGCACTGGGCTTCTGCGTGTGTATCTATGACTGTGTTTGACAAAGAAAAGTAAAGAAAAAAAAATGTTTTCCTGTGTTATCTGTCTCGGCATATATGCTTCTGAACACCCCACGGCTGCATTTTGTAGGCTTTGTTGATGAAGCAGACAAATACTACCGACTTGAGCGCAACATCTTTATAGTTTTATTCTACCTAACGTGATTTTTTTTCCTATTGCATTGATGATTCATTTCAGTACTCTCGCATGTTTTTCAGAACCAAACAACTGAGCATGCAAACACAACCCACATACTCAATTAGCAACCACTTTCACAGACAGTACTGTTATGTTTCGCAATACTTGGATTTTCAGCTCTTTTGCTGGCCATTTTCCCAACAACTTTGGCATATTTGAAGTTACTTTTTAGTAATTCATGGATTTATTCTGCAGAAATCAGACATAAATAAATGTGGATACGAGGTTCACACATTATATCTTACTGTAAAGGTCCAAGTGTCTGTAAATGTTCGAGTCCCTAGCTTCTGCTTTCTACCAACTGCCAAACTACACTTCTGCATCTTTAAAAATGGCAAACACAACAGCCTAAAGTGAAGTTGGCATCACACCTTTCTTTAGCAGGGCCTCCACTGGCATGAAGCTCATAGATTTGCCTTTTGGTGTAGTCGCGATCAGAAAGGTAACCTTCTGCAGCCTCTATTGGTACCATGGGACGGGGTTGAGGCGTTTGCTGATTAGATTAGTCGCACTGTTCTGCTTCTCTAAATTGGTTTTGCAGTAGGTTTTTTCACATCTGCATTCTGATGAAAGTGTCCGTGTGATAACCATACTGATGCCAGTGATAAAGGTAATTATTATGTCAGTTGTTTGAAAGAGGACTTGGGAGGGCAGTGTTTTTAATTAAATCCTTGAGAAAGAGCTTGCTAACAAGGTGAAGACTAAAGAGTCTTCAACACCTTATTTACAATGAGGACCTTGCACATTTAATCTGGAATACACACTAGCCAGGGCTAGTCACAATGTCACATATTCAGTTTTGTGGAAGGGCTTTTCATGAGTATTTCAATTGACAATCACCACATTAGTGCTAACCTTGTTTTACAAATTGTGTTCCAATTATGTAGATCTGTTTGCGTTTGTCTGCAGTATGAATAGGGGACAGTGACAGGGATGGGTCGGAGGGGACTTGCTTGTAGCAAAGTTTAAACATTTGTTAAATTGTGTTTGGACTATTTCAGGTGTTTTGTATGAGCATTTTAATTGCGTAAGCCAATTTGCGCCTGCACATGAAGTAATATAATTAGTAGGGCCGGGACTCGATTAAAAAAATTAATCGAATTAATCAGAGGCTTTGTAATTAATTAATCGAAATTAATCGCATTTTAATCGCATATAAATATTTGACCTGAGAACAGTGAGAAGCAATTTTTTTTCACATGGATTTTAGTATACCATTGAATAATGACTGAATACATAAGCTTAAGCAACAAAACATTGTTTATTTTTAAGACCAACAGACCAGTGCAATTTTGAGTTGGGAGGGAGTTGATTATTTTTTCAGAAGTGAACTTAGTTACCCTGGTCCTGAAACCAGTCATCTGGTTGAGTGTGGGTCCTTGTACTCGGAGTCGGGCTAACGTCCACGCTAGCTCCCACGCTAACGCTAGCTGCTATATGCTTAGCATTTAGGTGATATCTGAGGCTTGATATGCTGCGGTGATACGCGAACTCCTTCTTGCATAATTTGCACACAACCGTGCTCTTGTCTACGCTGCCATCCGTCCGCTTTTTAAAACAAAATTTCCCATCCACCGGGCCAACCAACGCGGTCTCATCTGCTTCTTCGTTCATTGTTGTTGTCTGAAGTCATGAACGCTATGCATGAACGTTAGTTGGTGCTAGAGTTTAGATCGGGCCCAAAATATCAAGCCCGACCCGACACGAGCCCGTGCACGTTGTGTCCGAGCCCGGCCCGGCCCGGCACATCAACTGTAATTATGAGCCCGAACCCGATTTAAACCCGACATTTTTTTAATACGTGGGTTGTTATAACTGACGTTCTCAAACTCCATGTTGCACTAAAACTACACAATCAGTACACAACGCCGGTAACGCGTTCCTCTAATCTGACCACTATTTTCAGTAATGAGTAATTTAACGCGGTAATATTTCCAAACCAGAAATCAGATTAAAGTATTCAAGTCACTGTGCGTTACTATTATTTTCGTCATTTTCCTTGTAAAAATATATATTTTGCTTTCTTCTTGCGTCTCGAGGAGTGACGTGCGGGAGAAGTCAAATTTTCAGCACGAGGACAACTCACATGTAACACCACGCAGCGACACGAGCAACATGGAGGGAGGAGAGAGATGCGCGTTTTCTAGCTGGAAACACAGTCATTATTTAGAGTTATTAAAACATACACACACACACACACACACACACACACACACAAATGCTTGATCAAGGGCCCGGCCCGGCCCGGCCCGAGGAAAGTGACGGGAAATATCGGGTCAGGGTCGGGCTCGGGCTCGGGCAGAGAATCTAAACTCTAGTTGGTGCTCCAGTATAATCAGTACCCCTGAAACTCATCCAGTGAGAAACGTTCCGCGGTGCAAAAATTAGTGCGATTAAAATGCGTTAATTTTTTTAACGCATTAATTTTTGTGTAATTAATTAATCAATCGTAATTAACGCGTTAAAGTCCCGGCCCTAATAATTAGCTTATCTACAAACTTACAATCATTCAGAGAAGTGTTCTAGTCTGTGAGGGTCTGTCAGCTCTCTACTTTGTAGTGCCACAAAGAACAGACCCCAACCTACTGGTCAATGGCAGAAGACAGTGGTACAAGAGCTGATGCTAGCTCTATGTGCTCGCCCCTTGGTCATTTTGCTGCTCTGAGTGCCCACAGCCCTTCCCCCCCCCCATGCCTCCAGTTCTTTGGAGGTCTGATTAACATGGAAAAGGGTCAGGGTCATTGGTAAGAAAACTTCACCCTAAAACCATCTGCCTTCAACTAAAGACACACGGGGACAGAAAGTGCGTTGCTGTTCTAACTGCCAGAAGAAAACTGGTTTTCATGCTGTACTGGGGGGGATAATCTAGCGTCTTGGTGCTGCGCAGAAACTGCCATACCCACTAATATTTAACTACTGGCCTTCCATCAATGTAGTAAAATATATCTTGACCTATGTGGAGTACAAGAGGACCTATCCACTTGATTTAATGCCACTTGCAGTCAGGAAGGAATGTAACAGAACCTATATTTAATTACCTGTGGCACAGACACATTTATATTTGAGGGTGGTGGGTTGACCGTTACAGGGTCGATGTGTAAACTGGGCGACCACAGATACAACCACTCTGGCCAGTACAGCTAAGTTCAGTTCTTGTGTGAATGAGGAAACATGGGTTTCAGTTTGATAAGAGGCATTGCAAAGTGACCTAAAACCAGGTTCCTTCTTGCGGTGGAGTGCCAAGGTGAAGCCCATCTTGGTTTGCTTGTGGCTACATTTTCTTCTTGTCAGTGCTTGTACTCACTAGGATCAAATAATATGGATAAAGTGAAAGGCAGGATGTTAATAGATTTGCAGCAAGTTCTATTTATACATCTATGTGTGAGGCTATTGCACATGTTGAGCCTGTTCCTCTTTTACCACTAACATTGCCCTCTCTATGACACCCTCCTTCTCCATCTCCCTCCAGCCTTCAACCACTGCTGTAAAGACTCCGGTTTCTTCATGGTGTTTAAGTGTCGAGAGGAGAATTCTGCACTGAAGGAATGTCTGACAGTGCAGTGAGTATTTTGCAGTTTCTTCTGTGCTTTATCCCACCATAATCTTTCACATGAGTTTAACAACTCTCTCAGCTACCATCGCTGACCATCTCAACTGTTCTCTATCAAATTCTCAGTTATCTCAAAACCATACGATCGCCATCAAGTGATGGGAAACATTCATCCTGTAAAATAAACACTGTGCCATCTGTCATCCACCAGCTACAAGGACCCCGTGTTGTTCGAGGAGTGTAAGCAGGAGTACATCAAGGAGAAGCTGGAGTTCGAAAGGACAGGGACCCCAGCGAAGAGCAGGAAACAAAAACTCCCAGCTAGCATGTGATAAACAAACAGCTTCCCTTCATTCAAGGTGAAGGTGTGGCCTTAACCAATCCAGCAAGTCCTACACACGCAGCATACACGGTCGTCTGGCAGAGCTTACTTTTCATGAAGGTGCAAGCCTGTGTATTTAATTTAAATCTGTGGAATTAGTGACAAAAAGTGCAAGACTATATAATTAAAAGAATGCCTTCTTTTTGATGTTCTGTATATATGCAAAATGTCCTCTGTCAGATGGTCAGAATTATCTTCCGTGTTCAGGAGCATTTACTTTTTCAATGAGTTTTATTGATTGATTGATAAAAATACATGAAGGTCTGATCATGGTACAGTCACCTCCTGTTCCCAAGATCTTCATAAGAGTGCACTGCTTCAGTTTTTGAGCTATATGGTCATAACTTGAAGGATGATCTGTATCTGCTGATCATTTTGTAGTGTGTTCTCTTGTAGATGCAATGAGAACACAAGTGCTCACCTTGATCTTCAGAAGAAAGTGTATATTAACATACCAAGTCTTGGAAAGTAAGGCTGCTTGTGTAGTGTATGTAAGAGACCTCTAACCAAGCAATGAGCCATGTAATCATAAGAAATGTGATTTTGTAAATAAAAAATATTCCGTTGCTCTAAAGCGTACATCAGTGGTGAATTGGTCAAAACATGGCAGAAAGAATGTACTTTGTTCCACATAAACTTCTTCACTTGAGGTTCGCTGAGGTTTACTTTGAAAAATATTTTTAAATTGTGGTTGAAGGATTAATTTAAAAAAAAAAAAAATATATATATATATATATATATATATATATATATTAAATTAAATCTTATCAAGGTTGGTTGCTCTTATTGGCTTTAAGTAAAAGAACGCTAAAGCTTTGGGTTTGGATTTGAACTTCTTTGTATCTGATAGCAAGCATCTGTCTTACAGTCAAACTACACTAACACAGGATTTTGAAGCGTCGTAATACTTTATTTAATCAGCTGTGTTTATTTTGCTAAAGAAATCATATAAAACATGAAAAATGAATTTTGTTTAATTTGGTTCCATCATAAACATGTCTGCATTGTGCTGTCACCTGGGGTAGATTGTTCAGGCCATCTCCTGTGTTCTTTATCTCTTTATCTTATCTATATGTATATGGATCAATGATTGCACGTGGTGAGTGCATCAGTGAGTTACTGTGATAGGGCATCATTATCTCCAAATTCTTTGAATATGTTTTTCCCTAAGGTTTGTTATCTAATGGTGTGAGGTTTGAACGCACCATTACATTTAAGGTTATTGAAAAACATATCTGTATGCAGCAGTTGTTGAATGTAAACAAGGAATGTACAGTGTACAAATTACAGTTGTTTCTTTTGTTCCAGTTTAGTTTTTAAGTCACGGCAAAGGCAGAGAAAAACAGCAAGTCCCAAGATTGCATTTTAAAAGGACACATATGTGACTCGAACCATTAGGTGATTGTTTCTGTAGTCATATGAAGGCCTTGTGTTGGACAGTAGGGGTTGCTGCTCTCTTATAGAGATGGTAAGTGTAAAGTATATATCTGAGGACAGGAATCCAGAAAGGAAGAAAAGTTATTGCTATTTTCAAGTGTAAAGTAGTAGTTGATATGCCAAAGCCTTCAATTTTATTGAACTGAACCACAGAACTGCATTGCCAAAAATATAAATAGAGAGACAGAGCAACCTCACACAGTCGCTTCCTTTCCTTCATTTAATTGGTCATATTTACAAACAGTCTGGAGTGCAGTAAATCTAAAATATAATCCATATCTACTGTACATTGCATTTTGGTTTGCAAATCGTTTACAGAAGTATGAAACTACTGCTGTAAAATAACACTTCTTAAAAATGAACAGAAGGACCACAGTTATCATGAAACAGACTGGAGAAAATGGAAAAAAAAAAAAAAAAGAATCTTTTGATCAACCGTGGGCCTCTTGTGCTATTTTTCAAGTCACAGCTCACATTTCTGCAGGTCAACAGATTACTGTCTAACCACCAGCACATACAGCTCCTACACACAACAGCAGTCTTTAGGGTAGGGGAGAAAAAACAAAAAAACGTATGGTTTGGAGTGCAAAACTGCATTCGGCAGAGTACTGAAGCCCACCATATACATTTATACAGATATGCACATTCTTCCCTCTGTATACATTATCTTGTATTCTACTCAAAAATGTGTTTTCCTTTGTACATCGTTCAATTTTTTTATACTCATCCGACTCTTAAAAAGAGAAATCAAAGAGAAACTTATCTCTTCACACAGCTTATTAACGTCATACTGCAAAACAAATGTATCAAAGATTAACACCAGCACAGTACAGAGTTTAGATACATTTTCTGTAATTGAAAATCTTCACAAACCTCAAGAGGTTCCCAACTTAATCAGGGTTTCAAACACAGGGAGGTTGTATGAAGCCCATCCCATGAGTCCTTTTTATTCACCGAACCTCCAACAATGCACAGCCGTAGATCTACATGTCCCTCTGCAACCGAGAAAAGAAAACAACACAGCGAATATTGTCTGACAGCAGTTCTGACAGAAGTGAATATGTGATAACAGGCAGGTATAAAGAGGCCTGCTTGATTCGTGGAACTTCTGTTAAGTCATGAGCAGTTGAATCTTTTCTGGTGCCAGTGAGGGTGGAGTGTTTTATTTTAGAACAGCAATACATCTTCAGATTAAAACAACAGCTTCCCACTCATAATGCAACACTGAACAAAAACAAAAACAAATACCGTATTACTGCATTCTGAAAATGATTTGGTAAGCATAGGCAGACTTGACAGCCCGCTTTGATAATCATCCATAAGGGCTTGAATGAAAATAATAAACAAAAAAAACTTGTCAAAGAAGAAAAAGATTTCATTTGGTAGCTGTTAAAATTCGTGATTATCCTAGTTACTGTAAGCCCGCCTCCACCACAGTACAAAAAACAATCACATCAAGTCCTCATCCCGAGACATACATGGGACATACCGTGTATACTCTACAGCGATCTAATGTTAAAAGACTTGCATTGGAGGGAGTACAGTTTCATATTCTCGTATGATGCTGTGGCCCCGGTGATCACTGGCCACGATGGATGGAGGAAGAGGCCCCTTTGAGCCCTATTAGGTTTATTAGGACGAGATGCAGATACAGGCAGGCGAAAGATGCCCGCACGCTGATCCACACACACAGGCACGCTCTGTTGGATGTGTGTGTATGCGCGCACACACAAATAAAACTGCTCGTATGCATGCTTGCACACACTTAAGCGTGTGCATACAAGGACACATACACATGGACAAACTATTTCTTTTGCTGAGGGTCTCTCATCAACGTTTCCTCTGCAAAGTCAGATATGTTCACCGATGCGGTGTGCAGAGTCTTTACCTCGAAAAAGGCCTCCTCTGGCTTCAGTTAGTTCCCACAACCAGCAGGTCCGGTCTAGCCCAGAGGAGTGGTCTTATCAACTTAAGGCAGGTTAGGTGGTAGCTATGTGGCAGGGTTTGGAGAGTCCATTCATTCATCCATCTGTCTATTTTTCCAGCCAATTACACACGCTATTGAATCATCTATTCTCTTATCGAAGTTCCTCTCAATAGGGCTTGGCCCACTCTGCATTGGGAGGGCTCCTGGGAGTGCAGTTTCCAATTGAGGATGAGTTGGATGAAGCGGAGTGTCCTTCCCAGAACATGGCGTCACTGGGTTTGGGGGGGCTAGGGAAGGACCGCGAGCTGTCATCAAGGGAGGCTTGGTTCAGGGGAGGCGGGGGCAGGACGACAGAGCAGGTGTCGCTGCCGACCAGAGCCTCTCCTGAACAGCTCTGGGTGGGCCAGGGCCCGTTGTACCAGCAGTCCTCCCTCAGACTGTCCGGCAGCAGGGTGCCTGACGGCCCACCGGCAGGAGGGCAGGGGCGGCCGGAGCACGAGGGGAGAGGGGGGGCGCTAGGGGGGCGAGGCACTGATGCCCGATGATGGTTGTTGTTCTGTTCCACGTCGTCCAGACACTGGATTGGAACTGTTGAGGCAGCTGGAGAAAGAGGGAGGGATAGAGGGGAGGGGGCAGCGGGAGGAGAGATGAAAGAAAAAAAAGACAGGAGAAGGTTAACGGGGTTGCAATAAATTAGTCTGAGCTGCAGCATCAGTATCAATATCTGCACTTTGATTCGAAGGTAGATTTTTTGAAACAGGATTTTGTCCAACCCATTAGCAATGATTATATTTTCATCAATGACATGGCTTTAACAGTGGGCCAAGAGACACCACACCATCCATCAGGGGGAGTGCTGAAACTTGTCCCCTGCCAAAAGTTAACACTGGATGCTCAGTGAGAAAATTAGCTTCTCTTTACTTATCATTTGATCACATATCACCTGATTCACATACATGTTTATGTTGATTTTATACTATATTTCATTGAGAGAAAGTTCTTGTACGGCTGAGGTGAATTTGTTTTAATATTTCCCTCGGTGAAGTAAGATTTTTAATATTTGGCGTATGGTTCCTTTATGCACTTAAACTGCAAATCTAGACGCATTAATGGAGCCCATAATAATGATAATTCATAGAAATTTAGGGCAATTGGCATTAAATTAACTGCTAAGTTTGGTCGACATACATCAGCATTATTAAGAGCTCTATGTCAAAAAATGAAAACCACTTAACATTTACTTCTCAGCTTTCAATTAATCTCTACCACCTATTTTAAATAGACAAAAGGACAATCACATGGGATTTTCATAGGACTGGAGATAAAATTAATTTCATTCATTTTTTCTTGGTGAGAAGTGTGTGCGAAAAGTGATTTGTTCTTTCAGCTACATCATGTCTATCTGCAGCATAAATGAAGCCATTTTCTCTTTCCAGCAATAGCTGCGCGGTCTCTTTTTCTGTTTGCCGCAATCACACCGTTGTATTTAATTCTGCTCTTATTTACACGTGGATTAAACTTAGTTTTTTTAAGAGATTTCAAAATTCCAAAGGTGCGCTCAACGGAGCCTTTTGATCCCTGAGCAGATGATAAGCCTCGTCGAGTGAAAACAGACAAGTGAGGTTAAATCTCCTGCCACGCAGCGGGACTGTCGTACACTGCACATTAAAACCTCTGCGCCATGTAAACATCGCTGCATGTGAATCAGTAAATATCCAAAATAATAATTGGGTTTTTTTTGTTCAACAGAACAGAGCATATCCATACACAAATCAGATGAAATCAGATGTCCTAATCTCACACACACATCATTGCTTTGCTATCAAATCATCACCTTGAGCAAATAATAAAAGTTTAAATGAGTATCTCCTCCAGCTCTTTTCCCCTACCTCTCTCCATCCACACATCATCTCTCCATCCATCCCTCCCTGCTACTCTTCCATGAGAGGGTCTCCTGAGTCTAGGATTTGAATAAAAGTGATTCCAAAGGAGGAACATTAGAAGAATACAGATGCACAATATGATTGAATAAATACATAGCTCACTCTCCTCCCCCTCCCCATCTCCCTTTCTTTGCCACTCCCGCCTTCCTTATTTCTCTCCGTCTGTCTCATCTAAGTTACAGGATTACCCTCTTATTCAGTGGAATAAATAGGCCAAGATTTATTTTCTTGCCACATTTCGTTCTAATTTTCACCTCCTAGTCTCCTCTTCTCACACTCCGGGGGAATTGACAACAGAGGTAATCTCTCCCGGGGTAGAATACATCATCACAGAGGGACTGGAGAGGAGGGACAGACCATTTCATGATGTCCTTTATCAAAGTGTTTTGAGTACTTTGATAATATCCACAGTCTTATCACACCCTTATACAAATCGCAACAAGGAGCAGCAGGAGAGATCTTCTCAGTGAGCAGCAGTTCTTCAGAAAAGCCTTCCCTCAACTGAAGAAAGGCAGTAGTAAACCTCCCATTTCGTCTTAATGTTAGCCACGTTAGCTCATAAGCAGGGCAGCAAGGTTTGAATCTTAGCCGCTAGACCTGAAGTGCACATAAATCTGACACTACCTGACACTTGGATTAAAGCAACGTTTTTAAATGTCAGATTGGTTAAATATGCTGACGCTTGTCACTCCTGCAGGTTGAGGATGAAAAATGGGCCGTACCGTCTCTGACTATAGTTTGTAAATTAAATTGTATCATTTCCCCTTTGTAATCTTAAAACATTACTCTAACTATAGGTATTATTGACGAAGTAGAGTTTATTTTTTAAATGGGGAACAGACAGCTATCTACAGACGCAGTCCTTTATGTGATCATGCGTATCACAGAGTGGTGAACCTCGCCCCACCCGTGCTTGTGAACCTCTGAGCCTGTGGAGGATGCCTCTGTCATACCCGATCATGATTATGTCGCCTGTTACCAGTTAACTGTAAATTAACCTGTGGGGAGTTACAAACAGGTGTACTCAGTGTATTCCACAACGGCCTTGTGTTGCCCCTGTCCCAACTTGTTTGAAATGCGTTTCTGGCATCTAATTCAGAATAAGCAGATATTTACTAAAATCTATTATTGATGAGAAAGTTGACAGAAAGGTCAAACATGACATATACTGGCTTGGATTTGAAAATAATCACATTCCGTTTCACTTATTTATGTTTTGCACATGGTCCCAACTTTTGGGAAATCAGGCCAGATAGAGAAATGCAAAAGATACAGGTAAAGCTGAACTCGTGAATGTGACACGAATGTGTGCCAAGTTCAAAAATGTTTAAGTATTTTACATGAGAAAAATACATACAAATTAAAACATTAAGGCAAATACACGGGATAAGGCCTGAAAATGAAACTAAAGGAAAATAATTACCCGGGCCCCTAAGGTGAAAGCAGAATTGCCACTTGATTTTTAAGTAGTCTGAACCACATAAGGAACTTTTCAAGGCTGTGCTCACTGCATCTCAGTGGTAACCTTCTGTATAAATATTCACTATAAGGGAATAAACGATGGTCCCCCTGCTGTATGTGCCGGAGCCGAGGAGGTGTGAAAAGGCAGAAGGGGGGCAGTTCTGGCGGGTAATCACATATACTGACACAAACACAGAAACTAAAGATGGAATGATTTGTATCA
This sequence comes from Diplodus puntazzo, assembly GCA_963678695.2. Classification (NCBI taxonomy): domain Eukaryota; kingdom Metazoa; phylum Chordata; class Actinopteri; order Spariformes; family Sparidae; genus Diplodus; species Diplodus puntazzo. The sequence continues at coordinate 22,712,587 of OZ023160.1, read as the reverse complement.
AAATATACACCGACAATAACACAACCCAGAGCGCGCCCTTGTGTTTGTGTGTGTGCCTCACCTTGTCTTGAATCACTGATGAGTGGCCTGAGTTTCCTAATCAGGCCTGTTTGGTGTTTCAGCTCTGAGTGGAGACGAGTGACCTCGCAGTGCAAAGCCTCGTACGTCTGCTGCATGCTCCTCTCACTGCTGAAGGACGGGACATTTCGTTTAAACATCATAATAATTAAAGGAACTTGTGGTTGTGGTTAGAAATATCCAACTGTCAGACAGGATCTCATATACATACTCATGCAGTTATTGCATTTACTCAAAAAGACATTTTGTGTGCATATACACTTTTCTTAAACTCAAAGCAATGTTGTATTTCACTGTTTTGTTGAATTTCCAAGGTGCAAAACCAACAAATTTGAAATGAATTTGATTGGAATTCGCAAACCCTTATTTATTAAGCGACTTGCAGAAATTGCTATAGAGGCAAGAGTTCTACAGGTGTTGAACTCACTTAACAGCAAAGGTTACAGATGATGCCATTCTAAACTGTAATGGCGCATTAAATGCCAAATCAACCAGCAGCAGCAGCAGCAGCAGCACTACTACAGACCGACGACACAGTAAGAATAAATACATTTAAAAAATAAAAGCGGTAGTACTTCAGGCAACACCAACAAACTGTCCTATCCACACCTCATGTTAAGATGCAAAATCTCATCAACACTTTGCCTTAAATTCAAACACCTGCCTAAAACGGCAAAAGAAACACAAGGGGAAAAACTGTGGGGTAAAAGTGAAGCTTTTTGTGCCGCCAAAAGCTAATACCATCTGCAAAACTGCTGACACGTGAAACAATTATAACGCATCGCAAATAGAATTTTCGTCATGAAATGTGAGGAGATGCTGATTTGAGGGAGATTATCTTCACTGACAAAGTAGATTGAGGGCTGCTGTATGTGCTACAGAATAGACTTTGTAAACATTACAACCCTGGAGTGCAAATTTAAAACCACTTCTAATGGACGCAAGTGTTGAGGGCTTAGCAGCAGCTGATCAGGACTGAGAGCGAGGTTCTTCTCAGGTTATCTGCATTTCACTGGCTGTATGCAGGCTTTACAATGTATAACGCTGCACCCTCCTCTAGTGGCCAGAAGGCACAATTACACCATCAGCAGACACCATGTGTAACATGCAGTACAACTGTCTAACCAGGCAGAGAAATTAAGATTATTCTTATTTTCTAGGAAACAACTGAATCATTTTAAATGTGGTGCGATGTAAAAACTGTCAGAGGCTTAAAATGTGCTTGAAATATGACAAAGTCATGATCTTTGTTGCATGTGCAGTTGAAAACATTGATTGGAAACGTCTTCCATTTGTTGTGTTTAAGTGCACTTGGGAGGCACTCGCACACATTCACAAGCTGTCTTGTCAGAAAATTAGAACAAACAAACAATACATTTACGTGGACGTTTTTGAAAGGGATAATGTGAATCCTGTAGCCTGTTGTGCAGCATCTGACTTTTCTCTGCATTAGGGGCAAATAAATTCAAACTTATACTGATGTTTATTTGTTGTGACCATCACCAACTAAAGGGAAAATATTGTATTTTTTTTTAACTGCAACATTGCTTCCTTTTTTTGTCATTTTTGGTTACTGAAACAAAGGTTGGGCACTGAATTAACAGTCACTCTCCGATGATATTCATAAAACACGATACCTTGCTTTGTACTTTGCGTCACAGGTCTGGTCTGAGTCTGGTCCGTTAAGGCCATGTGGTTCCTCCTAAAAACAGAGTTCAGTTAGACCAAGTTGAGTGGAGGTGGTGTCTCAAGTTTTCTATTTTAACTTAACTCAGGACTCATCTGCTCCACTTCAACCCATGCAACCCATCATTTTTTGTACTGTTTAAGCTTCAGCACATTCACCCCTTCCCCTCTTTAAGTCCAACTTCTCCAACCATTTCTCAATGTCGCCTCATCTCGCTGTGCCCAAACACCTCTCCTCCGTGCCATTTCCTCTCTTATAGTTATGCCACATCTCTCTAGGATTCTGCCGTTTATCGGCGCTGCTCTCCCCAGCCCCTGTTATCTTAACCCCCCCCGCCGTCCTCCTTTATCCGTTATCCTCTCCTGTCTTTTCAACTCCGTCTTCCCACCTTCACTTACCCCACTTCTCTCCAGCAGTCTGCCGTTTTCCAGTGTCACCCTGTCCAGCTCCTCCTGCAGTTTGTGGATCTTTAGCTCAGTGCTGACCCTGTCCACCTGCCAGTAGTCCTGAGGGCTGTTCAGGCTTTTCATCACTGCACACACACACAACAAAAAAAACATAGTCACATTGTTACCATGGATGAGGGAATAAATGTTAAAACTTCACACTTTCTGCAGAACTGGCCGACTTTCAAATGTTAGAAGTTGAAAGCATTGATGTTTTACATTCAGTATAAAATATGTCATTATAATTGTCACTTCAATGACCTTTACCGTATGTGATTTTAATCTCAACGAGTCAGGTACTTGATAAGATAAATGGTTAAACACAGAGCAATACATTAGAGCAAAATACACTGAAAGTAGCAAAAATAAAATAGTTTCTTTTGTAGTTGCCCTTCTCAAAATGTTTTCTACAGAACTTGTTGCACAAAGTAACTTTATAGCCAAGTTAAATTAGACCCTGACCAATGTCTCAGTCAACCAAATTAATAGGCTGTTATAGGCTTATCTCTGATATTTAATTATATTTTAAAAAAGCTTTCATATCGGCATATATTGGACAACATATATGCTAATAAGTTTTATTTATTTTTTTACATAACGCAGACATAAATTCCCTGGGGTATTTTATTTTATTGCCCTGATTCTATTTTGGACAAGTGTTGAATACCACACACAAAATAATAAATATGACTATCGACCAATATGTCGATATCGGAATTTTGTATTCCCCAATATCGGTACTGACATTAGCCCAAAAAAATTGAGTATCAGTCGGGCTCTAATTTATATACTTTCAGCCAGTTAAAGCTACAGAAATCATCATATTGTATTTTAAGTTTATTTGTATATTCTTTATTCCATTTTGAGAGAAGCCCTTACAACAGACAGCTACACACAGACAGTAAAAAACAATGTAAAATAATCCGCTCTGAAATGTAGTGTAATACAAGTATGTGTTAGACAGTATAAAAAGTATCTCGAGATTGTACTCGAGTAAACATAATTACCACATAGGTAATTCAAATTTGACACAGTGCAGTATCTGCTTTGCCACATGCACGTTCATACAGCGACTGAAGCACTGCTGGTATAAAGAGAAGAATGCAACGCTTGGTGCTCTACCTGTACCTTGGCTGGTCTCCATCTCTGTCCTCAGCTGAAGCAGCTCCAACTCTTTGGCCTGGAGCTGCTCCGTCAGCATCCGCTCACTCTCACTCTTCTCCTTTTTCTGACAGAGAAAGAGAGGAGACAGTGAGGAAGAGGGGGAGGAAGATGAGGGGAGAGTCAGCATTTATATTTATGCACCAAGCTCTCTCTTTCCCTGTTGTTCCCAGTTAGAATGTGCACCTGTGTGGCGCCTGCGTGATGAAATCATGAGCTGGGTGTTTCTATTTAAGTTACAAAAAACCCCCCATATATTCATTCTGCTTAACAGTACACAGTCTTTGCGACATACTTGATCTTTGTGCCCGACTCTAGTCAATTTGAGTTTGAAATCAAATGAATCAGTGAACGCACCAGTTTGTTAAGCTCCATCTGCAGGTCCTCCTTCTCTATATAGATACCTCGGTAAGCACTGAAGGCCTTGTTCACATACTGGGGACCCTCCGATGGAGGAGCCTCTGGCCTGAAGAGCTATAGCGGGGAAAGATAAAACACACAGACGAGAAGAGCGATCAATTTCTTGTCATTTAAATATCTGTGGTAGGAAGTTACTTTCCTTCCACCACATCCTATCTTGATGCTGCAGCGGATAAAAGCAAAACAGCCTCAAGACTTCTCGAGAAGCAGCCCTGCCCACATCTTGTGCAGCACTTTCACTCCAGCCTACCATCTGTACTAAGACCCTTCCTGTTTAAATAGCTCTCTCTGTCTGTATTGTACTCAATCTCTTGTTTTTTTTTCAAATCCAATTTCAGGAGCCTTCTCCCCTAAGTGTCGTGCTCCAACACACTGCGTTTGGCAAAGCCATACTTTTCCAGACCTCCCCTTTTTTTTTAAGACAGTGCAGATTTATTTCTCATTGTTTTATAGCTTTGACTTTAGGCCAACAATATTAATGATGCTGGCATGCGGACCTTTCCCAAACTTTCTCTGAGCATTTTGTGTTTGTCTATAACTCTGACATCCTGGAAAATCAAAAATCTGTTTTCCTTCATTTCCGTCTATAGCTTGCTGTCTGGCTGATTACCCATCCGGATGATCGGTATGTTCTTTTAATTCACTCTCCTCACGCTGCTATCTCTTTCTTCTTTCTTCTCTTCCCACCACCGCCCTTTGCGTTTACATCTATACCTTATCCTCCAGCTGCTTCACCCTCTTCCTCAGCAAGGTGTTCTCCCGCTCTGTGTCCCTCAGCCTCTTCTTGATGTCCTCGTAGGCCGTGACCAGGGCGAAGTGGGACGCGACGGATTCGTCGCCGGCACACACCGATACAGGACTCTCGCCGGCGCCGGTGTAGGCCGTCTCGTGTTGAAGGATGCAGATGTCATCATCCACTGCCAGGGGCTCCATGCCTGCACAGGCCTACTCTGTAGCAGATAGAAGACCTGTGGATTGTGGAGTTTTAATGTCAAAGTGATAATAAACCATCTATATTTACAATACACTGGTTTGTTAAATAGCGTTCCAACTAGTTTATGCACATTATTGCGACATGTGAAGGGATAGTTGCCTATTGCTATATCTGGTCTTCATATCCAACACATCATTTTCCAATCTAAGAGTGTCCAACTGTCCAATTGTGTTCATTTCATGACACTATGAAGTTACAATACAATGAATGACTTCCTGTTTCATGGGACCGTTTTCACAAAGTAAACACGAAGCCGAGGACAATGCCTAAAACCTAAGCAGCGGTTAGACTGTGATTCAGTCTGGATTCTGAACGAAACTGTGACTGGGAGGAAAAGATTCAGCCTAAAAATTTAAAGGGGTTCACAAATGTATGGACCTTTTGAACCCCGCCACCCATTCTTAAAAAAGGACCTGACGTTGGTTGTGTTGCCGGCAGCTCGGGTGCTTCATCATTACGTGATGCAAGAGTGTCGTAAAAATATCTTTCATAGTTTCAGCGTGAGATCTGAGACAGGCCTCAGACATGGAACTTCATCAGGGGCACATGTGGAATGAGCTCAGTGCCGCCATCCTCAGGCCGACCCTACAGTGAAAGATGCATATGTCTTGTGCAAAGATCACTCCACCTCCACCTAACTTAAGTCCCCTGTCTTTTTTTTTGACAACCAGTTCCACAAAACTTGAACAATATACGAGTTAAGGAGCACAAACATCTAAATAGTTTAGAAAGTGCTATGTTGTGACATGTTTGTGTGCTCTGTGACTCGGGGACATTGGCCCTGAATGGAAGTACTGCACGTACAAAACACTCCCTGTAGTTTCTGGACTGCTAATAAATAAGTTTAGTTCCTGGCACAGACCTGTTGTTATAGGGACGCCTCACCGTCCAGTTTACTTCCACCTGGAATCAACGCAGTCCCGTCAGACCACCTGGGGACAGACATTACCTCCAACCAGCCTACAGCAAACACACTCCTCAGACCTTTGGCTCGTCGGCAGACACGATGCAGCTCACGCTACTTGATGATGTCAGCATGCAATGATGCAGCAAACACCGAGGAGCCAAGTTTTTCACACCGAAGGCCGAAGCTTTTAGAAAAATAAGTTTCGGTGGAGGGGGAGTGACCGGACGGGCTGCTGGACCACTGCCACGGTCGCAAACCGGGCAAACCGTGCAAAAACGCAAACGCAGGGCGGCTGACTTTGAAGGACGTCTTCAGAAAATGGTGTGAAATCGAAAGTGAGACCCCCTCCTCCCAGCAAGTGCTCAAAACGAAAGTCAACGTGAATCCCAAACAAGACGCGAAGAGCAGCGTCATTTCCTTACAGCCGCTCTCGATAAAACACGAGAGCTAACGGCTAACAGGGTGATGACAGCAGCGAAGATATCGCATTTAATCCAAAACAGCCACCGAAAGGCAGTCAGAAACGGGATGTAAACAATCAATGAATCTCGTCTGTGTACGATGCTAACGTGATGGTGTTAGCTTCCGTGATCTCAGTTGACATCCGACAAAACACACCGACGGGCACTTCTAAAATAGGCTTGGGAATGAATAACACAATCAGTGGTAGATGACCTAGAGAAAGATAAAACATGTAACAACAGCCACGGTGATTAAAATGATCGATCTCTTGTGATGATAACAGTTAGCTAGCGCTTAGCTTACGTCTGCTGGCTATTCTCGGCTAGGTGAAGCAAAAACAGTCGATTGTTTTAACTGACGACTTTCACCAACCGTGTTAGATGCCGTCCTCAGTTAGGTGCCAGTCGGCCGCACAGGATTATCATTTATTCTCGGAAAAAGGAGACCTGTTTCTCGAAGAAAAACAAAGAGACGAGGCTGGACACTCGCACCGTGTCAGAACTGACAGGTGAGGAAACAAAAACTTCCGGGAGTCACTTGACTGCTGAAGTCCTTTCAAAATAAACGCACAATGTGGAGAGAAGTGTCTGATATCAACGCTGTAGTTCGTGCACATCGAGACCGAAGATGATTTTCTATCAAAATAAGAATAACATAGAGCGTTATCGATTTAGTTGAACAAATGTTAAGGAGGAGGAAGCTCTACTGGGTAATAAAAACAGTTCAGAAGTTAGCACACTGACTGACTAAACAGAATAGCTGAGAGCCATTGGTGAAGCTTTCAGTTGGTAAATGGCTTACAAAGCAAGATTTTATGAAAATATTAATTAATTAATTAATTAATTAATTAATTAATTAGTTTGCCTATTTAAGTTTGATGTTCATGAGCATGACCATATATTTTAATAAAACACTTCTTCTTCTTCTTCTTCTTCTTCTTCTTCTTCTTCTTCTTCTTCTTCTTCTTTATTACACTAACCTTAATTGCTGAGGCACCCATCTTAATTAGGACCGAGGTGTTGGAGGGGCGGACCAGGCGCATTTTACAATCAGCTTCTCTTCCATGGCTAACTAGAGGACGAAGTGAAGAGTGAGTGATAAAAGAAGATAAAGAATCAGAAAAACATCTGCCCTGAGAAACTGCTAACTTAATAGTTTCCACCTACAAGGCTGTTAGCCTTTCAGCTAGCACAAGTTTGGCATTTAGCCAACACGTGCTCACTTGCTAAGCTAAGGTAAGATTACCCCTCTCTGATTCTGCCAAAATATAACTTAATTTCTTTCTCACTGACAAAAAAATAAATGCCAGTAATATTATTTTAAGGTAGCTATGAGCTATATTGATTCATATTAGCTAGCTAGCAGCTAGCAAGAACTATTAATGACCAGATCTAAAAATTTAATAGTTAATTTACTCATTTTATTTGTGTCGTAATGGCCTATATACTGGATTAAAGTAAAGTGATACCATTGTTTCAACCCATTAAAATGTGACATTTAATATACCAATCCTACACACGTCTTCTTTCCTCTACACAGACTAAGTTAGTGGTCAAGCTGTTCCTAAATGCCAATTCCCAAATACCAACAGCTTGGAATGAGAGTTCAGTTAGTTTCTTTCTTCAGTACCAGATGTGATAACTGAAAAAAACAATAGATGAAGATGATGGATGGATTTAGAAACTAAAACCATTTTAAATCAATAGCCTTTGGTTCTGGAGATTAAAACAGGAAGTGCACCAAGGTGTGTTCCTGACTGCATATTTCACACTCACACTGAATAAAACAACCCATTCTCTCTCCCCATAATGACAAAAGCAGAAGGTTCAGTAAATCTGTTTATTTAATGAGGATTATAGAGATACCAAATGACCAAGTCCAAATGGCAAGACATTATGCAGGTCTAGTATATTGATATTTTAGTTTACCAACTTTTTATCTATGTAATTCTTTGTTGGCGAAGTGAGACAAAATCATTGCTTTGCTGCTATGAGTAGGCATTTACCAGCAGACAGTGATAGTACAGCACAGAACATTCAGGTGTGTGCACAGAATATGTATGCACAAAATATCTCTTCATCAACATGACATATGGGTTTAAATGGTATAATCAGGACAGTTTATCTTCTATTCCCTGCACTGGCAAATATTTTCTAAATGTGCTTTATTAATCACATTAAAGGCCATGGCAGTCAAACGTGTGGCATCCAAAACCTGTCCTTTGGCTGTGGAAGAAGCTGCGAGGTTGAGTGACGTGTCATGTGACGAGGAACCTGAGATCTGCATCTCAAAGACTCGGGAGTGTAAGCCCAATGTTTGCATGCATCAGCGCAATTGATTGTATTTTTACTGACCACCCTGTGACTGTGGCACACACAAGTCTTACTGTAGTCTTTCAGAGAGGAACATTATTTTCAATCACAACATAAAAATTTTCTTTTATTCCCTTCCAAATATAATTAATTGATATATATTTTATTTATGCACCCTGCTGCTGCTGGATTTTATGTGTTAATGTCATTGCAGTGTTGTCAAAGGCTCAGCTGCTGATGAGAGACATTGAGGAGCTGCTGGAACGTTGCACAGTGACAGGCCCTTCCAACCAGGGTCGGGGCAGAACGGTATGCATAAGTAATTTTTTTTTTCTACCTGTTTTTTTATACAAGGTGCTCTTCTTCGTTTTCCACTACAAATAGTACCCCCTAAAGGTAGGCGGTATTCTTAGCTGAAAGTCATAGTGACGCTGCACACGCTTCACAACACATTGGAGCTTAACTTTGGTTGGTTGAGAAGCTGCAGCCTTTATTCACTGACAAATGTTAACCTACACTGCACAGTTACTGCTAAACTAGCAACGTAACTCGCAATCGCCGTAAGTGTCAATACTATTTGTGATTCTCTGACCAATCAGTGGGCTGCAGTATTTTGACATCGCCTTTATCATTGGCTCAGCTCACTTGTCGAGTCAGGTCGAGCTGCACCATATAGTGGTACAAAACTAAAGAGGCGAAACCTTGGTCCATCCTAAAACCATGACCACAATCTTTCCAGAACCATAACCAAGTAGATTCTAGATTCTACATTCTAGTAGAGTCTAATTTTAACCATAATGCCTTGTAAGGGTTGGTCATATTGTCCTATGAGGTTTGTCTTCTTTCTTCTTCTTGTCTTCTGTGCTCCACTGCCAATGTGTATTTGTTTATTTCATTTCATCCTGTGTTGAAGCAGGTAGAATTGTTATGTTAACTCTGTACTAAGGTCAGAGGTGGTCAGGTTAGATGAGTACCTTGAATTTCCATCAGTGTAGTTGTCAATCGACCCAGAAGCTGCTGTACTATTTCACCATTTAATCCGCACCACTCAGTTTCTTTTACATGGTCCTCCATCAAAGCGATCAAGGGCCAAACAGCTTTAAGCATTAAATCCTTCTGACCTATTTCGTGAGGTACCAGTGGGTTTGACAAATAAATAAAACTTTTTCCAAAAAGTAGGTAGAAATATTTCTGTGCTTCAAAGAAAATGCCTTCAGAGCATAGTGTTCAGATTTAGCAGCTGTTATTTTCAGTCAGTTGATTTACAACCTCGATAGCTGCGTCAGTTCTGTCCGCGCACGTTGCCATATTTCTTTGGATTCTGGCTGTGGCCCAGTCAGATGATGTTCCCAGCCTCAGTCTCACCTATAAAGGCAGTCATTAGTGCTGTTGTTTCTCCAACTGGAAAAACAGCCATATCGTGGAAGGCATTTGAATCTCTCAAACTAAATTTGAGATGTAGGCAATTATTCATAAGTTTGGAACCAGGCTAGCAAAACACTAAGTTAGCATGGTTGTGAGGGCTGATCATAAATTCTTTATCAGGAAGTATGCGAGCTCATAAACACACCCACACACTAGTAGACACATAAACCCATGTGCACATCATTCTCTGTATGCACTTAGTGCACAGGGCAGTACTCTTTTTTTGAATAATGGATGCACAAATGACCGTTTTATCATTTTAAATATGCTCAGGTGCACCGTGCACAGCATGGTCAAGTGTGTATATTGTTGTTGTTTTGACAGGTCCTGCAGGAGAGTCAGGCCAGAATAGAGGAGGATGGAGAAGCCTTGGTCGTGGATGGCTTCAGGTTTGAGAGTGCAGCCAGCAGCGAGGACCTGAGGAGGCTGAGTTCACAGGCTGGTGCAAGAGGAACGTCAGGGTGACACATGACTGATGGCTACCTTAGTGGTTTCTATCACACCAGGTCAACGGGGTCAAATGACTGGCAGAGGTAACAGTGACAGAGAGAGCGGCAACAAATGACATGATTTAAAATGATGGGAGAGGAGCTGACATGAGAAGCAGCATTACGCCATTTTATATCGATATAAACCAGTTTTATATAAATGTTCCAATAGCTCCTAAATGTTTTTTTACGTAGGAGATAAAGAATTTTTTGTTCTTTGTTGCTTGTTGAAGATATTTGAGCATCAAGAACATGGTTTTACAGTTTTGAATGCATATTTGGCACAATGTTTGATTTGAACGTTTCAGTATACGAGGAGTGTTGTATTCATAGTAGTGCTACAATATATTCTAGGAGTGATTACAAGTTAAAGTTAGAATGCCATTGTTAAGGCCAATGTTGATGTCTTTACATTATAATCTGTTAGTCAGCAGAGTTAATTTTGCAGTGGATGTAATGTGATCTGGATGGAACAGTAACTCACTGACATTCCGAACACTTATACCAGTTTTATTTCTTTCCATGTTGTTGCCTGTAAATATAGTGTGGGTCAAACACACAGCGTCCGTGTCTTTCTGTATACAACAACACTGTGGGTCGGGTGAGGGCATGGCTTCTGTTTGATTACAAAGCGCTGTTGGACTCTTCAGTGTCCTTCCCATTTGCTCCCTATTGTAGATCATCTTGCTACGTAAAAGCACTTCCAGCACTCTGATTATAGTAAAGTTTCACAGCCCACCGTACTTTTTAGTGCAGTCGGCCAGAAGAAAAATAGTATAATAAATGAATGTGACAGTGCTATACTTGGGTATCTGAGGGTCTATAAGAAATCTTATAATCTTATAATTGAATAACCTAAAGTCAAGACCTTTAAAGTTCATAAATACAGTTCAGTGCATTGCTGGCAAGATTATGACAGTATAGTCCCTCAGTCTTAAATATGTTGCTCTTCCTCAGTCTACCATGTAGGATTCTTATCTTGGTAGCTCAGATGCATTATTCACTCTCTTGATTCTGCTGATTATGGTGGTGAAACTGGTATTGAAAACATTTTAGATTCATTTAGAATGAATTAAAAATTGCGATCCTGTGATCACAGTATTTGATCATGAATGTTATGTTCTAAGACATTATGGCAGTGTTCAGCTCTACAGGGGAACAAGACATATACTATTTTTTTTTTTACATTGTTACTGTAATTGTATCAAATCTTTCAAACGCACAGGTGAAATGACAGAAAATAGTCATCTTTATAAAACTTGACCTGAATGTGTCAAGTGAAGCCAAATGCTGTATCACTGAAAACGAAACATTTATCCGCCCGTTATAACCTTGCAGTAGTGGAATGTAATGAGGTACATTTACTCAAGTACAGTTTTTGAGGTTCTTGTACATTACTTGAGTATTTCGATATTATGCTACATTAAACGTCTTATTGTGCTTTTTACTCCACTGCATTAATCTGACAGTTTTAGTTGGCTTGCATTGCAAATTCATACTATTAGTACAAATTACAAATCAACTAATAAATGGTGATGCATTATTATAGGTTAGGCTAACAGCAATATATAAAGTAATTTAAATTAGTTCCACCTGATTAACTGCAGCATTAAGGTGATGAACACATTAATGTTTTGATAATTCTAATACTATAATATAATATATATGAGTCTGGCAATAAACAAGTCTAAATTTATCATTATGGAGTAAATGTTGATTGCACAGTATAATGGCTAAATAATAATGACATCAACAGCGTTTAGATTAGTTCCCTATAAACCTCATTTTCAGTATGCTATTTTGTCTGCCACCGCTATAATCCCATGAAGCCCTGTTGTATATGTGTATGTTGTTCTTGCTGCTGTAGCCGCTCACAGTATAGTCCCATTGTAATCAAGTCAGCCTCATTCTGTTAATGTTGCACATAACTAGCATTTGTTTTAGCACCATCAGCTTGTTGACATAGAATTAAATGTGACAAATCTCCTCTTTTGTAGATAAATTGTAAACTAAATCCCCTAGATGGTGAAACCAAGACACATAAAATGAATCAGCCTGGGCTCACCATGTGAACGGGAAAGTGGGCTGTTTGGTTCTGAAGTGAACAAACGAGATCTGCCAGTAGATTAACAAGTGTCAGAGCATCAATGAAACCAATTAACAGACTCCCCATTAGAGTGTCTGCTGAACGATTAAACCCAGAAGTTTACCAGGCATTAACATATTAAACAGACTGACATAATATATGCAAATAAGGTCATTATTATGCATGTGCTAGTTCAGTGCCCATATTAAGTGCTTGTTTAGAGCACTGGGGTTGTGTTTGCAAGCATGAGCTCGATGACAACATATTAGAGAAATAATGGTCACTTGAAAAATCGAATTCGTTTTTCATTTGGCTGTAAGCTGTAGTCGTCATTAGAACGCCAAGAAAACTTGAATCAAATTTAGTAACCCATTTAAAGCTATAGCAAGTATTATATTACTAAGAACAATGGGTTTGATAATAAATTGTTCATACATATAATATGCAGATACACACTCACTTGGCACACAAACACAAGAATCCCGTAATCAGGCTGAGTGGTAAAAAAAAACGTGGCAGAAAAGCATTCAGCAGATGCTGAATTAGTAATAACAGAAGTTGCAGATTGGCTGTGTTGATTGTCATGTTTTTGTCCTAAAGTGCTGCATGAATTATTTATGCTACAGCCCGTGTAATTAGATACTGATGGGAAAAGACTGGACCAGGAAAAGTCAAGCTCTTGCTGTTCTTCAAAAATGATTAGTCTGTTGCTTGGTCCTTAATCATTTTTGACAATTTTAGGACTTTGAACCTCTTCAAACTACTGTGGCCACCTCTTCACAGCGGCTTGTAACAGATTGACACTACTGTGTGGGGAGGTATCTTCTGCTTTATGATTACATTTGTGGTCTGAGATCATCTCGAGCCTGCTTTTGATATAAACATCTGCTGCCTGTACATCTACACTGATAAAGCTGACGCTCTTGAGTCAACTGCAGTTGCATGACTGTTTTCTACCAGAAGAGGATGCTGTTTCTTTGTCATTTAACTCGGCCCGTTCACCCATGCATTAGTCTCTTAAGCACCTAGAAAGGATGACAATGAGACACTCAAATGCATATAAACCTTATTCTAGAGAAGTAGATGGATGAACTTTTACAGAGTTGTGTTTTACCACATTGTAAAACCTTGAGTTCTATTATCGAATGAATGCAGACATGCAGAATATGCTCACCTTTGTCTCTTGGCAATGTAGAACATATTCACCTATTATTAGTGCAGTGAGACATGCATGGATGGTTGGGTCACAGCACACCCTCTATGATCCCTTTCTCTGCAATATAACACCTCATCAACTACAACTGCACTGCTGCAGTTAAAGTTAAGATCAGTGATGCCAGCAGTACAGTCATATATCACAAGGCTGTCTCAGAGTTGTTTCACACTGCTGAACTAAACTGCACCAACACAAATTACACCTACAGCAGACATAACTCCAGTATTTCTCTCTCTCTCTCTGTCGGTCTCTCTCCTTCTCTCTCTCTCCCTTTTCAAAACACTGGGGAGATTTGACAGCCGTGGATTGCCATGACGTGGTGGAGGCTTATCGCCCATCAATCGCATGTCAGGCTGCACTGGGAGGAATGGCGTCATAAACTTTTGTTGGAGATGGGCGTAGAGTGCTTTTTTAGCCCGAGTTTGACAAACACACTTAATGAGAAAATGGCTTAAGCAAACATTGTATCACACACTTCATACCTTGTGAGAGATGCTCAGCCTCAGAGCACCATTTGCATAGAGTTCACAAGACTTCCATTGGTGTGAGCTTTCTTGGCAGTCCAAAGGGTGTTTTCATGTTGTGCTTAAAAACTGTTCTGATTTTGAGCGCACTCGCCTGCTTACTGATTCGATACAAACCCTGAAACTGTGCCATGTAATCAAGAACTGGCCTTTTTTCGACAGCACAGAGGTCAGCCATATCCAAGGCCCCCGTATATGTGTTGATACAGCAGAGGGCATCCCTGTAGACTGAATGAGCATTGCTGCAGCAGAGCATCCAAGGCCTTTCCTTTGTTTTTGCTGAGCCAATTAGAGAGAGATAGCATCTGCCATGAAAGGAGAACAATGGCTTGTTCACTGCGTGTGTGTGTGTGTGTGTGTGTGTGTGTGTGTGTGCGTGTGTGCGTGTGTGTGGGAATTTGCATACAGTTTGTGTATGCACGTCGATAGGCAAGTTAGTGATTATGCATGCGTGTGTGTGTGTGTTTCTGTAGCTACAGTATATGAGCATGTGGAGTATGTGTGTTGAATAGTAATAAGAGAGAGGACAGTATTGTATCCAGCAAAGGAGAGGAAACAAGAAAACCACTGCCTACAAAGTATGACAGACAGCATATGGCTTCATCTGCTGTGATTCAGTTAAGCCTCAAACACACACACACACACACACACACACACACACACAGCAAATCACCAGACAGGCAAATATAAATTAGGGAGACTTCCTGCATTTATGCGCTGAGGCACATACAATGCTTGTAATTAAAAAGTCACCGCTGTTGAGTGACAGTTTGGCTCATGCACAGTTAGTTTGTGTCCTCGCTCCAACTTCCGTGAAACTTTTTGACAGGAAGTGCGGTGATGATTTCACAGTAGGCCATAACACCTCATCTCTCCAAAGGACCCGGAGGTCATTAACCCCTACCTGCTGCTGTCTCGATCTGTGCAGAGTTTGATGACTCTTCTTTTCTCGCTGAGGAGTGAGAAGAGAGAGGTATGGGGATGTGTGTGTGCATGTTTAGCAGAGCCAGCTAGCACCCCTGGCTTGGCCAGCCGGCTCCACCATATGGCCACATTTATCATGTATCTCGCTATTCATTAAGACTGCCCTTGCTGGCTGCAGAAGCACTGCTGGGGGCCTCAACCTCACCTCAGACACACTGTGGATGACTGACTGCAGTCAGATGACTGCGATTTTGGATGTGAATGCTACAAAGTGATGTGGACGAACACCATGAACCAAACGTTATTTAGCATTACAGGAGGCACTATTTTGCATCAGAGCAAAGTTTTAATTGAAGTGCAGTTTGAATTCAATTATACATAATGATGATCATATTATTATGCCCAAATGTGTAATTTGTGTTTTAAAGCTTGGCAAGGAATTCAAGATCAGTCTCCCACAGTGTACCGTTCTCCCATACTGGGTGGCATATTTTTTTTAACTATCTAAGCATAATAACAGCATCAGTATTATCCGACCCGCTGTTTGACTGCAGTGCAATAGTTTACGAAAAATGCTGTTATTTTTATACATTTTGCAACAAAGGCTGCTGTTGGTATACATTTAGAATCAGTGGAAGGCCATGTGCTTATGTTTAGCCCTGATTCCAAAAGAGTATGGTGTGTGAAACATTAATTTAAACAGAATGCAAGCCTTTGAGAACAAACTGTGTTTATCAGCTATGGTTTTAGGAAGTGTTTCTTAGCAGATGCGGTGATATCCTTTATATAATCATGTGGTTCATGTGAACCTCGCCACATCCTTTCATTTCTGACATATTACTGGATGGTTTCCTGCTTCAAATACAAATAGTGCTCTGATTAAAATATCAGTCTTGTTCCCCTGAGCTGACTGTGGCAGAGCACAATGATTACCTGAGCGGGGGATTTTTTAGTTCAGTTAGATCTGTTCTCTACGCACTGGCAAACTATTTAAATGATGCATACATCATTGCTGACTTTCTTTACGTGTTCAGTTAGTTGGAATTTGTAATTATATGCCTTCTGTTTAAAGACAGGGAAGTAAAATAGGGCTGACAGTGATGTCCCAAAGTCGTTACCATGCGAGCCATTGACCAGAAAACACTCTACTCACCTATACAATTCATTAACTGGAATATTTCATGGTCGAGGTGTGTAGTATGGAGTCCTGAGTAGCACTTTATTTCAGTCTAACATGCTTTGTTAGTTTTCCTCTTAACAAAATCAACATACAGGAATTTTGCTCAATTGTTAGGGTTGATAAGTGTATTTGTCCACCCCTGTTCGCTGTATCTTAGCCCTTTTATGTAGGCAATCTTAAACTCCCTGTGAGGTCTTGGATATGTGGAGCTTTGTGTGTCTTTGTGAATATGTACCACACAAAACAGGTGTGGAGCTCAAATCTAGCACTGATCTAATGTTTACTTGATGAGCATCCATCTGCTGACATCCTCCACGCTTATAACATTTTTAAGATATCAATCCACTGAGTTGTGTGAAAAGTTGCATAAATTATAGCATTTTTAACAAGAGAGACATGATGGGAAGAGCTGCTGTTAAGATGTATGAGAAGTCTGGCCTCAATACCCATTCATGACTTCATCATATACACGGATATTCACGCCATGGGCCGTGCAGGAATATCAACCACAAGGAGTCTAGACATTGCTGGTGGGACATTAAGCCAAGCTGTAGATCTAGATGGATGGGATCTGGAGCAGGGATTTGTGATGAGCTCATCGGATGGATCCACTGGACAGCTGGTTCGAATGAAAACAGGAGGTGGATGGGTGGAGGTGGGTTGCATCAAGTCTAACACTTAAATGACGGCTGAAAACAGCCAAGAAGGGAACAGATTTTTAAGTTTCGACCGCAACAAGATGAGTGAGTTTTTGGTGAGTCATCGAAGTGAGCTGGAAGCAAAACAGTTCTAAAAAAACATAAAGATGTGTGTCTGAAACCACTGCCTATTTATTACTACGTAGTACATTGTATTGTGTTCTAAGTGGCAGAAGGAGTGTTGATTTTATGTACTATGTAGTTCAGAAAAGGCCCTTTTTGATCCATATATGTGACTGGAATTTCACTAACTACTGAATGCCAATTAAATAGGATGGGGGGGGGTGCCACGTAGCAAAGGGCACCAGGCCGGTACTTGAACCCGGGGCCACTGCAGCAGTACACGGGACGTCTACGCTACCAACTGAGCTAATGGGCGCCCCAAGCCACAATCCTGTTTATGAACTATACAGAAGGATGCATGACAGTCTGCCAAAAGTTGATTCTGATTCACATTTTAGCTGCAGGACTGTTGTGTTTTCCCAGCAAACCCTGCGATCCAGACCGCTGCAGCCTAAAAACACAACACCCACTTGGAATGAATGGGGGGTGGGGGGGGGGAACTGGCATTTTCACAGAAAGCATAGGCAACAATCTTCCTGATTGAACTTTGGTTAGCTTTGGTTAGATGTGTGTTATTAAATTTGGTTGTACTGGTCTTGATCAGCGTAGTCACGTCCTCTATTTGCCATCTTGTTTGCATACTAAGTTGGCGATGCGCCCCTGAAACAGCAGGACTATTCTACTTGGCTTTGGCGTGTGTTGGGACTGTGAGGCCAGCTGTTGTTTCAGTGCGTCCCCGTTAAGCATCAAAACATGAAAGCACAAGCATAACTTAGCTGCCCTCGGAAAAAATCACAGACTGTTGTTGTGCCTGTCATTTTTATCTCAGGAAGAAGTCTTTGCATTTCTCTCCCACTCTGTGTAACACACTTGATTTTCTCTCATCCTGCCTGTCCGTCTTCCTCTGTCTCTCCTTGACGGTTTGACAGTGTGACAGCGGCGAAGAGACGTCTTCAGTCTTGTGGGGGGATGTCAGCAGGAGTGAGATGTCTGTCTTGGCACCGCTGATTGCTCCATGTGTGGGTGTGTGTCCGTGCTTGTGTGAATCTGATGCCTGCGTGTGGATACTTTAGGTGTGCTTCTGTGTTGAATATTGAGCATGTTTTGAGGAATACGTTGTGTTACTTTTGTGCATTTTTGCACTTCGACTCTAGATTTGTTTCTTGTACTGTATCCCTTTATTCAAACCAAAGGAGGAGGTTTGTTATCCCCTTTATTCCCTGGTTATACATTGGTAGTTATTTAAGCAGGCAATAATGATGTAAATCAATTCAGGACAGTGGTTTTGTCCTGATTGGAGCACCTTTATGAACAGTGACATTTTGGTTGTACACGCTTATGAGGCAAAATCCCTCTCAAGAGACTGCACTGCCTGCTAGTGAGACCTGTTTTTTTCCATCCAAGAGACTACAATTATACAGCTTAAATTGAGGAAAAACACCACACACGCAAATACTCTATGATACTGTATATATCTGACATAAATAGTCTATGGGTACAGGAAAGCCCAACTAGCAGTAAAGGGTTTGGAAGATCAACGATTTAAGCAAAATGGTTTACTTGAGAGATTTCAACACAGCTTGTGATCCCTAAATACCATATAATGGTTGCTGCTTGCTGTGCAGTCGCATCCTTTTAGAGCTTTTACCATTCTTTTCACATTTTAACACAATGAATGGCAGAACTAAGGAAAAAGTAGAGTGGGTTGACAGTTTATGAAATCACATTGCTGTGGAACGCATTGTAGATTTCTGTGGCTAGAGGCTTGTAATGGAATTAAATTAAACTACACTAGAATTTTGCGGTAGAAATTTTAACTTTTTACGGCCCACAAAAGCATTTCCAGTTTTGTTCTCCTTCCAGCTGTCAGACAGATGGAGCATGGGCAGATTACAATTACCAAAGTATAAAAGTTTGTGCTTTTTCTGTTCTGTTTCACTGTGTAACCATTTGTATTCAATCACGCAGATCTTTAGGACGTTGGACTTTTAAAAAAAGCTTACCTATGTCCTCGTCTCATTTTAAAATCTTCTTTATTGTAGATGTTGCAGTCAGCAGCACCAAAAATCACCTCTTAGCAAACGTATAGGTGCTCTCAACGATGCAGTCTGCTCCAATATGCAGCTATACCATGAATATGTGACCTTCCTCGCCATTAGCTTCTGGATTGACAACAGCAGGCTTTTCTCATTGTGCTTTGGCCTTTCGCACACACATAAACAGCATTTTAGGTAGCTAAAAATGTGGAGATATTCAGAAACTCAGTTGTCACTCAATTGCTGTGATTATAGATGGGCAGAAACCCACGTTTGCTTCCTAAAAGTGTATGTAGCAATGGCATTATTTACAAATGTACAATGTGTTATGATATTGTGGAGTGTTTGAGATTGTACATTGACAGGATGGATGTCATATTGTCTATATTTGACAGATACAAACAGACACTGAAATGTAATGATGGAAAAGACAGAGAAAAACAGCTGTTGATAATGTTTTTATAAAAGTAGCATTATCCAGGAGGATACCGTGATGAGCAGTTGTCCTGTTTCCAGAAAAGAATGCCTCTTACAAGCCCTGGTAACTGCAACATACATGGAAACGAAAAGTACGTAGAGTAGGTACATAGGTAATGTTCCAGAGTCAATAAAAAATCGCTGCTGCCGGTTACATGTGGCCATTAAGACAGCAGTACAGAGCAGCTACAGTCTTTTCTGTTTCATTTGAAGATGTAGCTATGGGTGAAATGTTGTGGTAGCAGAACAGGGAAGCTTGAAGAGCCCTGCTGTTGTAAATCTAATAGCAGTGTTCATATCCTCTCCTTTTTCTTGAACTCATTTTTTATTAAGGTTATTATTTTTATTAGTTACCCAACGGCCCCGTATATTGCACCGTGCTTTGTTTCTGCTCAGCCGTTCCACTACTGGCTTCAATGGAGATGGGTTTCAAAAATAATTTTCATCTAATTTGTGAACTGGCTTCTACGCTTAACAGCAAGAAAGTACAACAAAGAAAGATGGTTATTTTTTTTTTGTATTAATATTGGTGAATAATCCATGCATTTATCCTAACGGTCATACAGCGTTCACAAGGAAATTACAGAGGGCAAACTCAGGAGCCAGAGTGACTGAAACGCTATCAAGTGAATGTTTTTTCAAGAAATTACACGATCATAGTTGTAAAATGCAGTGTCTCTTTCTCCATAAAAAGCCTTCCCAATACAGCTGTCGCCTGAACAGGTTTGGTCGACCAGTTCAAGCAGTGGACAGTAAAGCTGCGGGCAGAGACACACGCCAGAGCATATGACACCAGTGGAATGAGAGGCTCTGCGGACACAGACGAAGATGAGAGTGAAACCGTGACCCTGGCATAGTATTAATGACGGGGTTGATCACATACAACCTTTGATGACAAAGGAGGCCCGTATTACCACAGGGAGGGAAAACCCTATCAGGATGGCATTGGCATTCTGAATAAATTAATCAGAATTGGATGTGTGTGGTTGTCTGTGAAGGTGTTTTCAAGTGAGTGGAATTTCCCCGATCCTTGTTTTCTTATCAGTGGAATTACCCCTCAGGACACCTGATGCTTCATAATATGTCCAACACACACAAACAAGTCCTGTCAAAGTGTCAGAGAGTTATTTGTCTGCTTGTGTCTCTTTGGTCAGAGCCTTGCTGTCAGGTCACAGACGTGCTCCCATGTGTCATACTTATATGACATATCACACTAATATGAAGCAATATAAAGAAGTGAACCTGCTGTCAGTCTACACGCTTCAGACTCCTCTTTATTCAAGATTTTCCTGTCTCCTTAGGAACAGGAAAAGCATTTGTACATCCAGTTATTGGCCTGAAAATACATCAGAAAGACATCTTCAACTACCAAAGTTGTACCAGATGCAAAGAGGGACTTATTTTTAAAAATCAATGCTTCATTCCTTTGGTTTATGTTCATTTTTAGTTTTAAAACCCACTGTAACGGTGCTAATATGATAATTCTAACAAGACAACCAGATACACTCATTGTGTTATTTCACCTGAGTGTCACATAGGTTTTGTGGGAATTAGTGTACATGTGTAGCAGGGACATACCTCTGTTGTGTTTATAAATTTGCTCCAGTGAACACACAGGACGACATATAGGTACATCTTTTATGCTGATTCTGTGGCACTAAAAGCTTCAGGCACTTCAATGCTCAAGCACGTTTTCTATACAGGGCCCTAATCAAAGCCAGCCTCAGCTGTCCTGCCGGCACCCACACACAGAGACCGTGGACTGGAGTATGATGTTATTTTCCAGGCTGAGCTAATTGTCTCTTGGGTTCAGTTCTCTCTCTCTTTCTCTCCACGGTTGCAGTCAGACTTTGCTCTGTTACACTATGCAGCCGCAGGTCCCTGTGAAGGCTCTAATGAAGAGTTATGAGAAGCTGGATGCCTCTTGGCTCTGCAGGGAGGGATGGAGGGAGGACACAGAGAGATGGAAGATGGGAGAAAAGCAGAGAAAGGGTGAAGAGCGAAGCATGAGAGGAGAGGAAAGGAAAGGAGGGAGACGGCACGCAGCGAGGCTGAAAGATGGATGGAAGGAAAGCAGGCAGGAGAGGCTATAGGAAGTGAGACCAAGCACCGTTGGAAGCCCCTGCAGGCCAGACGGCTGTCAGTGCAGTACAGACACTGCGGTCTTGTAACTTGTACGAAACACACTTTACACACTGTGTGATGTGTCTCGTCATTAGGAGGAGACTTGAGGTCTTTGGATAATTGTGGTTAAAATTAAGACATTAACTTACTGAAGTCTGAACTTTAACATCATCATCAGGGGAGATGATTGGTGTTCTGTAACCAGAGCAGATCTGAAGTATTAGCATTTTTATGTAACGTTTGGGGCTTAAGCCTGCTGGCCAGAATTACCGCTTTACTGTCCTCGGGAGTGCTAACATGAATTATTATCCGGTGGTACAAGTAGGGTGTTTATGTCGACTCTCCCTTAAGGCCTGCCTGCATCCATGAGCCTATTTATCATTCAGTCCTTCCCATTATCTGTCTGCTAAATATCCACTTGTATATGATTACATTTGTGAATGTTCAGACTTCCAAGCTCTCCCCGCCCGTCTTTTCTTGCTCACTCTTTCCTGCCTTTGACTTGTTTGTTTCTGTGGGAGGCGAGTATCTTGTTTTAACTCTGACCCGTCGTGGGTTTTTTGAAAAACATCTGAAGGATTTAAAAAGCAAATCTCAGGATTTATTCTGTGTCTGTCAGTTTTCAAACCATTTAATGCACAACATGTCCCTGCGTATTGCAGGTATGTTAATCAAAGTATTATCTCCAGGCTGTGTTTTCTTGTGTCACATTTTGCTGGAAAAAATCCTATAAATAAACGTGTAAATATGGATTGAGCATCAGCCTGCAGATGTTCTTTTTTTTTCTTAATTTGATGAGCCGTGATCATGACATAAGCTCAAGTACAGCACGTACAGCAAGTAAATCCTACTTTTGAAAGTAGACACAAACAACTTTTGTCTTCCCTGGCGTTCCAAAATGGTATTACTCTGGCACTGTTTTCACAAAAACGAATCGGTGTCGATTATATTAATCATGTTTGATATTTACGATTTAGAATTTGGAGGATTACAACTGTACTTTCCAAGCTGGAAACATACCAGAGAAGCTGACAGTGCTGCCAAGCAACAATTTACCATTGTAGCTCTTGAGACTAATGTTAGCTAGCATACTGCTATTGACAAAATCTTAATATCTCACCTCCAGTGTTTGCTGAGGAATAGAAAACCTGTATTGACTGCGTCTCCCCACTCATCCAGACTTGTTTAACCTTCTGCTTTTGTTTTTTCTTATTGCAATACATTACTTAAACAGCTAGTAACATGTTACATGCTAATATCCATTTTGTTAGTGTCTGCTTCCCCAGGAGATCACGTGAAACACTTCTGTTGCAGCACAGAGCGATGTATACTATTAATTATAAATGTATTGTGTGCATCAAAATTGCACCAAATTCGAGACTACACTTCCTCAGCAACAAACTTGCTGCGTGTTAAGTAGAATGGACGGATGGTTTTCGAGATATGCGAATAGCAGACAGACAGACAGACAGACAGACAGACAGACAGACAGATTCCTTGCTTTACAGTTATGTAATGGAGACGTGAAAGCAGATAGAAATGATGCCAGGCTGCCAGCCTGAGCGCAGTGCAGTGTCAGACAAATCTGGTTAGTGAAAGTGAAGTTTATAGGGAACCAATCTAAATGCCAATGGTGTCATTATTCTTTAGCCATTTCATCATGTAATCAGCATTTACTTCACAAACATGGAATTGTTATGGATCATCAACAGTTTTGTCAGCTGCTTCAAGTCTCAAAACAAACAACAAAACAAGGAAAGAAAATTAAATGTTAACCTTGAAAAGCTCTGCAGCCACTTGATGTTATTGAAAGAAAATGAAAAAAAAAAAAATGTCCACAGGGGCTATTTTGAATGTTTCCTGCCTACATAACACAAAAAATTGCTTTTCCTTTGTTTAGAGCTACCCTTCTATATGGATGACAGAGCAGCTTCAACCATTTTGATTTCAGATGGCGGTGACCGGGTCACGCCTTTGGAGGGTAGAGGAGACTCGCTCTGTCCGATTTCATGGGAGAATCCTTTCTTTGACTCCCTCTCTCCCCTCTGCCTTCATTCGAGTCTAAATGTCAGCAAGCCTGAGAGAGAGGGAGACAGAGAAAGAGGAAAAGGGAGATCTGCGGTCTGCTGGGAGTGGACCCATTGAAAGCATACATGATGACACACTTCCCCCATTCAGTCTGATGAGCTATTGAAAAGCAGGATGACATTTTGCAATAATGCACCATATAGCTCCAGAGTTTAGTGAGATGAAACGTTATTTATAAATATATGATGCCTGGCATTTATTGATGTTTGTGGCTACATTTGCTGTCAAATAATTCTCGGTTCAGTCGGAGTTTTATTTGCGAGGGAATGCGCCCGCACCTCGACAAAGCGGCGAACCATGACAGTGAGCTGTTATAATCAGCCATACAACCGCATTGTTTAGCCCAGGGAATGTAACGAGTCACAGCGAACGATGTGACAAGATTTATAAAGCGTCCCCCGCATAATCATGAGAAATGATCGACTGTATGCGTTTGAGAGCAACCCCTGCGATTGTCGAGGTTACAAAGCACCAAGAATTGGGATCGGGCTTCGGCTTTGTGTCCTAGTTACGGTGGAGATTCTGCTACATCAGCCTCCACACAAGCCTGCAAAATCAGTTTTAGGTGATGGAAGAAAATGATTTAGTTGATGCGGTTTCCCAGGAGAGAGTGTTTGAAAACTTCTACTTCTTGTACTCACTGCAGAGAGGCGTGTGTGTTTTGTGTAGCCGTATTCCCCTGCATGTGCCTGCACGCGTCAGGTGGAACACTAACAATGCGGTGATTGGGGAAATCAGAGTGCCTTTTTGGGAGCGGCAGGCAAGATCGTGCTATTTTGCTTGTCCTTCTTCCTTGTCTGCCTCCCTCAATTTTGACCCTTTTCACCTCCCTCGCTGTGTCGTCCTCTTCTGCTGCGCCTCCCTCTGTCGAAAGAGGAACCCGTGTTATTTCCTTTTATGTCCCCGATTGGGTGTGAAGTCCCCATGAAGGGTGGTAGATTAGCGCCATTCTCATCCAGATAATTTTAACAGCTGCAGCAGTGGTGCCGCTGCCGACATCTGAAGCCTCTTGTCTCCTGAGAGACACTCTGGCTGTTGGTTGAATTTCTGTCGCTTCAGATCAGCCCAGCTGGAGAAACACTAAACAGGCACATTTTATTCGCTACGGGCCCCCACGGATGTTCTGGCTTCACAATGCTGGAGCCACAGCATCAACGAAGTATTGACTGTTGTATTCAAGGAATACAGAGGGGGCTTGAATTAAGTTTTGTGCAAATAAGAAAAAAAGGGGGCTGTTTGAAGAGGGAAACGGGCTGGTATTTGGATTGTCTAAACATATTTCAAGTTTGTGGGTTTTATATCCTGTAGGCTCAAGTGCAAAAGCATGAAACCACTTAAAGTGGCCATCCGAGCGAAGACCTCCTATCAGGACGTGAGCATTCAAACTGAGGCTTGTAGTTTATTGTTGGATGTTTGGAATGATTTTCTGAGGGTGCACACCTGCTGATACACTACATTTATTTCACCTAATTACTCAGAGGTTAGTCATTTCCAGGGGACAGTCAGATTATCTTCCCCTCTGTCTCATTTCCAAAGTATTCTGTGAACGCTAAGATGTTACAGACTTACTGTAACTCGCGGCAATTTATTAGTAAACTAGCACAGTGTCTAGTGTCTATTGTTACTCCATTATGGCATATGGCAGTATTTTATTGAGTCATGGTCGGAAACAGGCAAGTTGCAGACAACATGTCAGTGGCCCAATGCTACAAACTATGATACTCTAAGTACACCTCTAATGTCATTTCTGGAAGCGCCTCTCCAGTTGTCTAAAGAGTGAGAAAAGTCGTTATTGGGTGGTGGCTGTGGCTGAGGGTGTAAATATCATGTTTTTAAATCAATTTGGGATCTCAGGGCTTCTGAAGACTTACATAAAACATGTATGTTTTATGTACGTATTTATTTGATTTATTGTGTTTTAAAGGTCCCATATTATGAAAAACACATTTTGTTTGGTCTCTCCATATAAAAGCTGGTCCTCCCTGAGCCTGCCAACTCCCAGAATGAGGAAAACAAGCGATTCCTGCATGGTCTCTGCAGCCCACCCACTGGTAACACGGCACTTCTACAGGCTGTTCAGATTCAGCTCTTTTTGTTACATAACGAAAGGAGTCATTTACATAGGCCGGCCTCCTCTGCGCGATGATAGGAGATATCCGAGAGGGGGGCGTTCATCCCTGAGGTGAAGTTCGGTGTGTCCAGCGGTAAGATAGCAGTGTTTCGCAATGTTGTCGCTCAGAGCTAGACACGCAAATGACTCTGTCATTGGTTGTAAAAATCAACATAAGTGCCTATATTCTGTCCCAGCTACAGAAGAGACCGTGGTTGCTTTTCATTTTTAATGACAACGTGCCGGCTGCGGTTCGTGTTAGCTTGTGTGTGTCACATCGGACTGCTTCCGTAACGAGGTTCAGTACAAAGCTGGCTTTGCCTCGACACTGACCCTCGTAAAAGGATCAGTCCCAACCATACTGGACCCAGCAAATGCACCTGAGCCACAGGTAAGTGTCGCTGCGGTTTGATAGTATTTATAGTTGCCTACGAGTATGGTGAAGTCAGCTGGAAATTGGCTAACAAGTTAGCTCCGCTTCGGTCCGCTATGCAGTGGCGTTTAAAGTGAATTTAATGTTAATAGTATTATGATGGAGCTTGTTTGTCACAGTAAAAAGTCTGGAAACGTGCAGACTGGAGACAGAGACGATGCGAACAGTGTCCAAGAGTTTGGAGACTGTGTTGGAGACAAACACAGCTTTCGCTAGCTGTTAACCATTAGCTACATGGTAGTAACTGTAACAGCACATATGAACAAACTAGCATTATTCAGACACACTAACCATTCTGAAATGTCGTGCTGCAGCCACAGAGTCTGTACTTCTTCAGAATCCTTCAATCCGTCTGATTCTGGGTTAAACTGGTATGGAGATAAGGCTTGCAGGATCGGTAAATTCTTTTAAATCACTTCTTAAAACTCACTTTTATAGACTTGCCTTTATGTGATGTGGTCCTTGTATGTTTATTTTTACTCCAACTGTCTTTGAGTTTTGTTTTTGGGTTATTTTATTTATTTTATTTATTATATTTCTGTTATTTTGCCTACTTTTTTTATTTTCATCTCTTTTTCTCACCCACTCACAATTTTGAATCATTACCTCTGTTACCTCAACCATTTCTTGCGAGCGATTTTATCATCCTTTGTATTTGTAAATTGTATTCTTGCTTTGTCTGTCAAAGCACTTTGTAAACCTTGTTTTTAAAAGTGCTATAGAAATAAAGTTTATTATTATTATATTATTATGGTTGGATGACAGCATCTCGGCGAGCCATAGCGATACATCCACCGTAAAACATTAGCGCATGCTACCGCTAGCCCAAGCGGCATCGTCTCCCTGAGAGGGGCATGTAGCAGGTAAGGCAGGCGTTGGCAGACGGAGCTCATTAACATTTAAAGGTGCAGGCACAGAAACAGCCTGCTCTCAGTAGAGCTCACTCGAGCGACTTTTAGACAGCTGAAATTCAGGACCACGGATGGGTTTGGGGCAATGCATTTCGAATACAGTGTTGTTGGACCTCTGTCAGCTGTGTGAAATTGATGAAAAACAGTATAATATGGGACCTTTAAAACTTCATGATCTACTTCAGTTTTTTTTGGGAGAATGCTGCAACACTGTTTTGCTGGGAGGCTCTAGAAATGTTTTGTGGACTATGAAACTACATCTGGCTTTCCATCGGCATTGGGGTGCATGACGATAGCTGTATTTTCATTTTCATCTTGGTATGATGCTGGAACCAGCTGCTGTGTAACTTAGCTTAGCATAACTACTGGAAATGGGGTAAGCAGCTAGCCTGGCTCTGTCTAAGAGTGACAGACAAACTTTTAACACTGCCTCTGAAGCTCATTGATTAACATGTTATATCGTGAAAACAAAAACTGAGGGCGTTGTTACAGACTATCTCTTGGTCAGGACCAGTCATTTTTTGGAGTCTCCACTGGTTGCCTGGAAACTGATCTTGCTCTATGTCTCCAGCTACTGTCTCTAGCTAGGTATTTATCTGAGAAGTCTGCCTTGGAAACATATGAAATATGGGCAGGGTCTTTGAAGAAATACTTGGCAGGTGATTGGATGAACCATCTATCAATGGCTTACTTCAAACAATCAGATGAACAAACCATATGATGAAGGAGGATGATATAAGTGGAGCCAGTTGATAAATCAAACTCTTGCCAAAGCCAGTCAGGAAATATATAAGCAATGCTATAGCAGGAGCTACGCTAACCTCTTGAGGAGCCCCCCATTGTCGTTTCTGAACAAACAGTCACTTCTCTCGCTGTAGTCAAACCTAAACCCTGCCTGTAGCTGCCAGTTGTTCCTCATAGGATGCTGATTGGTCCAAACCACTGTGTTTGGCTCCCACAAGCTCACAACTTGGCAAGATGGATTCTCATATGGTCTCGTGCATGATCGAGTGAATCAAGCTGCCTCATAAGGCAACATATTTTGTCTACAGACATGCAAATGTATCTTCTCATCTTTTCTGTGCTCCCATACATCATGCGAACCTTACTTCCTTTCCCGAGCAACAATTATTTGCACAAGAACAGTTACTGTAGTACTGTAAAGCATCAAGCAAATGTAAAGTGTTGAGTTTGTCATGTAGTACTGTGGCAAGAGAGATGTATTGAGTGTTGTCAAGTACAGCATTGGAGAGCCTTTCTAATGCATTTGATACAAAGGATGATTTATTTTTTTAGTCGTTTCAGCTCTGTAATCATTGAACTCAGTTGCAGGGTATGAGCCAGTGTCATTGGCAGATCTGCTGAATTGCCTGTGTGCTGTGTTTGCGTTGGGTGGATATTGATTTTGTGTTTGTCCTGGTAAATACTGTATTTTGGAAGCAAGTGCCTCACTGAAATCTGGACAGAGTTGTTGGATGGCAACAGAGGAGAGGGAATGACACACATGGGAGAGAGGTAAAAGAGTGCACGGAGCAACAGTGATACAGCAAGTAGGAAACGGGGAGGAAATGTGAGCTTGAGGACAAATGAAGAGAAGGAGAGCAGAGAGGAGAACCGAAAAAAAAATTGGTTGTATGAAAGGATTCAGTAAAGTAGGAGATAGGATTAATACAAACCAATAATGAGGAGAATGACTGCAGTGTTCAGTCTTTCTTGGAAAACATACAAACACACACACACACACACACACACACACACACACACACACACACACACACACACGGACTCCAACTCACCTCCAGCAGTGCAGACAAGATTCGTGGCCAATCCTTCCCCCTCCCTCTGCTACCACTCCTTCCCTTTGCTGTTCAAGAACTTAATTACAGCGATAATTTGGCCTTGTTTGTTGTAGTCATTATTACATGCTGTAACTACCGGTCAGCTCATGTAAAAACAGTAAACACGGACACCCGATCAGAGATGCGATCGGGCCTCTGCCTACGATCCACGAGAGGAAAAAAGAGTTAAGAAAAGAACCAACCGTCAGACGAAGTGTCAGGTATAATGAACACCGAAGCCTTCTCCGTGTTCACTGATGCCAGCAGACATGATTAAGACGGAATTAAAGACAAAGACAAAATAATTAAGATGAGTTGGTACTTAATCTTGGCTGTTGATTGTGGTGTGTCATTTTAGTGATATGAGACAGTGAGGGATAAATGATCCTCTTAATGCTTGCTTTGTCTCTAATTAAGTAAAATTACAGATTCTCCCTCATTTTAACATCAACTAAAGACACTTGAGGATCTAGACAAGCCTAATTACAAAGCAGAGCGGCATACACCAGAACACTGTTGTCCCCTTCAGCTTCAGGGTGCTTTAAATATAGTGTTTTAGTTGTTTTTTTTCCTACTTTGATGTTGCTGATCAAGACAGCGATGGGATACGTACTTTGAATTAAAGGCTGCCAGACACCCTCTGTAGAGGAAAAGTAGAGCATGAGGCAGATGGGTGTTTGTCACCGGCATCAGCTGAGTAGGATGGTTTTGTTTTTGTATTTTCATACAACGGTAAAGTTGATCAACTTAAACCGTCTTTGCTGGTACTTTTACGATATTGTCATAAGTGCTTGATACGTAATTAATGCCAAAAGGGGTCCCTCTGTCAAAACAATGAAAACAAAAGATGTAGTCGGAAGTAGCGTCATTGGAGTTGCTGTCGTCATTGTTAAACAAACACAGTTGTCTGACAAGGTTATGTATTAGTTTTCTTCATGTTATGTTTAGTCATGCTTCCTTCCTTCCTTCCTTCGTTCCTCACTCTCTGATGAATAAGCTGATGGTTCTCTGAAAGCTGTGTTATTTCTGGGTTTGAAGGTTTGATTGTTGGAAACACGTGATTATGCAAAGTGCGACAAAATATTCAACAAAGGTCTGGTCGATTTTAGACTTTTTAATGCAGAAGTGTTTCTAGAAGAAAAAATAACGAACTGTAATATATCACTGTTTATCCAAGGTAAAATGTTCTTTAAATATGTAGGACCCCTTACATTTATTATTATTATTATTATTATGATTATTATTATTATTATTATTATGTAAATAACAAAAATACAATAGTGTTGCTTTTGGCCCTTGCCCAATGATTCAAGGAGAGTGTACTCCAAAATGAAAATTATTTAGTTCCTGCTTCTAAGAAAAAAAGGCATCAGTTTTCTCATGCTGTCCAGTGCACCATGACCATATCTACCTTTTTGTCTGAAACACTATTTAAGAAGAGAGTGTGACTTTGTGTGATGTCACAAAGTCACAGAATTAAAGGGGCTGCTGATGAGGCATTTCAGGCGCTTCAGGAGTGAGGAGCTGCCGTGGGTGCTGACATCAAGCTTTCTAACATTTTAGATCTTTTACATGCACAAGAACCTATATGCACTTAAGGAAAGAAAAATAAATGATAAGACATAATAGGTCCCAAGAAGATCTGTTTAAGTTTAAATTTTGGCTCTCAAAGGGAAAATGTTTGGGCACCCTTGATCTATAGCATGTGATATCTAAATTAACCTTTCAGAAAGGGCTTTAAGAGCTACCTCTCCAGCTACAGCATTTCCAGACTATACCAAACACTTCCAGATCAACACAAAAACACCCCTACATAAATAGCCATCAGTGAAAGCTGGGCTTTTAAGTGAGACGAAAGGACTGCCACAGTTGGAGACTGCATTGCTTGAATTCCTGACTAGATAAATTGCAGACAAAGCTCATCCTGAAGTACTACTCAGTCTCCAGAACCCCGAGGAGGCATTCAAGTCTGCTGGGATGCCCCCCTCCATTTATTAAATGATTTTGCTGCAGTTACATAGCTGTATAAATGTCAGCTGACATGTGGGCGAAACTCCATTTAAAGCTTGTCAGAGAGATTTATCAGGGTATTAAAAACTTTTAAGTGTGCTGTTTTTTAAAGCTGTTGTGATGTGTCATACACCTCTAGAGCTTCCTATCACCGCAGCAGAGTGAACTGGGTTCTTTAGCAAATAAACACTGTATATTTAGCTCTTGCACAGGCCACCACTGATCCATGCAGTGAAATATCTGTTTTTTCCACTGTGCATTCAAATGTGGTAGGCAATGGACAGTTCATGTTAGTCTGTCATTCATGTGTTAATTGTATAAAAGGAAAAAAAGTGGTTAATTTTGCAGAGAAAATGTATTCTTTTTATTTATTAAGACACGGAAATCAACATATCTTGCACAGGAGAAAGAGCGTATATAACTTATCTGAATAGTGCGTGTGTGTGTGTGTGCGTGCGCGCCGTGTGTGTATACTCCTGTAGCCTAGAGAGTCATGTGATACACATTTGGGGTTGGCTCCCTTCGGTGACAAATACATGTCATCAGTTGACTAAGCACAAATGGGCCAGAACGAGGCCATCTCTGACCCACACTTTTCCAGCACTCATATGTTCCACATGCTGCATTGCTAGTCGTCTGGTGCATAACATGAAATTATGACAGCAGTGTCATTTTTATTATCCTTATTCTAGAATTAGGGCTGATGCAACCGAGCCAACTGTGGGGTTTCCGTCATGGTGGCTGCCGTAACCATCATAAAGTCCCCCTGGTGCCGTTACACACACTCACACGCACACACACACACACACACACACACCGTCTCTTCTCGTTTACTCTAGCACATAGCCACAGACTGTGGACCAGTGGATTTATGGTGTGTGAACAACACAGTTTCTTTTTCTTTTTTTTCTTCTTTTTTTTTATGAGGGGCTTAGACAAACAGTATTTGGAGCCAGTTGATCGTTAGGCTGTACATTATCCCATTTGGTGGAACACTTTTCTCTCTCTGCCAATAAGACTGGCAAAAAACTGGACAGTAAAGCAGACACACAAGGTCATCAATAACAGAGGCGATAACACACAAAATGCATGTGGAAATATTTTTATATATCCAAAAAAAGAAAAAACATACTGGAGACATTTTTGATTCTTTGTCTGCGATGTTTCTGTTTTTACCTTGCTGTTATTGATAAATGCAATTCGATTTTCTACATATCTCTTCGAAACACACACTTTTGACTGCTTAGTTTTTGTACCAAATTGCATACGCACACAAATATAAAAGGCTGTTGTTTTTTTATATGCATTTGCGCAACGTGATCTATCCAATACGTGCACAAACATACACACACTAATGTGTTTCCTGATGCAGGTGCATTATATAATGTTGAGTAGGATCAGACAGTGTCCTGTTTGGCTGTTAAAGAGTCCCATGGCTGTCTGAGGAGACCTAGAACTGTCTCAAAGACGAAAAGTATCAAGTTCTATGAATCAGGAGGATGGGGACAAAAAGCGAATAGCAGAGAAGTGCAGTATCCTATAAATTTAATAAAAGTTTTTCAGTATTTCCACTCTGCCATAGATACACCCGGAAACACAAAGTATATCACTCAGCAGTGCTACTAATTGACCAGAATGTTGTTTTTTCTTTTGTTTCAAGGAGTTGGTGAGGCAGACTTAATAAAGATAATGTAACATAGACATCCTGTTTTTGTCTGTCTTTTTTATTAGATTATTGTTTGGGCTTTTTAGCCTTTTATAGGACAGAACAGCTCTAGAGAGACAGCAAATACGGGAGAGAGAGAGAGTGAGAGAATACATGCAGTTAAGGACCTCAGGTTGGAATAGAACCTAAGGCGTTGCTGAGGACTGCCTCATTACATGGGGAGCATGCTCCATCAGCTGAGATACCAGGGTGCCCCATTTATGTCTGTCTTTATGCTAACAGTATAAAGCTGACACAAATGAATTTGGCATAGTTATACAGGAGTGCACAAGTCTCTGGGAAGGGACACAAGCTAAGGAAAGATGTTGTTGAGGAAGTAGCAAGGTGCCAGAAACCTAACCTCCTGCTTAGAATCACCTGCCAAAAATAAGATTAGTTTTAACAGTCTAAATGCAAAGTTTCCTGAATTCCTCTGTGGTTGGTAGAGCTATTTAACTGTACTAATTCTCTTGTGTTTGTTTTGGTTTTCAATGGTTGGCTGTGTCTGGGGATGGACTAATATTTTGGCAATAAAATTATAGATGACTATATTTTTGAGTTGACTGTCCATTCCCGTGAGTGAGATATCTCAGGTATTAGGTTTTAGTTATCTTTTTTTTTATTTTTTATTTTTTAAATCAAATTCTGCACAAACGTCCACTTTGATTAAAGTATGAACTGTTAAGATTTTGGTGGTCAAAGGTCAAGGTTATATTTTTTTTGACAATAATGCAATCATTCACATGTTAATTATGTGTCAAACATATCTAATAGGATAATTTGACGCAGTGAGGAGATTTGGCGTCCAAAAGGTCAACTTCGCTGTATATAACATTTGTTCAGATTATTATTTGGTGACACCAATTTTTGTGTGTCCACCTTGGCCACTAGCACAGTGAATAGATGATATAGGTTTACTAAACTATTAAACCAAAAAGTAAAAGGACAAATAGCAAAAGTGACCTCTTAGAGGTCGCTTTAGATTGTTATTGTCATCAAGTGTGAGGGGGTATGACATTTTTTGGACCAGCAGCTTTATTTTGCATAAAAATGTGCAGATTTAGGACCTTGACAAAGAAGGAAAATCAGACTGATCTCAGATCCAATTGGTTGGCGTGCCACAATTCTCTACTCACCCAGGGACACAAGATATTTGCCAATCCTTAAAGTAAATGAGAAGCGGCAGGCCGCCCTACCTCACTGTGCCCATTGTGTCTCCAGTCTAAACGAAGAACGATTGGCATAAATGGATGCATGAACTCATGGATAATGCATGGGGGGTCTCATTAAAGAGGCTTTGGGAAAATTTCAACAAGTTCTGTTTAGTCAGTCTGGCAGGTACATTGAGCGTTTGAAGCATAGCTACATGGTTTCACCTGTGCGAACACATCAAATTTGATTTTTGCTTGGACTACACTGCTGACCTTAGCTGCAACGTTAGCAGGGTTCATCCATCCTTTTCAAACTGTTATACACTCTACCAATGGAGCAGACACCCTTACATCTGTCTGGCTTGGCTAATTCAATTAACTCACCAACATTTGATCAAATAAAAGTCCAAGCCTGTAAGCTTAATTAAATACAAGGGGGTGGGGAGAGGCCCATGAGTGTGTGTGTTTGATAGTGTGCCTGCACCTACACATCTGGGAGAGTATGAGTGCATTTGTACTTGTTGGTATAAGTGCATGGATGGTGTGTGTGTGTGTGTGTGTGTGTGTGTGTGTGTGTGTGTGTGTGTGTGTGTGTGCGTGTGTGTGTGTGTGTGTGAGACAGCAGGTGCATGCCAGCTTCAGTTTGTGTGTTTATGCTTGCCTGGCTGTTTGGGTGTGTGTGTTTTTATAACTGGTTGCTAGGCAAGGGATGAGATAAAGCGTTTAACAGAGACACAAGAGATTTCCAACGTGCTCTTCCGTTGAGCTGCTGAATACACAATAGGAGGGAGTTCAGCAAAGTTCAAGTAAACCACTTCTGACTGCTCACTCAATGCTACATGAATATGGATTTGTCTTAGTTTGATTTCTTTTTTCACCAAAAAAAGAATTAATTATTCAGAAAACACCTTGCAGCCAAAACAAACAGGCGGCAGCGTTCATGCACAAGGAAGGGGCACGAATGCCCCAAAGAATTTGAACTACCAAATTGACATCAACAAAGATGGGGCACAAGCTCAGGCAGAAGTTAGACTCAATAATTTACACGTATTTATTCACAGTCAGACACACAAAAAACAGAAAGTAACTTTCGGGCTGTGTATCTGCCTGTTCCCTTTTTGTGGATGTCAACTTTAAGGCGAATATTGATCATGAAATATCAACACACTACAAATACATCCAAATTAAGTTAAGCGACCTCGGCCAAAATGTCTGTATTTGCACATAGTGTAACACCACTTACTAGAATGATAAAACCCTTTGCTGAAGCCTAACCAAGTTTGCCTGCAGTAGCGGCATTTACAGATATATGTAAAAGCTGTTGTGGCGAACACTTTGCATCTCGGATTCTCTCCACATTGAAGAGGTTATCTCTGGAGGATGATCCTTAGATAATTCCGGAAGTCCTTGAAGCGTTGGCTGCAGCATTTAGACAGCTGAATATAGGATGGATGCTTTTTATGCCACCAGATAAGCATGGCCCCCATCCTTGTGAACTGAAACAGCCAGTCTTTACTGGCTGCTGGTTTCAGGGGACCCACTGTAAGGAATGCTGGCTTACATTTCATTGTGGCTGCATTTCCGGCCCTTTTATGCAGAAGAAGCTCTGTGACTGCTTCTAGAAAGTCGGTTGAAAGTCAGCCGTAACACAAGAGCAGATTCATATGTTCATTTTGCCATCAGCAGGTGGACACCTGGAGCTCTCTGGAGTACACATGGATGTATTTAACAGTAAATGAAAGCCTGCATCCTGTCCCTGCTGTTGTCTCCTCTGCTTATACTCCACTTAGATGCCTCACTGGACTTACCCATTATCAAGACCATGTTGCATCATCTGCACTGTGATTTGCTGGTGAGATTTTGCTGTCTCATCGTGGATTGCTGGATGTAAAATTGGTGAGGCAGAGTGGCTGCTTGTGGTACAGACCTGGGCCATCGTCTTGTGTAATTCTGGTTGGTCAGTGCCATTCTGCAGTCGTACCTTGGTCTGGTATCAGTGTGGGGCTATAGTTCTAACATGGTACTCTGTACTATGTAAAAGTTGTTATATTTGTTGTGAATGGCCACACTCGAAGACGGGATGGAAAGCCATCCGTCATAGATATTCGTTAAAATATGGCGATAATGGTACCTAATTTTGGCTTACATCGACTACTAATCCCTGACCATCGTAACTTCATGATTTAAAAGGTGGTGCGGAGACGAGGCTGCTTTGAAACATTGCACAGGGACGTATGTCGGTGGTAACGTGAGTTCGTTTCCTCTGCAGGGTGTGACAATTGGAGATTCATGTTAGGGGAACGACAAGAAACAGCGGCGACTGTAGTGGTGAGCTAATAAGCAACTGCTGCATTATAAACAACGATGTCATCATCCATCACTGTAGACATCACCAGTAGATATCGTCCATACTGACACCTTAAGACACGGGAAGTGCATGCATATCACTCGTACATAACAGTGATCCATACGTTTGCTAACAGAATTGGGTTAAAGACCAGGTCATCTGTTCTTTGGTGTGCAGAGGGATGCTCCTCCAGAGGACTTTCTCCTTAGGACCAGCTGTATGAACATAAAGGGACATGGTGGTGTATTAGATCTACACAAAGAGCTCGAAGGGCTGTCCAGGCACCAATAAAAATGAAATTCAGCACATCCTGGACTCAATGCTAACCTGCATTCACTGGGTTAAATAGTGAGGGAGAATTTGCTCCAGGCACAGGAATCCCCCCCAGCATCCGTGCTTCTGTGAGGACAGTTTTCAACAGGAGATAAAAGTGCCTGTATTGTTCTCTTTTTTTTCTGGGTGTAAGGCGCCATTTATCGTCACATGACAAATGAATGATGTTCATGAGTTACCCTTGGTGGGAAAAAAAACAAAAAAAAACATGCCATGTCAGTCTCCTGAAACTAGCAACGGGGCGATGCAACACCTGCTGTCTCAGCCAGAAATGGAGAATGAAAAAGATCAGTTCAGACTGGCAGTTACAGAATCGTCCAGGCTTGACCGTGTCCTTTGTGATGACCATTTCTCAAGAGGCCAGAGAGTTGAAAGCACTTCCACATCGAGATAGTGCTACACTCCCACACCTACCTACTGCATGTCAGAACAAAAGTAATGGAACTGGTCCCTTGTAGATTTGTTTAAGCACCGGACCATTTTCATTAAACCATTTGGTTCTTTGCGGGGCGCTCGCAATGCTTTGACAACTCATTAACATGGTGCTGCACCTTTTAGCTGCTGCTGTCAGCTGGGATTTAAGGGCTATCCACACAGGGACGATCACTATGACAGGAACTACAAATAGATCATTTTATTAAATAGTTCTTATTCAAGTGGATGTTGGAGTCAGCACCGCTTGACGACGACAGTGGCCAACAAAACGGTTGGGATCACTTTCAGAGTGGTTAGGCGAACAATGGAATCACTTACAGCCAATTGAAATCCATCTGAGTTTACATGGTGTCATGTTCACAACATAATTGGCTGCAAATTACACATTAAAAAATTGAATTTTACCTGAGATACACTGCCAAAAGGTCTTTGGAGCAGATGGAGTCTCTGCACATAGCTGACTTTGGCAGCTATTTGAGATGTATTTTTAGTCTTTCGTCACCACTAACTAAACATTAGCAAATATATTTGCTTAGTTAATTGGACTTTCAGTTTACACTTTTTGAGTCAAATAGCCCAACACTAATATTTCAGTACTGTCTTGTCTTGTCAGTGAAAGCAAAACCTACATTTATTCACAGTTTTAATTATCAAACATCTATTTAGCTCATCATCATCTCATCGCGTGATTTTTTTTTTTTCAAACTTCAATATTTATCACAATGATATTGCGCTATTGTGCATTCGTTCGAGCAGGATAATCGTGAAACGAAGATCTGATATGGAGACAGCCCTACTCTGAAAAATGTGCCGTCCTTACTGATGCTCTTTGATCATTGTTGTTTACTCGTACGAATGTTTGAGCAAAATCTGTCTTCAAGAGACGACGACTCTTGTAACAGAGTGTTTCCTCCGAACTCTCCCTTTTGTGAAGAACTTCAAGAACCTGTAGCCCTCTGGTTTTCTTTGTTTCTCCGTGCAATAAACAGCAGTCACAGGTCAGCAATTCTTTATCCATTTCCCTAAGCAGCTGACACAGCTGTAGCGTGCAGTGCGGGCTTGACGTCACCGTTTACGTAACGTCATCATCACCGTGGGTGGTCACGCTGTTACCATCATATCTCTCCGTATAGTTATTGTTCTTTGTGCAATCGGCCCTTAAACACTCGACTGTTGTGACAGCTGACAAAGGAATTTACTTCACTTTCAAACCCCTTGTGGAACGCCAATAACTGATGGTCCTGACGTCACACGGGTGGTCGTCCACCTCCTCCCTGCAGCCCGTGAGCATTCTTCCTGCTCCAGACTCTTCCTCTTTTCTTGGAAAGGATCTGTTGAGTAATTAAAATTTGATTTCCTTCCCGAATGCCACCTGGGAAGAATATCTGCAAGCCATGCAAAGAATATCTAGCAGTCATCTGAGACTCAAGCTCGGTTGCTGCAGTTCGCCTGTTCAGTACTGACTCGCAGCGTTTATAGAACGCCAGCACTGGCTTTTATAGTCGTGATGCAGTAAGTATGCACAGTAGGCAGATTCTGTGGTTGCCTCTGCATGAAGGAGCAATTTGTTATCCCGGGTAAGTAAGTAGAAGAGGAATGCCCCTGCCACTGTCAAGGTTTGGAGTTATTCTCCCGTTGGTGCCACTCTTATTAAACACAGGAAACACCGTTTGGCTGGTTACACTGGCCAAGTGCTCTCCTCACTAATTTGTGGAGAAGCAGATTTTGTTTGCAGTTAACTCCTGTTTCTATTTACATTTTGCTTATGATGTTCACAGTATTTAAATCAACATAATTAACAGTTAATGAGTTTGTCTTTCCCGAGGTGTCGAGTGTGCCGGTGTGTGTGTGTGGCACATATACATGCCCCTTATTTGGTAAAGCCGACGATGATGGTGCAGCTAACACCCCGTTTCTCAGGAGAGCTTCTCCTCTGCCATCCTCAATTTCTCCTGTTTCTCTTTCCTCTTATCTGCCCCTCTGAGATCTCGTTCTTCCCTCTCTCCTCTCCTCTCCTCTCCTCCCCCTCCTCCTCCTCCTCATCCCAGACTTTCTTCCCCTCCTCAGGTGACAGGGTGATGGATTAAGCCCAAATAAACTCGTTCATCTTTCAATTAGAGCCAGTGTTGAGGAGGTGCCAGCCATTATGAAGCTGTCTGGAAGACTGGGAGCGAGGGAGTGATGGAGAGAAGAAAGGGGGAAAAAAAAAGAAAAGGGGGGTGAGAGTGAGTTATGGCATTAGTGCGCGAGACAGAGATAGAAAGATTTCTGTGAAAGACGGAGTGAGAAAAGAGGTGAGAAGGGAATCGAGGGGTGTGCGGCGTTTGCGGGGAAGAAAACTTATTGGTTGAGGGAGCAGATCCAACTATTAAAACATCACTCCTGCGCCGCCATCAGAACACAACTCCCATGCCTGGCCGACCACCCACGGTCTGGCTCCCCACGTCATCGCCAGCCCAGCTTGTGCTTTTACGCAACATTGCCTTTCACTGATTTGATTTTTTTTCTCTCTCCCCCTCCATTGTTGTCGCCGTTTCTTGTGAGCCTGATGAGTTTGTTCTAAAGACTTAGTCATAGAATCGGAGGGCTGTGGTGTGCGTTTGGAAAAAAAAAGGGCCCTCGCATATACATGTGGGCGTCAAGGCACGCATATATAGATTTGTCTGCTAATGTGTATGCGTATTCTCGTGTATTACAGGCTGCTTGCATATTTATTTTCATTACAGCGTGAGAATAGCGTATATATGTATTCATATGCAATGATGCCTGTGTGTGTGGGGGCGCTTGAGAGGAAGGAGACAGTGGTGTTTGAGGAGGCTGTTATAACTTAGTACCCTCGCCTTCATTCTCTCCCAGAAACCAATACTGAGTTGTTGGCATACTTTCGTTTTATTTTTTTTCCGTTTTCCTCCTGCTTCTTGAAGGGAATATTATGTACTGTAGGCACACGGGGACGAGTTCTAATGAATTTGAATGAGCGTCTCAATTTATTTTCCATGTTTTATTTATTTTTTCAGGGTATGGGGAGTAAATTGAATCGACAGTGGTGATGCGTGCGGTAGTCAGGAGCAATATAGGGACCTGCTGTTCTGATTAAGTTCCTGTTATGGAGCCGTTCATTATTGATTTCATCCCCCCCCAACTTCTCCTCCCCTCTCGCATTTTGCATTTGCTCCGTATCTCTTTCTTCTCAGCAGGTCTCGTACTCTTTCCCCCTTCTCCGCTGTCAGCTCTCATTTAAAAGCAGCAAGTTGCTATTTGTAAAAAGCTTCAGTTTTTATTTTGAATTATTCTCATTATTGCTTTTGCTTCAAATCCTACCTCCAGTGTTCTGCTTTTCAGAGACATTGCAACTCGGAGGCTCGCTTTTTATTCCGACGGGAGCGAAACCCGGATCATGTTATTCAGTTGTTTCGCTCCCCCTGATAAGTGGACTCAGACGACATCTATGGTTTATTTACCGAGCAGTTTGATACGGAGTATTATTTGGTGAAACACTGAATCACTTTTTGCCTCTGTGCTGTTGTTGGGTTGTTCTTGAGTGAGGACTACTAGCATTTGTCCTGAAACAAGAATTTGCACAATACGCTGTCAAACATGATCTTTTAGCTTACATTCAGTTTTTTTATTAGGTGGTGTTTTTTTCTGCTGTATTGGTGTAAAATCCAAACAGGATTCTTGTGCTTTATACACATGGCCACATCTCAGTAGACGATTCACCGTGAGTCACTGATTCTTTGTACAGTTTGTCTGTACACAAAGGTGTTATGTGGACCGTCGTCAGCTCTTATCAGGCTAACAGACTGAGCTCAGACAGTTTGCTGTGTATTAATTAGCACCAATATACACCGATCATCAGTCACAACATTGAAACAAAGTGAATAATATTGGTCATCTCATTACAATCCGGTGTACTCAAGGGAAACCTTGAGTTGCCATACCTGTGGATGTTACTTGTTGATATGTACCACCCACCTGCTTCAGACCAAATATCCCAAGTCATAGCAACAGCCCTCACTGATGGCAGTAACACCCCGTTGGAAGGTCAGCACACCTTTGCTAAGCTCAAAGTGCTGTCTTGGCCTCCAAAGCTGCACAGATCTCAATACGCTTGAGAGTCCGTAAACGGCCCTGAGACTGTAGATCAGCATTCTGGGGTTTGAGTCATTCTCGTTAACTCCGGAGCATTGCCTGATTAACTTTACTCACGTCCTGTTTAAACAAAACAGGTTACAGATTCTCAAGTGAGCGGTAGTCTCTTGCCATTCGAATGCAAACTTTTGTTTAGAAGTGTTCCAAGGCAGATGTATGCCTTTAAATTAAGCTCCAGCCGAGCAGATGCCGCCAGTTTCCAATGCCTCACCTGTGGGATAACGCACATAATGCATGCTAATGTGTTTGCATGTACACTGAACAGAACAACCTCAAGTCTAATAAGAGTGGATTTTGGCATCAACCCTCACTACACATGAGCCAACCATTAAAGTATTGGTGTAGTCCATTTAATGTGTTGACCCCCCCCACTCAAACTAGCACGTCTGTGCCAGCTAACCTTCTAAAAGTTTGCATTTCCCCATGATGATGTCGTATATTTAAAGCTAACAGGTGGCTGTGACTCAGGTACAAGTGGGAGGCCTGTTCACCACACGCTGGCAGTGAAAAAAGACAACAAAAAATGTTTTTCTTCGAGTATGAAGTAGTTTTGGTTTGTTAGGGGTGATAGGTCACAAGCACTGATGCGTCTTTCAAGGAATTAGCATGCTCTCGCAAAAACAAACCAACAAAAAAAAAAACTGCATTCCCTTTTAGGAGCCTACGGTTAAATCTTTTTTTGTGGAGGATTAAGAAGTGCAGCTTCAGTGAAGTCAGAGGCTGACAGCTGTGTTGAGACTGAGCTACGGTTAGCAGGCAAACTGAAGGGCCACTGTCTGCTCGTGTTATTATGACTAACTTCCTTTAACCTGACCTCTCCATGAGTCAAGAGCCACCTCACAGAGAAAGGAATGCAGAGACAGGTTCCATGGAAAATGAAGAGGGGAACCTGTTGTTTTTAATGAGTGTCTGGCCCTCTTGACTGGCTGGCTGGTTTGCTTACTGGCAGTGTGGGTGGCTGGTTGGATCACAGACGAGCCGGCTATAGCATGATGTCGTTTTTTTTTCCTGGCCAATATTCTCTGTTCCCGGGTTCCTTGGCTTTTTGGTTGCTAAATGTTTGGCTAAATAGCGTAAAGTTTAGTTGGTCAGGGTAAAAAATAAGTAGTTCTCCTCACCCAGTACTCATATTTCAGATGATTTCGACGCCTTACACATCCGTCTGATGCATTTATTTATATAGCATATTATATGCAGGCATTTTTAAGCTAATCCTAAAAGCAAGGTTTCAAAGGAAGTTTTGCCCGCCAGCCTCTGTCTGCCTTTTGAAGGAACCACCCTGTCAAAATCCTGGCCTTCTTAACGCAAACTGTGAGAGATTGAAAGCGGCCTGCTGAAACATCTGTGGTCTTGGCTAGGAATTAATGACAGCAGATAGACCGGGATTAAGGATCCTGGAAGTGAGCTCTGGGATGGAGGGACGGAGAACTTGGCTGGGAAGTGGGGGTTGAAAGTTTGGAACAAGGGGTGAGGTAGGGGTAAGGGTGTGGAGCTGGGAAACTGCGGAAGCTTAGAGGATGAGTTGAAAGTTTGGGTTCGGGTGAGTGCAGGACTGAGGCAATTGTGGGTGAGGAGAGATGGATATGGGAAGCGTGCGGTGAGTGTTGAGAAACCGGGGTGAAGCTTGGAACAAGGGCTGGTGCAGAAAACAAAGCAAAAACTGCTGCAATGCTTCAAAGAAAAAACAAAATCCAAGCTGTTGTAGCTGTATTTAGTATTTCTGGCCCAGGTAATAACTGCAACGCTGAATGGACTTTTATTTAATCACTTAAAATACCCAAGACAATGAATTACTTTGATGCTAAATCAATATTTTTATAGTGTGGGATTCGGTGTAAGGGAGACTATGAATTAAGGATGAATTGTGGCGGAGGGAAAGGACTTGTGTTTCTGTGATGTGGAGACTGTAGTGAAGCTCGACTCTAGAGCTGGTTTACGGACTACGAAGTGAGGTTTGCGGAAGCGGAGTTATGTTCAGTTCTTCTTGTCAGTTTTCTGGACCACAGTGGGACGCTGAGGCCTGCTTTAGCTAAGGCTGTACTGAATAGATGGACGGATTACAGATAAGTTGGAACACAAAAGAACTTGGACTGAGCCAGAGTTGGCTTTCCCAGCTGGGAAGTTGGTCTGGGGCGTCAGCTGGAGGGTTGGGGACGAGGGTCATTTGACGCTACTTTGGCTGTTTCCCGGATA
This sequence comes from Diplodus puntazzo, assembly GCA_963678695.2. Taxonomy (NCBI): domain Eukaryota; kingdom Metazoa; phylum Chordata; class Actinopteri; order Spariformes; family Sparidae; genus Diplodus; species Diplodus puntazzo. The sequence continues at coordinate 22,669,173 of OZ023160.1, read as the reverse complement.
CAGAAAGGACTAGACGTGAAGGAGGTCGCCCTCTCTGTGTCTCTCTCTCGCACAAACTCCTTTCATGCTAAGCCAGTTAAACTTTTGGGAAGATGATATTATGGATGATACGGAGCGCAAGATGAGTCAGCCACAGGAATCCCAGAAAACCCACAGTGGTTGGCTGGACTACATAGAGGGAGAGAGACCGTGAGACAGAGGGAGGCACACAGGAAGTGTGTGTGTGTGTGTGTGTGTGTGTGTGTGTGTGTGAGATAGAGAGAGAGAGAAAGGGGGGTAGAATTATGAAAGCCAAGGAGAAGTAAAGGAGAAAGGGAGTCATGGGAATGTGTCATTGGAAGGAGTAATTGTTGTTTCTGGGAATTAATGATTTTGACCTCATTCTAAGTTCCTATCAATCCAATGAAGTAAGTGTCCCTTATTAGTCACCGGTGAACATAAAAAAAAATGAACGATTACAACCAATAACCAACTCCTCCTAAAGTCGACTGGCAGTCTGTCAGATCTGTATCGTGTTGCTGAGGCAGTGCTAATGTGTTCATCTCAGCAGAAGTGCGCATGTGGCTTCAGAAGAACAAAAAGGAAACTCTGCACTTGGAACAAAAAAGTCCTTCCACAGTTGTTTTTGCGGTAAAGGCGGAATGCCAAAAGAAACATTAGCACCGATGAATATTTCATTAGCTATCATGACTAACTGCGATGACTGTCCGCCGCCATGTTCCGCAAAGGCAACAGCTGAGAATTCATCCCTGCCTGAGGTTTGACACACAGGATGCTTCTGCCACCTGCTTTGTGTTCCTGGGGTCTGCATTACAATGTGTCAATACACAGAGGGTTTGTGGGAAATGTGGTCTCAGACATAATTCAGACCTCACTGATCATCTCTAGCAAGGTCACGAGTTCATTTGACAGCCATACTGCAACTAATTTGAGGCTGATACATTCGGGATGAAATATCCAACATGTCGCACTCTTCTGTTTTTCTTTGGGTCTGCGCTGTTATTGGGGCTGACATTACGTCTGTGCTGGGGTATTTCGTCTGTTGTCCTGCCAAGCTTGCACGATGGGGTCCAGAGACAGGCCTGGGAGCAGTGTGAGGCTGAAGTCCAATATCCTCTGCTACTGGGCAGACACAACTGGAAGGAAGCGAAGGGTCAGGCAAGAAGAAGCATAGTCCCATGTTTTATGCATAATATCACTGGCTGCGTGCCTGGCCACAGACTTAAAACTGGGCCTGTGATCATTTCACCACTTATTCATCGTAGAACCTCAAACAAGCGCATTCCAAATGATGATTGTTTTTTGGTTTTCTCAAGTGGGATATTTCTGTTTTCCATTGACCTGTTTTCTCACAAGCCAGAGAGTAAAGCCGACACAGAACCAAATTATGAGTAAGCACTTACCGTAAGTGTGGGCAATAAAAGTGCAAGTTTTGATTGAATGGCGCAGATTTAATTTTATGAAAGCAGAATTCCTTCTTGAATTAGAACCACTGCCCGTCGTGTCGAAACGGGGTCCGAAACACAGGAAAACGGCACAGTTAAACAACGACGTAGCCCAAACATCCGCAAAACGCATTTCATTTTTTCACCAACAAGCGATTTACCCGCGATGCCACCAGCAGTGACATACAAGTGAGATACATCGGACCGTGTAACGAGATGCGCACTCGGATCTTGTGCCTGTCCTGGCTGTTAGAGACGAGCACGGGAGTGGAAAAGTGCTGACTCACCCTTGAGCTCCTGGTATCATGTACCTTACAAACTTTCGCAGTGTTGCAGTGACCTTGAGCGGCGCCGAGAGGAGCGAGCGAGCGAGTGACTGTGGAAAATGAGGAGAGGGAGAGAGAGAGAGGGACCCCTCCAACCTGCTTCTCGACAGATAATCTGTCAACCCCCCACCGGTCCCCAGACTCATGGTACATGCGGCATACACACACATATGCTACGTAGAGAGAGCACACACACACACACACACACTTCTCACCAGCCGCCTACTCCTGCAGCACAGCTGAGTGTCTGACAGAGAGGTAGTCGGTGGAGAACGCGCATACCTCCCTCCTCTCCTCCGTTTCAACTCCATCCATCACACCCAACACTGCTTTCTTTCTCTATCTTTCACTCTCTGCCTTCTCTCTCATACATTATCTTTCATCTCTTTAATAACCGTCCCCTCTCCCTTGCCCTGGGTCCTCACTCGCTCGCTGTTTCTCCCTTCTCTCTCCCAAAATTCATCGCTTCTTTCGTCTTTTATTTGCCTTTGCCTCATCCCTCCTGAATCAGTTGCGGGGGAAATAAAAAGCTTAATCACTGAAAAATGGACACAGCGGAGAACACACACTGGTCTGTAATCTAAGTACAAGCTGGATAATTATAGCCTTGTGAAGTGCTGTAACCAGTAGGAGAAACAAGGCTCGCTGTGAACTGTTGTTGGTAACAAATCCGAAATTGCAAACTATTGATTAGCTCACTCGCTGTTTATCAGCCCACAGGCACTTCTTGTACCACACGCACATGTCTGTACGTCTATAGGCCCTTCCTGTGAGGACTGTCACTGACATAAAGCACTCCTCAGTCCTTAACCATAACAACTGAATGCCTAGCCCTAAGGCTTACCTTAACCCACACCCAAACCAAACTCTAAGCCACAGTTAACAATCCAATGGAGACACGATGTGTGTGTGTATACTATGATCTGTTTTTTTCTAACAAGTATAAAACAATCGTGAACAGTTTGCTGTTGGCTAGCTAGCTAACTGGTTAACCTCGCTAACCTTGCATTATAATTACTGATTTGTGCATGTCAGTCCCACATTTTGACATGTTTCATTGTTGCACCCCACTTTTGATGGCAGCATCAGAATTAGTGCAGACTGGCACGTTCAGGAGCACGGGTTGCTAATGTAAGCCTGTAAAGAGACCAAAATGACATCTTCAGATTGCTTATTATTATATCTGTCAAACCAACAGTCCAAAACCCAGAACTCTCTACTTACAATCAGAAATGATAGAAGAGTAGCAATATCCATGGTTTCACCCATTTAGCATGGTTTCTCCTCCTATGCTTCTTCGCTGGTGCCATTCGCAACTCCGACAAATTCTCAGTTAGAGTGAGAGCAGTGTCAGAAAATGCTGCTTAATCACAAAAAACTGTTTGTATATCAGCAGAGAGGTATTACCTTTCACGCAGGCGCATATTGTGCAGGCTTGTTGGCCGCCGGCTGTAATCTTTGTGGTGTGCTCAAGTGCAGCCGTGACGCAGGAGGTATGAGGTGACGCAGCGGTCGGCCTACGACGCAGCTAGTTCTCTGATGTCAGTTTGGTGTGTCGGGGCTGTCAGCTGTCCGATGAGAATTTTCATCTTACGTTGGAAATATAGACAGCAGTTAACTAGTGTGTCTTTTTTCTTTCCCCCCAGAGTGGGTAGAGTACGGAGTATGAGTCAGTGGGCTGACATTAACTGGCAATCCTGCGAAGTACGCAAATGCATCGCAAAGACTCAAGATGAGTCACTCCTCACATCAAAGAGGATAATTGCACTTACTGACTCAATTACCACGTTTGAGTTTGAATTACTTCTGCTGAAGTTGTTGCAGAACAAGCTGCAGAGAACAGACGTGCCGTAAAAGACTGGGAGACGGAGAGGAAATGGGAGCATTGGGTTTGTTGGAGAGGAATGAGAGAGACGGCGGTAGTAAATGTGTAAGAGAGAGAGATGGATTTAGAATACGGAGCGGCGATGCCTTCTCCGCCATGTGCGATCATTTAGACCATTACTGGTCGTATTGTTTGTTCTCAGCGTACTGCTCTCTCGTCCATCTTACTGCCAACTTAATTTCCCTGCTATGTGACGGTTAGATTTATAGACGTATTCCCCCGCTGCGCCGCCACAGGAGGTGGAGCAGCACAGATGTGATGAAGCACTGTCCAGAATCCAAGAGCTACAGTCGAGTTCCCAGTCTGTGCCAAGAGCCATGTGAATGTGGATGGGGGGTGATGAGTTGGTGTTGGGGAAAGCGGCTGAAACTTCTAGAGAAGCTGTGACTAAATTCAATTTAACATCTGTGGCGGTAGACGGTCCAGTTGGTGGTGATCATCTTCTGGATTGTTGTGGGCAGGGGTTGTGGATCTGATAGTGCTCCTTCACGCTGCATTTGGAGTTAAGTGCTGATTATGTCAAAGGTTAAAGGGACAGTTCACCCACAAATTGCACTTTTGCCATTATGGAGACACAGAATTCAAAACACCAGTTAGGCTTGAAATATGACACAACTATAGAATGTGACTTTCTCTTCGACATTCAACAGGAAGCTCAACTTCCGCGGCTGTAAGTTTCAAAATTGATCATAAAATGACTCCAAAGTGCTCACACAGCTCTGGAAATATTTATCACCGGATCAATTTTTAAACTTTGTCCAAGTCTAGATGACATTTACTGCACTAATTCAGCTTTCAAATTATACTTACGTGAGTAGGGAGTGCCACAGTAATGATATTTGATATTTAAAAGCAGAAATGGACAACTTTTCAACCTTCCAGCATTTGCCTTAGCAAACACAGCGTTAGCAACATTGCTATTGCTATCATGAAATATAAACCCGATCTCAGTGCTATGACATGGCATTCATCGAGTGAATTCCTGTCCATTTACCTGGGTTTCAATCAATCTCTCTCTACGTCTTCTCTGCCTCGTCTGTCAGCGGGGTTCTGTTCCTTTGCAGTCTAGAGTTTCTGCAGTTATATCAGGTCGTCTTCCTTTACCTGGGGAGAGTGACCGGTGAGAAACACTGCCCTCCTGTTTTGTGTTTCCTTGTGTTGATTCCTAAGTCACCGCCTTGTCACAAAATGTGCCTTTGTTTATGGAACTCCCTCAGTGAGGCTGGCAACTTCATAGTCCTCTTTAAAATCGGTTGTGGAAGCCTGTTTTCAAATCAAAGTGCACGTGCAGTAAAAATGTGATTGTTTGTTTTATCACTGCTGTACTTTTATCCACTTGCACTATTAATATTTACTAGTTTTGCTTTTACCTGTTCTTACATTGTCATATAAATGCGCCATATAGACATGTTTTCTTTGTACAATGTTTTAAGCAGTACAAGAATTAAGCAGTATTTTTCACAATATCAAACAGACGTTATGGCACATTTGGGATTTTTTTTTTTTTTAAAGATAATGCACACGGACCTGTTGTGGCAGCGGAGGCATATTGCAGCAATATTTTGGAGGTTACTACTGGTTTATTGGCATAATGTAGCTTAACATACAGACAGAGAGGACTTAGTTTCTAAGAATGCCTGCTCGCCTATTTGGAAATATTTTAGATGGCGGGACGATAATAACTACCCTGATGTTAATGTTGAAAATACGATTTTGGATATCTCCCAACTGTAATGTTAACTGTGTATCTTGCTTGTAAGCACTTTGTATCTATGTGTCGTGTGCTGCATAGATTTATTGTTATTATTGTTCTTACATCATTTATGATATAATGTGACATATAAAACAATTACTCCTATCATATTAATTTTTAAAGTTATTGCCCAGCACTAACTGAGGGTCAAGACGTTTATATTTGTATATGTGACCTCTCTGTCCATATGATGAATAGGGGTGATGCACTGATTGGCATTCAAGGTATGCTCATCACCTTTTAATTGTGTTAATGCACCTTTAATAGATCATGTTTAAGATATTTGACATACTAAATGTACATTTTTTTCCTTTATCTGTAATTGAGTGGGAAGCATGCAGACTGGCTGACCTCGATGACTCTCAGATGCACAGTTCAGGAAGTTGATTCAGGACCATACCAAGCTCAGTAATCACCAAATTGGACCACATTAAATCACAAAACAATTATCCTTTTTGTTTAGCTCAGAGTATAATTGATTGCACTTGCACCAGTTGTAAAAATGAGATGTGTACTGTACACCAAGCCCCGTGCACCGAGGCACCCTGAGTCTGTACACACAGAGCGACTTCCGAATTCATCAGATGTCTGACAAAACAAAAGCCATAGCTGTTGCTTAATGAAGCATTTCATTTCCATCATCTTTTCTACACCCCCACAGGATTTCTATGTATCTCTTTACTTGATGTATGTGAAGTGCAGCAGAGCACCGTATCTACATAATTTTAGAAAGAGGGCTCTGAAGCAGTGCCTCACAGTTCACAATGGGCTGGTAATGAGTCACAATTTTCTTCCACACAGAAATAACTGATGTGTCTGTGTATTTTTTGCGTGTGTGTGTGTGTGTTAGTGCTCTGCTTGTGGAACAAAGATAATTGAATGTAAGTGGTGCCTATCAACTGTGGTCGTATTTCTCTGTGGTACTGAAACCTACGGAGATTTGAAAACTCATTTAGCCGTGCCACTTCAAAGAAAAGAAAATATTACATAAAAACTATGCTGGAAGTGTGGGCCCCCTTCCTCTCCCCCCTCAGCCCCCCCTCTGCTGTTGCGGTGTAAAGTGCACAAAAGAAGTGGAGAAGTGGAAAATGAATTAGGGCTGCAGTTCGACTGTATTTTCATGTGCTGCAATCGCGTGTGTACGTACACGCACACACACGCGCATATTTGTTTGTCTGTGTGTGTGTGTGTGTGTGTGTGTGTGACTGCGTGCCCATGTGCCAGCATGCTTCTGTTCACATCTTTGTCTGGGCGAAGTGCATGTTTGAATTCATGCTAATTAGTGTGTCCATTGAAAAACAGGAAGCTGTTCCCAGCCTGTGAAGATGAAAGGCATCAGAGCTGTGTCCAGTATTTCCTCCCTGGTGTGTTACACTGTAGCTCCACAGGCTTTCACAACGAGATTGCCGACAAAAGACAGAAAGAGACGGAGCAGGAGAATGGCTGTCACCGAGTTTCATAAGCTCCGTTTCACAACAGCGTCAGAGCAAAAAGCCTTTTTTTGAGATAATTGCAGCCAGGTCGGGAAAGGTTCCAATGCAGAGCGCTGCGGAGGGCGTGCAGTCAGGTTATTTGCAATTAACTGTGGCCAATGCAGTACAGCATTTTCACCTGATTTAGCTCTACTTGCAGTGCTGCACAAGGAGAAAGAATATGAGCTGCTGCTAAACTCAAACTGTAAGGTTTAAAATGATGCAAGGTCTCACAAACAAAATATTTACTTCAGATCAAACAGAAAAAAGCACACAATATATATATATAATATATAAAACACTATATAAATGTGTGTGTGTCTGTGTCTGTGTCTGTGCTTACAACTAGGCCAGCAAGTGTAATGCGTTGCCAGGCTTGGGCCAGATTTAATTAACTTGAAAAAGAAAAGATTGATGCGCTAATTTACTTACATTCAATTGAGGTAAATATGTTCTTAGATTGTTTTTTAGAGCACACATAGTTGGGATGTTAAATGCTAATGTAAAAATGTAGGTTTTTTTTTCTGCTACTGCTTTAACAGAAATCGAAATGTGATCTAGTTGTTTTCAGCCACTTTGTGATTACTTGCGGTGCAATTAGCGCCGCGGTTTCATTCGATTTATTGTCACCGGCTACCGCAATTAGCAGTCATTTTAAAATGTGCCAAATGCTCTTACAACATGTTTATGAAAAGTTTGAAACAACACAAAAACGGCGTTAAAATTTAAATCAAGTAATTATGTGCCTGCCCCTGACAGACTGTATGTCTTGTATTTATATAAAAGTTTGATGGATTAAATTATAACGTAGCGCGTTGGCCTGGAGAACTTTTATAATTAAAGTGGAAAAGGATTGTATTTTTTCATGCTAACGTGACAGAAGTGGCTGAAGGGGACAACTCCACAAGTCTAATTAAACAAAGAACCTATTCATAATATGCCATGAAATATTTATTATGTGTCCCAGATACACACTCTCAAAATTTCTCCCCACATTATTATTTGAGAGAGGCACGATCTAAAGACTCTCTCCATTATACCTGTCTGCCCTTGCAGCGCAAGCCACTTCTGCTCTCTCTCTCTCTCTGAACGTCTGTTTGTTTCTCGCAGCCCATCACTCAGAATGGAGCTTCATTCTTCACTGGTCATGTCAGAAAATGTTTCACTACTTTTTACTTCCTCTGATTTTTAAGGATCAAAATAGCTGCCGCTTTTTGAAACGAGGGAGCTGTCTTTAAAATTTGAGGGTGGTGGTTTTTTTTCCCCTGCCTCTCAAGGGGCTTCCTGTTCAACACAGATCCAGTTTAAGGATTGCTCCTTTGAACAGTAACACTCAGGTGAACTGCCGTAAAACAGATTATTTTCCAAAACGCTTCCAACCGTGATCAATAATCGCTGACTCAGTATGGAGTCCAGCACGATACCGGACTGTAAGTGGGATGTCGTCTCCTTGTTGCATATTAAAAACCGGCGATTAAACGCCACAGCAGGACAAGGACAGTATAACTTAATGGCTCATTTTTACTGCTGTTGTTAGGTCCTCGCCTCGGCCCCTGGTGAGCAATATCTCTATATTCAGCATCGGGGACAGCGCAGAAGGTAAAATATTGTTTTCACAGGTTTTTCTTTTAACGTTAACAAGGGCAATGCATGACATATTTTGTGTTAACAAGGGCGATGCTGTCCCCCCTCCACTCAAATTGCCCCTCTCCCGTTAAAAGCCACTGGGGTATGAAGCAGACGCCGTCGCCGTGAGGAATGAAGGCCATTGAGTTAAGCTTGTTGAGTTTAATGGAGCAGGAAGGCTACAGTAGAAGTAATGGCTGAGGGTGAGCTTAGCTACAGGCCTGTCAGGTACCACAGGGAGGGGCGAGGAAGGTTATATACACTCAAGATGCTGCTGTCTTCTTTAACAACGGCCTACATTCATATTTTACACTGAACACTGTGTTTTCATATTGCGTGCTAATGTTACTAGGAGGCAGCAGTACTTACAGCGGTATCTCTATAGGGTCGGGCCAATGGACGACACCACTGCCCGTCTTCGACTACCGATGGTGCATTCCGTTTAGCTTGGAAGTTGAATCACAAGGCCAGGAATGATGTCACATACCAGTTGACCGCCATCCAGTTACGAGCTGGTAAAAAGTCGGAAGAGTTAGCTATCAGTGTTGAAGCATTGTTTGCTAATACCCCCCGATAACGACACACTGTGTGATATTTTGGGCTTGAAACACAGTAACAACATGCCCACAGATGGAAGTTGCACATGAATGACTGATTTAATGACACAAAAACGAGACTAAATGGCTAAATAAGCAACTTTAACTTACTGTTGATGCACAGAGCAGCCATCTTGGATTTTTCGAGTCAGAGTTCCGGCTTTGGGAAGAAGGTTCCTGATGACGTTTCCAACTGGGATTTTGGAATCCTTGAGCCCTGCACCGTCATAACGTTGTGATATAAAAAAAGGGGCCTCACCATAGAGTGCAAAAAAGTAATGTGTCCCCTCAGAGTTGCTGTAAGGCAGGAGGTGTTGGCTTTTACAAAACATGGGAGAGAAAATGAGAAGTTTGTTGCTGCTCAACGCAAACTTTTCTTCTTCACGTCCCATTAATTCATTTCTTTTTAAAGCTGCCCTGTGAGGTGGACTTGAAACTTGGCTTCATTGGTGGCGACAGTGTTTCTCTACATTGTTATTTTCGTTTCTATTCTTAGCTTAGCTTCCTCAGTATAGCTAACCGGCTGACTTTGTTTCAAGCTTCTGTGGCTGAACACAGCGAACAGGGATGTATGTCATCAGGAGTTGATCTGACTTCCTCTGAGGAAGTTTTCTTGGCTGGGTGGGGCAGTTGGATGATGCCCTCAAAGCAACCAATGAGAATCCCCTGTCTAATGACAACTCTGAGGGGACACATGCTACCTCAAAGAAACCCCTTCGTTCATCACAATGTTTCGCTGCAGATGCCGCCATTCGCCGGTTCAGTAGCTTTGCAGAGCAGTGAATTGCCATATTGTAGCTGATCGGTGGTTGCCTTCCTTCTTGAAAAAGCTCTATTGTTTATACCCATCATTACTTGTCGATATCAAGTCCTTAAATGGACGCCCTGTTGGCTAGTTAAGAGCAGATTGGAGAAAAAGAAGTGCCAAACGTTGACGCTCGACTCCGATAATACGGTAATGTCAGCCTTTAGACGCCAGTGGTTTATGTCGGTGTGATGATGACGATGCGGGGCAGGTGTTGTGGGTGTTAATTGTCGGTTTTATGTCCGATGGAGTTTGTCCTAGAGGTTGAGCGGCAAGTCTGCTGATTGATGGTAGCGCAGGCCTGTCTGCGTGGGTATAATGATCACAATGAACGGCTTGAGATTGTTCATTAAAGTAGGAACCTCTCCTCTCTCCTCTCCTCTCCTCTCCTCTCCTCTCCTCTCCTCTCCTCTCCTCCTTTCCTGTCCTCTGCCAGATGGCTGCTCCTTAATCAAACTCTCATACCTCAGAGAGGTAAACACATTACGCTGCCCTGATTACACTGACTTGGCGAAGCGTGCCATGTGAATGTGTGTGAGTGTGTGTAGGCTTTGCATATGTATTTGTGTGTATGGAGAACGAAGGTGGGGGGGGGGCTATTAAGAGTCAGCGCAGTGGGTCATGCTCTTGGGCACACTCATGGTCCTAGTAAGAGCTGTTCCATCGATGACACACACACACACACACACACACACACACACAAAACACACGTATATATTCAAACACACACAGCATGGTGCAGAAATGGTCACTCAGCATATACGTGGAGAATCTCCCGTTCGCTTAATCCCCCTCTCTCGGACAGTAAACAGTCCCCTCGGCCCACTGTAGCTATGGAAACACTTGCTGCCACAGGCCCCTCATATGGCTGCTCTCGTCTGATCTCACTGTGGTATACCGTAGTTATCCCTGCCAAGTATCGAGGCAGGCAGACTGCTGTCATACATTGCTGCAAAAGCCATAAAGGCTCCTGTCATACAAGCTAGGCGATCTATAAGCCCCGGGGCTCGATGTCACACAGCAATGTATGTCTAGCTGTGAAAACACTGACTTTGAGGCAGGCCATGTAACTTGCCTTGGCAGGGGGAACAAAGCAGAGTGTGGCTGCAGCGCTAATAGTCTGGCAACCTGATAGCATTAGAGGCAAACAGAAACGGTTTTCACAGGGCTTCGGCTGACCGGCTGCCGAGTGACTGCGGTGTGGCTCCGCACTCGCGGGGCTGTGGAAACTCTGAGGGTAGAACGTGTAAATGTTACATGCTGTTGAGCTATAATAACAGCCCTACAGTGAGAAAACTTAAGTTGATTTAGTTTTATTGACCTCAGCTTTTCGGGCGCAGGGCGTATATTCAAAAACGAAGGGGAGAGTGATTTAGGTGGTGAGTGATTGTGCAGCAAATTGTAATGTGACAGTTTTGGAATGTGGGAGATGTGATGAAAAAGCTTTCAGCACATTGCTGTGTAGTAGCACACGGTACGGTATGGTACAGGAGAAGAAGTGGAACGGAGGTAAAATGCACAGCGACACGCAGCCAGTCACGTACGAGCACGCCAAGCTCGGAATTGTTGTGAGTTGAGGCAGTCCTGGGATCTGCTCTGATGAATAATAAATTAAATATGTGATATAGTGAAGCAGCCTTGGTAGACCCTTCTAAACAAAAATCTTACAGTAATTATGAATAGGAGATTTATCTAATGATGAAACGCAGCTCTGCACTTGAAGGGCTTCACCTTCAAGTTAGGGATACATAATATACAACGTTTCAGGCACTCATCGATATAATGGATGTCATGTATGTTGAATGAATGAATGAATGAAAAACAAATCACTCTTGGACACAAACAGGACGCAAACCTCATTCTCCAGAGGAAAAGTCCTCTGAATGACACCTTACCACCCCAACTACGCCCTGACTCGCTCTTTATACTGCTGCACTAGAGGGGACCTTCAATGAGGTAACTACAGCGTCCAACTTAGAAGCATTAACCACTGACCAGACTGCTGTATTTAAAGTGTTGGGAGTGAGAGCGGGCTGTAATTTCAAGGACATTGCCAGCCATCTTACATCTGTCCTTTGCATATCTGTTAAATGTAAAGGGAAAAAACACAATTGGAACCGGCACTGGGTAGGAAAAAAAACTATTGGAACATATCTATATAGCCGTATATACCATACAATTTGTGTATTACATGCCAGAATTGACACTGAAAAAAAACTGAGAATTTTTCTCAAATTTCCTGCATGCTTGTAGAGTCAGCTGTATGCGCCCCAATGCAACCACACCCACATATCTTCACGGCCTTTCCAAGTTTGAGTCCGTGGAGTCCGGTTTGCTAGGCGGGGCATGTTTTCAGGGCCAGATACGGGTGGTGAAAGAGTGAACTGTTATTCTTTAACCTCAAGAGACGTCCTCTAAATGTCTGGACTCACACGAGTACAGTGGCCGGACGTTATACGGCATAGTGAAGACATGGCCAATACAAATATTCTCAATAATGCAGTTAATGTCTTCACAAAGGAAGGATTGCTTGCCAAGGACACTGCACTAATGAAACCTTCATCTTCCTGGATGTGCTGCATGCTTCAAATTGCAGGCAGTGCCATTAACAATAAGAGGAATATTGGGCTGTTAAGGTGTGTGTGTGTGCCAGGAGGTAATGGGCAGCAAGTATTTTGGTTATTGAATTAAGCTCGGATCTAGAATCAAATCATTTGACTAGAGCCACCTCACTGATGTTTAGCCCATGACGCTACACATAATTAGCAGCGATGATACTGGCCTTTGATGAGGCCTGATGAGATGTAGTGAAATCCTCCATGCGTTCTAATTTTTTGTGGTGTGCGACAGCGTAGGCGTTGGGAGAATTAACGCCATGAATATGGATGTTGGGCGAGCATCATGAGAGTAAATGTGCTTACTCTATTGATTAAATCTCCCATCAGTCACCTAGCAGCATGGTCCCCATCCCCGCTCTCTCTCTCTCTCTCTCCTCCGTCTGCCTCTCTCTCTCTCGCTCTCTCTCTCTCTCCCACATCTCTCTACTCATCTCTGTCAAGGCGGGCTCAGTGGAGTGGTTAAATTGTCCATAGCGCGTAAACGCTCGTTTATAAAAGCCGACAGACGTGGCGGTCGTTTGCTGAAATTAATTACCCCTCGGAGCCACAGCAAGCATGGGCCCTAGTCAGTCAGTCACAGTCCGCCACCTCCCAGGCCCCGTACCTGCAGAGAGAGCGAGAGAGGGGGAGATGGGAAAGTCAGATGGGGAGAATGACTCAATGTTTGCAACGACGAACCAGATTTGAAAGACAGGCACGAATAAAAATACATTTTGCCGAATGTCCAGAAAACAATGACAAAACAAAAATATCTGAGGGGAAACATCGCAGGCGCCTGGGTTATTAATCCAAATTGCCCATTTTTTTTTTTTTTTCAAGCCGTGAAATATCACTCCTCTGCCACATTCTTGCCCGGGCAAAAGATCTTCGGAGAGTTTTGCGCTGACGCAGCCCGAGACGAAGATGTGATGCACACCATGGTGACATCGAACTAATCAGAGTGTATTCATCTTCAACTAGAGTAACTTAATGAACTTCAGCACTATCTGATGCAACACTTCTCTAACATTAATAAAAGCTTCATCTCCTGTCTGATTTGCATAATTGTTCAAATGAATCCACTAACGCGCAGTTCTTTTTTTTCTTTTTTCTTTTTTTAATAAAGTGATGATTTGTGTTGAAGTGAGCTGTGGCTTGCTGTTGAGAGGAGAGGGGAGGGGAGGAGAGGGAAGGGGGGGAGGATGGATGGAAGAGGAGGAAAGGAGCAGAGGGATTCACAAAGAGCCTAAGGTGATTTGTCACCATTTTGATTCAGTCAAATAATTAAGCATACCGTGTTGCATTGTACAAGGGTTTATTGGTTTACAGTGATCCTTCATGTGGCTTCATGGCTGCAGAGAGAGTTTAGAATGAGTTTCACCTTATGTGTGACAAAATATCGTCGCGTCTACCCGCTTCACTGCCTGAGACATTAACATGCTCTCATCATACTTGCGATTGGTGTCCTTTACCCACTCTGTGCAACCCATTTCAAATCCTTTAATAAAGATACTGCGGGCTGTTATTGTAAGCCCCGCATTGTGAGTGTTTTATAAAAGTGTGCCAAGTTTTTCTGTAGCTTTTGCCCCTGTGAAATGACCTCAAAGTATCTGTCCGTAGTGCAGGAATCTTGTGCAAAGATGCCGATGCTCTAGATGTTCCCTCTCAGTCTTCAGTTTTTCCCATGTGTGGTTGCCTTTGTTGTCCATTTTTCCCAAAATGTGAAAATCCAACCGCTACGCTACTAGTAAGCTAACCTGCTAACATTTTAAGGCTTGCTGACCACAATTTGCTTTCCTGAGCTTTTATCACAAATTTATAAAGGCCGATGTTTTTTTCATTAGTTTCTTAGACGGACAGTCGCTCAGACCACATTCACACAATGCAAAGATTGCAATCACCAGTTAAACTGACCTGCATGTTGCTGCATCATTGTCGTTCCCCCCACAACCTTCTAAATCAGAATCGGGGTTTACTGCCAAGCAGGTTGTAACATACAACATATGTACTCTTTGGCATATTGGAACATAACAATAAATAGAAAGAGCTGTAATGCGGGAACGTGCACAACATCGACCAGGGAATGTGCAAAGGTTCACAGTCATAATTTCAGGAATGTTTGCAAGATAAGAGTCCAATAGATGTGCATTAATGTTACGCATTTTGTAGACTTGGTGTTAATTTAATGTGTAGAGGGATGAAGGGGGTATCAGAGGCCCAAGCCTGAGGCCAGCTGCAGATGGGAAGGAACTGTTTTTATTGTGTTCATGATTTTGGTCCTGATAGACCACAGCATCCAGCTGGATGGGGGTGTCCCAGCTAATGGATGGATTGATGGAAAATGGATACATTTTTTTAGGAATTGATGAATGAAAATGATGCTTGTGGTTTGTCCTACAGTTGCATTGCCCCCCTCCTCCCAGATCATACGTGAATCATTTGAGAGTCCCTCGATGTCACTCGGGAATTAGGCTGATGTTGTCTATCTCATACCTTCTCTGAAATGAATGATTTGAGTTATTCACCCATCTAATGTGTGTTTATTATGTAAGATTCAGAGATTGGATGAGATTTTTTGCCCACCACATACACACAAATGTGCCTTAAGGATCAAGGACACTTTGACATGTGGACAAGGAGCCGGCCATCAAAATACAAACCTCACATTTAGAGGCCAACCAGCTCTGAGCCACCTGCTAAGATTTAGAAACATATTTGCTTCCTCTTCAACCCCCCGAAACCATCCCCTGCAGAATGCTGACACTGTGTGAACGTGTTTGAATGTGATGTTGATGTTAAGACACTCTATAAGGCTAAACTGTCGGAGATACCACTTCTATTTTCTTAATGTGTTTGAGCCAGAATTCTTCTCATTCGATTTGCCGGATCAAACAATCCGAAAACAGTTTATTCTACTTTCTCTGCAGTCTTTGTGTTTGTATCTCGAGAGACTTGCAAAGAGACAAATTCGCTCACGCTGTGTGTGGCAATTGGATGTAATAGTCCATTTACCACTGTAAATCTGCTGCCTGCAAATACCATGTGTGTGTACGTGTGTGTGTGTGTGTGTGTACGTGTGATGATATCCTGGCCAGTGTTTTCCCTGAAAACCGACCGGTGCAGCTTCTGTAAAATAGGACTATCGTCATCATGACCTCTTCTGTTTACCCAGCTGTATCTGAGCTAAGATGTGAGGCTTTTGCTGCAACTTTTTTTTTTTTTCTGGCTCAGTGTTTGTTATACATCTGGTGGTCAGCGATGAGAGGAACACATCCCTGAGTCACAGCGTGGCCTTTCCTGCTCCATTTGAAAAGTGCTTTGATGGCCGGGGCCTTTAAGAACACACAGTGTCAGTGAAAACACTTTGATATTTTGCGCCAGCTGTCAGTTTTTGTCTGGTACTTTTTCAGGCACACGGAAAAAGTCCCAGACGCGCAAAAAAACAGTGTTCCTCCGTACAAGCAGGCCCTTTTGTTTTGCAAAAGAAGTGCAGATGCGGAAGATACATATTCAGCCCTCAGAAACAAGTAGGCAATTAGATTGTGCTTAAGACGTAATAGAAGTCTGTTTGATATTAAAATGAGTGCAATTAACTAGTGTGTATTTACCACCACCATTATGGCCGTCTTGTCACTAGACAAGGTAATTAGGAAGCTTTATTATGGCGCCAGAGTATGGAGTGAGATGTAAAGATTGTGCCTCTCATAATAGGACTGTACTGTGCAGTTGGAAGAATCAATTCTCTGTCTTTGTTTTCCCAAGCTGCGGTGTCAGCAGAATCTTAATTTTTCATGGAAACTTTGGCTTGTGTGCTGCTCATATATAGAAGACACACACACACACACACACACACACACACACACACACACGCACCCTATCTCCCTGTATGCCGCTATCATTTGGCATTCAACACGTTGTGCCACTGAATGAATGCATAACCTTCCTCCATCAAACTGCTTAGCCCTGCCTGCGTGTAACCCGTCTGACTGCAAAGATTCAGGAATGCACACTCCTTAACTACAAGTGCAATATAATCGATACGACCTGCTTCTGCTTGCAACATGCTGCCCTACAACATACTTACATGTTTCACTGTGGCTGTCGGGCTGGAGTCACTGAGCTCATGCAGAAGAGTGCGGCTCACGACTCGGATACATTTCAAAACTCATTCATGTTAGAACACACAACAGGACATATTGTTATTGGAACTGTCTCAATGAATGAAATTGGAAAGCCTTGAAGGGAAACTGATATAATCAGTGTCATTGAAGCGAAGATGGTAAGCCGTATTGATTGTTCCACCATCCCTGCCCGACAGCAGAGTTTGCATTATGTTATTCTATAGGCAGAAAACATTCACATGTGTGTCATTACCACAAAGTGGTTTTGCAACAATTTAGATTGATTTGTCACCAGATCGACAGGCAATGTCAGGGCGGTTGAATTTGTGTCCCTCACCGTTGGCAATAGTCGGCCCTTGCGGATGGATTCGTGAACATGTTGAATTGCCGCTGGAGCCAGTCGGAGAGCGAAATCCCTCAGATTTTCTGTTCAGCTCAGCGAATCAGTGCATGAGAAGAGAAATGAAAAACAAAACAGGAAAGTCCCTTGAGCCTGTCGATGGTAACGTCCATGATTTCACCCATTGAGTGCGATTTCAATGTATTCCTCGCCTCCGCCTCTTTTCGGGAGTGCTGTCAAAACTGCATAACAAGGGCTGTATTCATGCTGTCCTGAGTCTTCTGGTTTTTCCAATTCAAAGTTAAAATGTAGCAAAATAAACAGAATAATTAGAGAAGCACGGTATCTGATTAGAGCAATGCGTTGATACTGTATCCAAATTATACTGCCGTCGCGAAGACACACTTGTTTCAGTCGGAGGAATCAACAAACTCAATTTGTCACATGGTTAACAAGGCGATACAGATGAAAAATGAAAATACAAGTGATTCACGGAGCCGAGTCCAGCTTCGCCTCCGGGCATGATGTTGCACTGTGTTATAGGTTGTAACTCTGAGAGCTGCTTCACACACCAGTGCCGAGGTAAGACAAGACAAGAGGCAAGCGAAAACTCTCCTGATGAGCCGGAAACCGAATTAAGCCGACTGCAAATCTACAGCGACACTCCTGTCGTTTCACATTTGTCAACTGTTTACTGTAAACACTCTAATCATCAGTGGTGTACATAATGTTTACCCACTTCTCAAACCTGGAGTAGCATTCATGCTTATCCCCCGGGGGGTTTGTGCATACTTGATGGCTAGCATATTGTGAGCGGGTTTTCGGCGATTTTAATTGCAGTCCTTACTCCTTGTCTTGTCTGGCAAGTGCTAATCTGCATCAAACATGGGAGCGGTCAAACGCACAGAACTGTCAGACGTCAAAATCTCTGTTGGGAAGTTTGAGATGTCTTCGCCTAACAATGTGTTGTGGGCGCCCGATCGGACTCTAATTTTACACAGCAGCCTTCTATACGCTGCACGTGAAGACGCTTTGTTGCGTATCTCTGTGCCAAACATATCATTATTGCGTTTTTTGTATAAGCTGAGAGGAGAATGCTGCAAAAATAAGGACAGAGACAAAAAAGTAGAAATACTCTCAGACGGCTGCACAATAGCACAAAGGAAGTGATGTGTTTTTTTTTGTTTTTTTTTGCAGCACGGACTGTAAAGTAGTTTAATTGCCCACAAGAAATGAAGCCCTTATCTCAGTGGAGGGTTTTTGTGTTTGCATTCTGTTCCCGTGCCCCTTTCTCCACTGCGGTGAACTTGCATTGTCTGCCAACCCTTGTGTCTTTGACACACACACACACACACACACACACACACACACGCACACATACACACATGCACGCAAGCACAGCTGCAGTCAGAGGGCAGAGCAGTCTTTTCATGCATGGCTCACTGTGCTTATGTAAGAGCACTACTTAAACCTGGTTACATCACATATCAGGCAGCACTGTGTCAGTGGGTCACTGTGCCACACAACCGCTGAACTACATACACACTCTGTGCTGGGGGCCCTTCACTGGGCATGTGTGAGCGGAGCATCTCTGTGTGCGCCGAGGCGTTCAGGCGCACATTTTCGGCGGGTCGTTCGAGTGCCAGCGTTTAGACACCTGGAAGTCGGTTGTGCCGGCCGGCTTAACGGAAAAACAAGATTTCGGTGACGGCCAAAGCAAAATGGGGAAACACGACACGTCGTGTTGCTCGGTTTAAGTAATCCAAATGCAGCTTTGGATGTGGAAAATGTGCCATTGCTGCGCGTGTAGAGTGCCAGTAGGGGGGCCTCTCTGTTTCCAAATTCTCCTCCCTGTGTATCCTCTACTCACCCTTTACCCCTGCTCCTGCTCCTCATACTCCCTCCCCAGCTCCGCCTTTCTGCCAATAGAACAGCCCATCTCTGTCTCTCTCTTTTTTCTCTCAGTTTCTATTTAGTGCACACACACACACACACACACACACACACACACACACACACACACACACACACGCACACACACAAATACACACCCGGGGCTCGAACGAGGGCAGGACCAACCACTCCCACTGTTCTATAGTTCCATGAACAACACAGACGGAGAGACGCAGGCGGAGAGAGGGAGGAGAGAGGGAGCGAGGGGAGGGGAGGAGCGTAGCTGCGCTGAAGCCGAGCCCCTCTATGCCTCAGCACGCAGAGTGGAGCAGACGGCAACAGCCACAAAAACACACTCCCCTCTCAGTTACATGCACAGTCACACACATACCACACGCACACAACCACCACTGCCGCCGCCGCTGCTGCTGCCGCCACCACCATCGCCACACACATACACACACACGCGCACACACACACACACACCCAGTGACGGCTGCCAGGCGCAGTGGGAAGCAAGCCGTCAGGGAGAAAGCTTGAGAAGAAAAGAGAGGGATTGCAGAGGGGGAAGAGAAGAAAAGAGAAGAGAGTTTGGAAGAGGCACCTTGTGGATCAGGAGGGATTTTCCTCTGTGTGAGTGCGCGTCTGGATAAGGCTATCTGCTCCTTCCTGAGCGTGAGGAGTTTTTAACTGAAGCTTTTTTTTTTCCCTTTTTTTTTTTTTTCCTCCTGCTCATCCTCCACGCCGGGCTCCAGCGATATCTACCTATCTATCCCCGGAGCTTAACAAAAGAGAGAGGGAGTGAGAGAGAGAGTGAGAAAAAAAGGCAGTCACAGCTTCAGCTCTAGACCACCCTCTCTCCTCCTCCTCCTCCTCCTCCTCCTCCTCCTCGTCCTCCTCCTCTCCTCTCCTCCTCTCCTCTCTACAGCTCCACATCCATTTGCAAGTTCATCGCTGATTTAACTGTCTTGTGAGGATAGAGCAGAGGACAGCGTGCGTCCTCCAGGATACAGCCCGAGCCCCCGGTGGGATCAGGGTCTCGTCTGGCGTGCGAGAAAGAGAGAGAGAGAGAGAGAGGGAGGAAGAAGCGAGACAGGGAAACGGATACACAGGAAGGGAGAAAGAGACGGAGAGAGAGAAGAGTAAGAGACGCCGGAAAGCAAATTGAGGGGCATGTTCAGGGCAGCGGAGAAGAAAAAGAGTGAGTCTGTTTTTTAGAGCGGAGAGTGCAAGGAACCGGCAACCGGATCCCATCCATTCCTCCCTCCTCCTGCTCCTCCTCATCCTCTTCTTCTCCCCTCTTCTTTTAACCTCCCTCTGTCCTTCTCTTCAGTCCCCCCTATTGTTTCCTGCATACTATCCTTTCACATCTTCCTTTCCTCACCCTCCATCCCCTTTCTCCCCCAGCCTCCTTTTTCTTTTTTCTTTTTTTTTTGCCGCCTCTCCAGATTCTCCCCGTCTCTCTCTCCAGACCCACGGGAAGAATGGTTTTGTGAGGTCCCCCCCCTCCCCGTGCACTCCCAGACAAGTAGACAGACTATAATCCCAAGTACTATCTGCCCTTCCGTCCATCCCTTCCTCCGTGCGTTTTGTCACACACATACCTCAGCGAGAGGAGAGCGTTCTCTCCCTGCATCCTCCACTCTTTGGAAACAGTCGTCTGAAGGATCCAGGCCAGCCCCTCGGAGTGAGCGCACCCCACCTGCGAGCTTCTATCTCCAGCCACCAGGACCTTCATTTGGATTCCAGCTACATGGGAAAACGTTTGGAGCAGCAGCCAATGTACCCCCACTACACCTACTACTACCCCCACTATCTCCAGACCAAGGTAGGATGGTCCGCAGGGTTGACCTATTTTACCCCCTCCAACTCGGAGGGTGTTTGTTTGCCACAAAAAAAAAACAAAAAAACACGTCAGTTCTTCATCTTGTAAGTGTCTCCAAACCATCTCGGAAACCCTGCTTAACTCTGTATCTCCTCTTTACTGCTGCCTCTTTAAATATCAAGCAAATCCTGCCTCAGTTATGTCATGCTCCAGGATCCAATAAGGGGTCTGACGTAGCACATGTAATAAGTAAAAATGTGTGTTTTACCAAGCCAGGAAAAGACCAACAAATGACTGCCCAAAGGTCCTGTGGTTAAACTGCTTGAAAAAAAGCCAGGGATGTATGCTGAAATAGCCTCGCAAGACAGCTTGCTAAATGGCACCGCGTCCCCTCTCCCCCATCTGTCTCCGAGCGGGGAGATATTGGTGTCACTCAGCTGGGTTTTTCCTTTTCCATCCACACTAAGCGCTTGACCCCGTCCTCCCCACTCCGACCCCACCAGCTCCAAGTTCAAGTTCAGGGCATGAGGCCCACCCTTCCCTCTGCTCTCCTCCTATCCCCCCCCCACCCCACACACACACACACACTTTGTCCCTCTCCCGCTCTGTCACCCTCTACGCCTCCCATCCCCAACTGGTATGATAGCATGTTGTTGTTGTCCTTGATGTATGGAGCCTGATTCACTTCTCCGATTACCAAGTACAGACAACCGAGCCCGGCCTTTTTCTTTGTCTTTCAGTTTTATTCTAGTTGTCTTGCTCCTGCATCGCATACATAGACAGATCCAAACACACACTCACGCACACAACATATTCCCACTTTGAGTCTTCCACCACTAGGAAGAGTGAAATGGATCGCTATGGCCTGATCGATTGCTTATGCATCATATAACCCAGCCTGCCAGTCCCGTTGTCTGACGTGATTCATTAGTTTTTTTTTCCCCTTCACGTGATAGTAAGTGTGAGGAGTTGACAGCTTTGCTGCAATATTTAGTAAATGTGTACATGTCAGTGGGAAAGAGAGATGGAGAGAGAGGCAGAGATGAAAGTGTAGGAGTGGGCTGCTGTGAGAATAGAGACATCATGCTATTGGGTGGACACAGTGTGGGAAGAGCAGGTAAGAAAATTATTGCTCTGCAGTTAAAAATATGTTGAACCTTGAACCAAAGGCAGACTGCGTGATGCATTTTCAGCCCATCACCAGGATTTCTTTTCCTAGATTCCAATCCAAATGATTTAATACTGAGCCTCCAGCCAATTTCCAATCTGATATTTACATTTTTTTTTTCTTCTTTAGACAGCTGCATAGCGCACACAAGACATACTGGAGAGCACACAAATAGCTCTACAGCTCCACACTTTTCTTTATTTTTGAATATGTAATAGGAATATCTCTTGTAATTTATAAATTACCGACATCTAAATCTAAAACATCTGAAGCGCAATCACAGGATTGGTATGATATCAAATTTGTCATGTTTATAGAAGCTCTTACTGCCACAAAGAGCACAAGTGGATGGCAATTATTTAACAGATGAAAGCTAGAGATGGAGCACATTGAGACGTTTTGGGGGGTTTAATAGAGCTGAGACTGATCAAACAGAACACTGGCGAAGATAACACTCCATCATGTAAGCTCTGGACACTTGTTAGGTTGGATAATAGACTAAATGCACATATACATTTAGTATTTTAAGTAAAAATTAAGTAAGTATTAAGTATAAATTCCATAGTTATTAGGTTTAAATTAAGTAAGTATTGAGAATACATCATACTGTTAAATCTAATGAAAGTTTTAATTTGGAGAAAAGATCCTTTCAGTTTAGTTAAACTGTTTCAAGCACTTAAACACATCTACTGTAGCTGCTCTTCTGCTTAAACTGAGAAAACAAAATTAATATTTCCAATTAACTGCGGGATGCCTTCGCAGATGACATGTGCAGATTGTAATTTGCGGCGCGCCGACAGCGCAGACTTATCTGCTGATCTTGGAGCTGCGCACATCCACATCTGGGAGCTGTCTGATCATTTTACGAGTGTGCTCAAGACGAACAAACAGAAGCTGGAGACTGTTTGTTAATGCACATCTGTGATTCGGTTGTTAGAAGCAACATCTCTGATGATGAGGACGCCTTTTTGTTTTGCTAATTTTGGAGGGAGTGAACGCTCGTCTGCTCGTGGATAACATTAATCGTGTTGTTTCGACGTTCCCTTTTAGTGACAGAAACTTCAAGGATGCATACCGCATGGTAATTGTCTGTTGGAAAAAGTGTTTTCTTCTCTTGAATTTATTTATTTTTCCCTGAATGGAATTAATTAAAACAACAAAAATAGAATTTGTCTCCTTAATGAATTAAATTTTTTAACAAATCATCCTTACAAAGAGCATTGACAGTCAATGTTTTTGGCAGCATTTTCATCAACAATTTTGTGGCTGCATTAATGCTGCATATTTACACTGTGATTGCATCAGATTTATAATGAACTTAAAAGGGGGATTTTATTTGATTTCCTAGCAGTAACAAAGTAGTAGCATTTCCAATCAGCCCCGGCACTGAAATCAAGGAACACTCGCTGAAATCCACCGTGTGATTTGTAGGTCCATTTCAGAGGAGATGATGCTGAATGCACACGCGTGTTGGATTAACTTCAACATTTGATGCTCGCCTGTCACACCGTTTTATGTGTGCAGATGTCACCGTGTCATGCTGCCATCTCTTGTTCAATGATTTATCTCCATCGGTTCAAGGTCATCTAATTTCCCTCAAGTATCTGCAACAGGCATCTGGCCCGGACCATCGCTTCATTCCTTACACTCCATCCATCCCTCCATCCCTCCCTGCCTCCCACCAGCTACCCTTCCCTCCCTCCCTGCCTCTGCTGTCAAGGTCAAATCAAATTGGATCCTACCTTCCCCAGTCTTCCCTCTCGGGCTGTGCCTGCTTTCGTGTGTGTGTTTGTGTGTTCGCATATACATCCAAATATGAATAAAGCCTGCATTCTGTCAGCTTTGTATCTGTGACTGAACACGAGCCTGGAACTTTGTCTGTTAACGCGTGGACGGAATATATTTGCTCACTTTTTGTGTGTAAAATCACACACGTGATGTCTGAATGTGAGTGTGTGTGTGTGTGTGTGTGTGTGTGGCTGCTGAATAGTGACTCCCCTGCCTGACCTCATCTCGGTGCAGCTTGCTGTCATTAAAGCTCTCTGGGTCCCAGAAGAACAGTTTTGTGTGTGTGTGTGTGTGTGTGTGTGTGTGTGTGTGTGTGTGTGTGTGTGTGTGTGTGTGTGTGTGTGCGCATGTGGAGGCCCCATAGAATAGCCCAGTTATACATCTATATGGACCTTGACGACAGCCTAGTGTTTGATCTGCCTGTGCTGATCTTTGACTTCAAATATTAGGAATGAGTGTGTGTATTTGTGTAAAAGTTTGTAGGTGGTCAGGTGGTTTTTGGACTCATAGCTTTGTTCACAATGGACAAGAGCAGACAGACTTACCAGTTGTATTCATTGTGTGTTTTTAGCTCTTTCTCATACTTTTTCTCTCTCTTTCTATGTCTGTCTCTCTCTGTCTCTGTCTCTCTCTCTCTCTCTCTCTCTCTCTCTGTCTCTCTCTATGTCTCTTGCTCACTGATGTGATTGGAGATGTAAATGACCTCTTATTAATCTTGATTCCAGGGAGTGGAGGCTCCTCTCCTGTGGAAATCAATCGAGTGTGTGTGTGTGTGTGTGCGTGTGTGCGTGCGTGTGTGTGTGTGTGTGTGTGTGTGTGTGTGTGTGTGTGCGTGTGCATGCACGGCCTTCACCGCCCTACAATAGCAATCTTTAAGCAGACACACTGACTCAGAAATGTGCACACACACACACACACACACACACACACACACACACATGCACCACCTTCACACAAAGGCAGTTATGAAATGACTAGCTTAAACCAACAATGCTCAGCCAGATGACAGAGTGTGTGTAAATGTGCAGCTATTAAACAGAGAATGGCTCTCGCTCTGCCTCCATAATGGGCTATAGGTACAGTTAGTGTACATTAGCAGGGGGCAGGGAGGGACAGCGTGCCCTCTTATGTGTGCCTTGTGGCCCTTAATCATGGCTGTAAGAGGGTTTGAGGGGATCAGTGGGAGGGTTAATGCTGGAGCGCAGCTGCATTGTTGCGTCCTCCGTGTGATTCGTTAAAATTTAACCAGAGGGTAGCTGCAGGGACGAGCCATAGCTGAAATCTATCATTCTTAAGTACAATCAATGTTTGGGATTTTCTTAATAGCCTCTGCGAGCTCATTTCAGTTGGCACATTGTTGATGCTCCGAGCAACACGTTCCGTTTGCTCCTAGGGGCATGATTGAGTGATCACTTTGTGAGCGTTTTTCTTAGATTTTGCGAGCAAATCCAGCCTGTGAAATCTCTTATCGGAGGAAAATGAAAGTGCCAAACAAATGTTCTTAGCTGGTGATTGTTGCTGTGACTTTTTTGAGCGTTTGAGCGAGCGTGGTTGGAATGTGTCAGCACAACAGATTTCACAGCAACAACAACAAAATTGTTGCTTTTTTTAGAAGTGGAAAAGTGGCATTCGTGACGTACATGAATGTTGGTTTTGACAAGGCTACTCATTATCAGAAATAACCCTATCTGCAAACATTTTTACAAGTTTGATCTGCTGAACACATCAGGCAAGCAGTCTTCTTCATCGTAAAGGGGCAGTTCACCTGAAAATGTAAAATACGTATTTTCCCTCTGACCTGTAGTGCTATTTATCCATCCAGATTGTTTGGTGTGAGTTTTGGAGATATTTTCCAAAGAGATGTCTGCCTTCTCTCCAACATAATGGAACCAGCTGGCACTTAGCTGGCAGTGCCAAAGTGATATATTTGAAAAAGTCAACGTCAGCGTCTCTTTCCAGAAATCATAACCCGGTGACTGAAGATAATCCAAAGACCTTTTGTTGTGAGCAGTTTCATGTAGGAGCTATTTTCTGTTTACTGAACTACACCGTATCACCGCGCAGAGCTAGCTAGATTCACTCGGCTTGACTCTGCACGTCAGCTCAGTGCAGAATTGATGTTTGTTAGCAAGAAAATTAGGAAATGTTTAGTTTTTACCTTAACACAGCTCCTCAAACAGCTCAAAGTGAACGTGATGAAATATTGAAATAAAGCAGGTATCTGAGGTCCAAAATGGGAAGCAGGAAAGAAACTAAACTTCAAACTGCTGATTCAATTAGAAGCTACTGAAGAACTGGAAGCTGCAGACTTTTAGAACTGCTCCTTTAAGTTAACATATACTCTTAGGATACCTTCTAGTCCATCTCATCTCATCTCCTCTCATCTCAAACTAGATTTGCTCGACTTTGACTTTACACGTATCTATACTCGCCCGTAGTATATAGGAACTTTCATCTGAACAGGCGCAAATGGTGGTGCCTCTGAATGTAGTGGAGCTTATCAGATTTATAAAAAAAGAAGAAAAAAAATCTTTTTAGCCTGTGATGATGATTGACTGAGGATGTGAATCTTTGATGATAACCGTCACGATGGGAGATAAGAGAGAAGCTGAAAGGAGGGGGGGAGAAAAAAAAAAGTCACATTATCAACCAGCCGATCATCAGTTTTCTGCAGATCAGTGTGCTAATATGCTCAGTGGCACACGAGGAGCTTTAATTAGGGTAATGAGAAACAGCATTCAGCTGATATCAAAGTAATGACACATGCGGACACGCCCGGACATCTAAATAGAATATCTCATCCCTTCAAAAATGAGCTTTTCACATTCAATTACTCTCTATTATGCGCTAGATAAATGTGGTCAGTGGTTGGCTCAGCTGTGATGAGTAAACATCATAAAAGGCAGGGGGCGAAGAGCGACACACTCACACACACACACACACACACACACACACACACACACACACACACACACACACAGCATGACGTGATGGAGATACGCCTGTAAACGCAGAGAGGACACCTTTCCCATCGCCTCCTTCCTTCCTTCCTCGTTTCCTCACAGGCTCCTGTTCGTCCTCTTGTCAGACATAAAGTACTTCGCCTTAGCAGAAACGGCGACCATAAATTATGCAGCGCGCATCGCACACACAAGCAGAAACAGAATGGTGTGTGTGTGTGTGTGTGTGTTGGGAGCAAAGTAAACAGAGGGTATAGCGTTTATAGCACGACACACATTCTGCTCAGGCCCTGTTTCTCCTCACACATCTGCCGGCCTGCACCAGTTGTAGTTTTACAACCGACTATATTATGGTGCTCCGGTTGTTTAAGCCCCGGCTATTCTGTTTGGATCTCGGCTCTGCTCATGATAGCATCATATGCAAATGCGGAGAATCGAGAATATAGCCGTATGTTGCCTTCTTCTAATGCCCTACCCAACCCTCCTCTCCCTGCTCTTACTCTACCTCTCTCTCTATCTCTCTTTTCCTGCCTCGCTCCCACTGTGTTCTGGGCTCTCTCTCTCTCTCTCTCTCTCCCCCTCTCTCTCTCTCCTACCATCTGTTCAGTTTGCCGGGCCTGGGTAGTTTTTACTGCTTAAAAGGGACTCTCCTAACCACCCATATATGTCCATTTATTATTCTCCGTGGGCTGTTCTATTCTTGTCCCGGTACAGTAGCGGACGCTGACCGGTGCCTCGCCATGTCGAATAGGAGTGAAAAAGCTTCAGCGGGGTCAGCGCCTGCACGGAGGGCCGAGAGAGAGGCTCACCCCTGCCAGTTTTGTAATAGCAAAAAATGTGGAGGAGGCAAAGAGAGGATGGATAAGAAAAAGGGATGTGAAGGAGAGCAGAGTGAGATATATCAAAAAGAGAACAGATGGCGGCAGCAGAAAGAATTCAAAAGATGGAGAGAGGGAGAGAGAGATAGAGATCCAAAGGGAAATAAAGAGCGCTGCAGTGAAGGAGACAGAAGTTGTAGGCTGGGTCAGGGAATAATGGTGCTGCTGCATTTTTAATAGTTGGCCACTTTGTAGCGACCCTTGTCTAATGGATTCTCTGCCTCTTAAAAGCTCCTGTCTGAGCCCTCTCCCTCAAACAGTTACACCACGGAAATTGCTGAGGACTCCAATAGTCCCCAACACTTCCTGACAGAACGTCCAATGATCTAATATTGTCTGGCAGCAAACATGATTCCAGTTAGTCTGCAGATGTTTTGGCAAATCATGTTTGGAGCTAATTTTACTTACAGGAAGCAGCAACAGAAATACTGAGGGCTTAAAAAAAGCGGCGTGCGCTGATATCACGACCCTCGAGATGTGCAGCTCTGGCCATCAGTGAGCTGGCTTTTAGAACACCCCGCTAAGTGCCTGACAAAGACTTTATTGGTGGAATGAAAAGGGAGAGACAAAGAGCACAACCCCTAGCTGTTAGCTATTTTAAGTTTGTGTGTGTGTGTGTGTGTGTGTGTGTGTGTGTGTGTGTGTGTGTGTGTGTGTGTGAGTGATTCGGTGCAGAGGGTATGGCCCCCGGCCACGAAGCTGATCTAGTTTCTCTCTAGATAGAGAGAAAGTCTGTCCAGATTTTTCAAATGCCAGCATCTCTGCATTATATGGAGCGTGGCCTTTAACAACACATTGAATAACAAATGTTCAGACTGCTCGCCGCCATTTATTAAAGAGCAGATTGAAACATGACTACAGTTTTTAAAATGTTGATATTTCTGGTTCCGCTGTAAAAATTGCGATCATTTAAAGAAAACCAGAAAAACTTTCCGATGAGTTCAACGATTTTTCCAATGGGACAGGAATCAGGCCGTGCATCACGGACGGGAAGAGATGTCTGAATGTGTTACATCTACACCTATTTGCTGTCTCAGATATTGACATTATAAATGTCGCGGTCTCCTCTTTTCACTTAATTAGGGTGCTCGTTTTGTTTCCTCATAAATAAATGATAGCTTTCATGAAAGCCTGCTATATTATGCTATGCTACACACTGTACTGCTCGTTTTCAGACGTCACGAAAAGGTTGCGGTCATCTGGAATCCATTAGGCACTTAATTAGCCCCGCGTTTACTGTGTCCTACCTGCATGTCGGCATTCAACGTCAGCAACGTTGGATGCTCGCTGTCCACACTGAATCTCTTTAATATGCATTCTGTTACATCTCACATGACGACTAACCATGTACCCGTCAGCCGTGTGCTGGACGTCCGATCAAGGACTTGACCACTAAAGTAAAAGATGAGTGAGTTTGCTAAGCTAGCCTGTCTTCCTGTGTTTGTACTTTTTAAACAGAAGTATACATTTAGACTTTTTTTGCTACTGGAAATAACATAAAATACAATATATCCAACGGAAAAGGGAGATAGTTTGTTTTCTTATCGGGAACAGGGAGCTCCCTGGCAATCTCCCTCCAGCCTGGCACCTTATTTAGGGTTTTCATAGTAAAAGGTAGCAGTATTGTGCAGATAACTCCTCGTTTCAACTTCACGATTCAGCTGCTCCTTCACTCCAAAGAGAAGAAATTAAATCAAGCCGATTTTGTCGCTGACACGGTGTTGTGCATATCCATTCATTCATTTCTAAACTAGGCATCCTGTTCGGGGTTGATTGGGGTTAAAATATACTGGAGACAAAAAACATATTCACAAATGAAAATCACTGTCAGGTTCTTGTTTGTATGTAAACTACAAATATGTTAAAACTTCGCGTTCACAGACTGAATATATTTATCCAATCGTAGATAATCCGCTCTAACACGCAATCATTATTTGAATGCATTCTCTGTTTTAAATGCATGATGTCATTATTACCATCCACGTGGGGATTTTGGTGGGCGCGTTTCTTATTCTCATTCTGTGTGAGGTGGTGGGATGGCGGAGGTTCGGCGCATTGGTGGGCAAGTGATCCCTTCACCGGGGACCAGACTGATAATTGAAAGAATGGCCCGGGGGATTTTCCCCCATATGTTGTTTCTCATCCTAGTTAGCTGCGGCTCCCTTCTATCTCTACCTCCTTTTCCTCGCTCAATCTCCCTCGTCTCCTTGTACCCGTCTGTTCTCGTCTCAGGGCAAAGCAGGTCAGACATTTTAAAGGAAAATCCCCTAAATTCCTAAATACCTTTGAATACCACAGTTAGCGTGAATGGAGCTGTGACCCTAAACGCATTCCAGTAATTATGTCATCAACCCATCTTCCTTCAGCTATTTCCCTGTCTTTACATTTCACAGAATGCCTTTTAATATCCTCCAAAGAGCAGGATCCAGCCATTTGCGGAGAGAGGGGAGACTAATAAGGGTATTGATGGCTGTAGTAAAGGGAGTCCATCTTTTTTAGAGGAGCAAATGTGAAAAAGGACTCTGCTCATTATCTTTGGCTACATATCCTGGACGAAAGTCTGAAACCAGTCTCCTTAGAATGACTGTCATCACTCGTGGACTTTAAGCAGCCTGCTTAAACACAATTATCATTAATAATGTGATAGTTTCTATAGAATTGTACACAGCAGGGTCAGGAAACGTACTGGAGCTGACACTGTGGCAGAAAAAAACAAAAGTCAAGTATCTAAACTGATAGAATATCTTAGTGTTAAATTAGGTGTGGACTTTTACCAGAAGCCCTTACAATTAAGAAGAGAAGTGTGATAGTAAGGCTTATTTTATAGTTGTTATTTAATCAAAGAGCTAACTACACATCGTGACGATGGCAGCCATGGAGACGGAACTGGTACTGCGAGAACTGTGAGCTGAAAAAAGACTGAATTTCTTTCCTTTTTAAGCGGCAGTCTTTACCCCCCCAACCTCTTCTCAGCATGATCCCCCGTCTCTATCACAGTCTAGTGTATAAATGAATCAAGGCAGACCTCGCCAGCGTCACATGCCGATGATTAATGTGGGTAATACAATTAAAGTACAATATATCCTGATCCTGAGTGATGCATTTGTCTGGAGCAGGGTTCCGCAATCCTTTTCCTGGGGGCCGTCTGCCCTGCATGTTTTACATGTTTCCCTTGCTCCAAAACACTTGATTCAAATGATCAGCTTGTCACCGAGCCTCGCTGAAGCCAGCTTGAGCCCTTAGAGAAAGATTTGGGCTGCACACAGTGAAATACAATCACAGAGCTCATCATTACATCCCTGCATTTTCCGCAAAGTTCCTTGGCCAACGTCCTCTGGTAAACCTTAAAGCCCCACGAATAAAGTTGTGGTATTGACAGAGATTTCTTACCAAAGTCTTTTCTGGGTGAAATAACTGCAGGACATTGGACTTTAAAGCATGCATGCTTGTGCATCTGCTTAAATGCTTGCATCTCTGTGTGCTGAAGATTAGTATATGCACTGAGAGAAAGCAGCCACCCCCTAGACACAAAAGTGACAGACGTCACCAAGTGCAAAAATCTGTAGCTGAAAGATCAGAAATAATACAATTTTGGTAGTTTAAACAGAAAAGCAAAAAGCCTCCATCCCTCGAGATTCGAAAGAGGCATCCAGCCAATGAGCATCAAATGCAGAACACACAACATTAATGGTCCCATGCATTAAAAACAAGCAACTGGATGAAGTCCTCTCCAAATTGGCTCCATGTGTAGAATTCTCCTTCGGTGCCAGTGCATACAGGGATTAATTCAGCTCGCCACTTAAAGGGATCCTCATATTTCCAGTAACGAAGCACACGGACATGTGAAAACTGGTAAGACGATGTGCCAGAAAACATTAAACGTGTAGCCTGCATGGCTTGGCATTGTGGATTTTCCATCTTAAAGAAGTGTGTTTCTAGAAATGATCATTGTATTCCAATTATTTTTTATGATTTCATCAGAATGTTATCACAGGCTTTTAATCGAGAGGAAGATGCCAGTCTTGAGAAAGGAATGATGCAGTTTTGAGAAGCATAGAAACCCTGGTAAAATATTCAACCCCAACACTCAATGTGCCTTCTTCTGGATACTCCTCTGTCTCACCTCGCTGTCTGCTGACCACTGATCGTGTTTAAATCCATGTCACTTTAAAGTACAAAAGGGTTCAAAGAACTTTTAAAAAAATTTTTTTTATCATCCAGTAGCACCAGACGGACAGCTCCAAGTGTGAACAAACTCTGGAGCTCGACCCCTCTCCTCGTTCTTTTTCAGTTTGATAGGAATATATAAAGAAAACACATTTAAACCCTATAAAACTGCCACTGTGTTTGCCCTCACAGACAGTTTTAGCTGCAGACACACTCTTGTCCCTGAGCCAGAGGTGGCTGGCCAGGCCAAACATCTCCTATTCCCTGCTAATGAAATCCTGAATAAAACCCTCCCTGCTCGGCTTGATCCCTCACACGCACGCACGCACGCATACACACACACACACACACACACACACACACACACACACACACACACACACACACACACACACACACGCACACATGCACACACACAAACACAGACACCCACTCTCCAGGGTTCTGGTACGTACACACACACACACACACACACATACAGACATGCACATACACACAGTTACGTAGACAGCTTTGATAAAAGCATGAGAGCTCTGAAAAGTAATTTGACTGGGGCCCAACAAAAGGAGTGTTTTCTGAGGATAATCCCTGGCTGGGACTGCAGGGGTTCTGTGAGTGTGTGTTTATGTGTGTGTATGTGTGTGTGTGTGTGTGTGTGTGTGTGTGTGTGTGTGTGTGTGTGTGGGCATGCATGTTAAGGCAGTCCAAACATAGGCTGTCGCTGATTGCAAGGAGCACATCCAGAGTGAACGGGCACTAATGACACTTGAAAGTAAGTTGTTTATATTGCCCTCAGCTTGTGTGTGTGTGTGCGTGTGAGAAAGCGATTGCATGTGCGCCTCTGCTCACATGCCAATAATTTTCGAAAGCTAGTACAACACTGGAACACCATGCTGTGTTGTCTGTTGGCAGTCTGCTCTGGTGATTGTAACATCTCAACTTGACATTTGTGCATAAATACCCTGCCGCTGACAAACAGAAACGTGGTTGGAGTTGCACTTCCTGTAGGCCGCCTGCTCCTAAGACTCCAACAGCTCTGTAAATCTGGGATGGTCTTCAGGACTACTTCAAGGCTCTCCACACTCAAACAACAACAATGTTGGCCGCTCAAGCGCATAAAATAACCTCATGATAAAACTAAAACAAACAGGCTGACGAAGGAGGAACACTTTTGGAACGGTCGGTCCTCTTTGTTTCTTATGTCTGAGGATTTGCTGAGTTCAGGTAGACCTCTGCAGTGGCTTCCAGTGTATACTCATCCTCTTGCTCAGTGGATAATTATTTTCTGGGGTACCAACTCTCAGCCTGGGCGATAGCCAACTCAGTTGACTGGGCACAGATTGTTAAGCTACATTTCAGCCTCTATTCATTCACACTACCGGCTCTCCTCAGAGACTACCAGTCTTTTTCAAAGTCGTGTGAGAGTGTGTTGTGTGCAAGCATGTTGCGGTGTGCGACTGCCGATGTGTGTGTGTGTGTGTGCTTGTGCCTGAGACACAGAGAGATGAGGCGGGAGTGCCAAAGCGAGAGATAAACAGAGACTAACAACGAAGAAGTGAAGCGCACGCACATGCGCTCGTGTGCGTGCGTACGTGTATGTGTCGAGGGTGCAAACTAGCTTTGTAGTTCTCAGTGGAGTGTTGATTTAAGTGGAAGTGGAGGGAGGAGATGGGATAAAAGGCCTGACTAGATTAGGCTGGCACACACTACTGAGGCGTGCTGTACTGCCTGGCCTTTCAGCACACTCTGTACCGTGCGTGCGTGTGTCTGAGAGACTCGTACTTGTGTGACAGTGTCGAGGATGCTCGGGTGGTGTGGGTGCGTGTGTGTGTGTGTGTGTGTGTGTGTGTGTGTGTGTGTGTGTGTGTGCAACTGTTGGATGCAGTTACTCTGCTGCTGCTATTGGTGCAGCTGTACAATAAAGCAGTAGATTAGCAGAGCCACCACAGCCACTATAACAGCACCGAGAGCAGTAATCACCACTGTGACATCTCAGCGATATTCTGTGCTGGACATAATGTATGTTACCACTGTGAAGTGCCATTGTGGATGTGAGGTATGGAGGTTTCAGTGTCACCCACAGTTCTGTTCGTCCTTAATCTCTGTGAGGTAGATGGGAAATAGATCACACATCGTAGCTGTTTTGTTTTTTTTTCACCGTCATTTCTTTTAATATAATTATTACCTTGCTGTTTTTAGCAGTAGGAGGCTGAATTACTGTATATTCAAGCTCGACACCCAACTGTTTAAAGTCCAGGTAGTCTCTAACAATAATAATTCATATGCTAAGTCGCTCGCAGAACTGTCTTTCCATGTTAGACTCTCTGTGTGCAGGAAACTGACAGTCGCGGGTAAAAATAACACTTAAAGTGGTTTTAAAAGCTTGAGGTGTGCTCGATTTAACTTGAACAGACAACATAGCGGCTTCAAAAGTGGCAACGCTGCTTGTGATGTTTGACAATTCATCCGCCCTCGCACTTCACAAGTATTGAATATGTATTCCGCTGCTCTTTAGCCAAGGTTTAGAGAGCGGCAGAAGCTCTCTCATTATTGGCAAGGTGTTTGTGCAGTGAGGTTCAACAGTCATTGGCCTTTATTGTTAACAAAACGGGAATTAAAGCGCTGCTGAATGAGTACGTAGGAGTCCTCTGGCTGCCTCGCTCTGGAAACAGCAAGGTGAGAGTTAACGGAAGCCGCTGCTAAATAGTTCATACTATATTCAGTTTCAGTGGCACTCCGGCTGCACCGCCACGCCGTCATTTATGCCGAACTATCGGATGAGACAGAGACATTAGTCTTCCACTTGTAGTACAGCAGCAATCTGCATATTTCATTGATTTAACTTCCTGTATGAATAATTAATACCCTGGGAGGCATCTCCATGCGCACGTACATTTGCATCCTTGTATGCACATGCTCAGTCGTCTACCCGTGTATATAGTGGATAGCTGACGTGTGCATTTAGAGGCTTAGATAGTATGTGTGTGCACGTCCGCGCGTTAATGTCTGCCATGTTGGAGTTCATTAAAGTACACCTCGTCCATTTAGAAGATGCTCCTTATGCAATGTGTACTGCAGGGCGTCATGGTAGAGCTCGACGTTGTTCTTTGACTCTGCATGATTGTGTCCGTGGGCGTTCCTGAAAGATCCAGCTGTCATTTGTGCTGTTTATGGGTTGACCCATGACTCAGGGTGACTGTCTCATACCAGCGATATTGAAGTTGGCTGACCTCGGCTGAACCGGATTTCCCAAATCATCCTAATACTAAAAATCACAGTGTTTTGCAATCCCGTCCTCATCTAGTTTTTCTGCCTTCCCCAAAGTATACATTCTTGCTGCTTTGAAGTGCTGCACTCCACAGAAAATGTATACATTTGACAGGGGGTGGGAGCATTTATTCTGATGATGATGTGTTGCCAAACTCATCCCTAATGAATAAATTCTATTTGTTTCACTAAACACTAGCACAGGGACCAGTTATATTTTATTTGTCTCCTGGATAAGCTGCAGAAAATGCGATTACATCATATTACATGTATAAGACCTGATGTAGACACAGTAAAAGCTTTAATATGATCCCTGTTTTGTTTGTTTTTTTAACTTTCTGGACAACAGTATGCTGAACCTTTTCTGTCCCATTCACAAGTAAATCTGCCTTTCCATTTACTGCACACACACACAGGCACACACACAGGCACACACACGGCAACTGTCAGCTGCTAGATTAGATGCAGTGGAGGCTCGGAGTACAATAGGAGGAGCATTCAGTGCACCGCTGTGACAGAAAGTACTAACTGCCACACTCTTACCAATACCAACCCTAGAATTATCCTCTCAGCAGAGGTCTTTCTCAGTCCTCTCTGTCTCTCTCGAGAAGAAATCAGTGATGTGGCGGACACTCAGCCGGTACGGCGGGAGACCCACCTGCATGCGAAGCATACAATAACTGCGCATGATTTCCTGCTCTGTGGAGAATACGACAAGAATGCAGATGTAGCGCGATGACACCATTTTCAGTCCGACAACCGTAAACTGTTTATTTTCTCCAATACTTGGGGTGTCAAATGTCCAATAAAAAATGTGTGTGGTGCATGCTAAAACGGTAATACTCATGACCGAATTTTACATTTTTTAGTCGTGCATGATCTCAGAACCAGCAGAGTGGATTAGATAGCAGGAAGACAGAGGTGAAACTGCAACCAATTTGATTATCGCACTGCAGTAAGTTGATCCGAAGGATTATTTTCAAAAAGTCAATGTATTCCACTAATGGATATCTCTTGTTGTGGGGTACTGTGACTTTGACTGAGTACTGTTCAGATCCAGATCTGCCTCCAAGAGCGAGAATTATGTTTAGCGGCAGGTACTCTAAAATGAAGAAGCTGTAGAGGAACCTGCAACAAGTTATACCATCAAAAGTGTGCAACATTTACATACGTGAAGCTGTATTCCCTTAGCAAAAAGTAGTATACTTGAAGTTCATTGTATTAAGTATGCTTGAGTATAAGTATAAGTAAAGCAAGTATACTATGGACCATGTACTTGTAGCATACTAGAAAGTATACTAATTTAATACTTCTTCGGACTAAATTGGAACATTTTAAGTTTATAAAAGTATACTTTAAGTATACTTTATAAGGTCATTTTAAGTTTACAGAAGTACACTTTCAAGTATAAGACAAGTATACTCATCTATATACTACTAGTGTACTAAGTATAAACTTCTAGTCCACATTTTAGTTTATTAACATGTAAGTTTATAGTGGGGGGTAATATCTCAATGCAAATGTGTGTGTAGTGAAAAACATTTTTACTCTGCTAAATAAAATGTAAATATAAGTCAATGACTTGACCTTATTCTGTACTTACATCAAGATTTTGTAAGTATTAGCACTTGTAGTGTGGTAAATTCTAGCAAAAGATCCACCAGTTATTACCATACATGCCCACAGCTTAACAGATGGGAAGTCTCTCCCGGAAAACACCCCTTCACTCACGGTGCCAACATTTTTATCATCTTTGTTAATTTGACACAATTTTACTACATAACAAGTATGTGAATTAACCTGCAACCGTCTTACACATCATCTTATTCAAAAACAATTCACGAACCATAATTACACCAACAACAACAGAATACCCAAGAATCTTTGCGCCAACTTCCATAGTATACTAAAGTACAAGTATAAGCTTTAGTATTAAAGTATAAGTCTAAGTATTAATGTACTTAGTCTTAGACTATTCTTTATACTTTTCAGTATAAGCCAAGTATACTTCACTATACTTTTCTTAAGTATATAAAATGTAGTATATAAAAAGTACACTTCAAGTATACTGCCTCAGTTTTAGTATAAGATTAGTATACTTGTAGTACACTTGAATAAACTACTTTTTGCTAAGGGTTTCTCTCACAGACTCACTGAGGTGGGTGCAGCAGCAGCAGCACAGTATACCATAATAGGGGAGAGTACATATCCTACCATAACGGACATTACATAATGACACTGTGATCTCCCCTCACTTGAGCCTCAAGCTCAACTTATGCTTGCACAGACATCGAGCAGGCCCAGGTGGTGTTGGTTACAGTCTGGAGGAGGTGTCTGGTGGATTGTACATCCACAGAAGGTGCTGGGTCAAAAGAAGTTGAAGCACAACAGCAGAGGAGAGGCAGAGGAAAATAAAGGAGAGGTTCAGAGTGAAGGGGGACAAAGGACGCAGATAAAGGAAGAGAGGAGAAGAGACGGGGTGGGGTGGGGGGGTGGGGGGGAGGGCGCAGAGGGAAACATAAAGAGCTTCTAAAATAAGCGTATAGGAGGAGGACTGTTTGGTGGAGCGATCCCCTCCTCATTCAAGTGGGTCCAGCAAAGTCAGTTGCTAAAGTACACTGAAAAATTTAATCTTTTCCAGCCTGGATCATACAGTATATCATATTCTTAACTTTTATTTCTCTCGGCAAAAACTCCTTTGACTTTTCTTTCAAATATAGCCAGGGCTATATTGCCAGGACACTGCAGTCCTCAAGATTGCACTTTCAATCATTGTGTCAGTTGTTTTGCCCAAGGAAACGTCAAGATTGCACAAATGTGGAAATTGATTATACACTTGATAATGTACAAGGAAATGTAGTCAAACAAGAGATTATGTTGTATGGAAAAGCTTGAAGATGGTCAGTGTCACTGATTTCAAAACATACAATCTGGACTTGACAACAGTCAATCAGAGACTGCAAGCCGGACCGAATTACAGATTGAGTGGCAAACTCGGACAGAAGGGAAATGGTGCTGACAAAAGTGGAGAGGCAAAACAGAGACAAAGCAACAGAGACAGACTCTTGCTTTCTTCCAAAGTACAGCCACAAGCTGTTGGTCTCAGTCTGCCAACCTAGCTCAACTTCCCAGTCATAGATAAGCTGTGTGTGTGTGCGTGTGTGTGTGTGTGTGTGTGTGTGCGCGCTCGTGCGTGTGTGTGTGCATGCGTGTGTACATAATTCATAAGCGTAGCCAAATCAAGATCTAGAGATTATCATGACCAGTGGCACAGAAGAGGAGAGGAGAGAGGAAGAATGGGAGCGGAAGAGAGAAGGAAAAAGTGGTGACGTGGGGAAGAAAATAGTTAGCGAGGATTTAAAAAATGCAATTATAGCTTACAGAGCATGCACTTAGTTTATATTCAGCCCACACTCACCTGTACGCACCGGCATGTGTTCACATATGCAGTCCCGCAGGCTCCATGTGTATAACCCTCTCCTCCCTCTGTTTCTCTATCTGCTTTTCAGTGGCTCCCCCCTCCCCTCTTTTACTTTCAAGGAAGGGTAATCCCTCTTGTAGCTAATGTGCTGTGACATTTCATGGTACAATAGGATTTGGGAGACACTATGTATTCTCCTGGTGCCGAGGTCTGGCTGATAACCTCACTGTCTGGGTGATTTTGGACTGCAGAAACTCTTGGAATAGTTTTTATCTCACTTTGGAAATCTAATTTTCAAGGTGGAAACGCGGTTCACAATGATGCACACTCCGAGGTGACACTTTTGGGAGTTATTGGAAAGTTGCCGTCGCCACATACAGTCAAGCAACATCTCGATTTAAAAAAAATGAAATAAAAACACTATTAATTAGATCTGGCTCAACAGATTAAATTGTGGCATCAGCTGCTGTGACGGATTTGTTTATTTTTTAGTTGAAATGACACGTCATTAAAATCAGCCAATAAAATCATTATTCCAACCGCGTAATCTTTGTTTGACTCTGACTATTGTATTCTTTCCCTTTGTGACAATGCACTGTAAAATATTTAACATCTGACTGAATGCAAATTAATGTTAAGGCTCTTCCAGTAGCAAGAGCAACCTTGTTTGTATAGCACATTTTGCACACAGGGGCAATTACGCGTGCTTTTCATAAATAAAACCGAAAGGAACATCAATATACAATTTAAAGAACTGTACTAAGAGTGCAATGATAAGGCAGTGGAAGTAAGCTTGACTTTGTTTTTTATCACTTTGGAGCCCCATATAAAGAAAACACAGAGCGTAGGCCCACCAAGAGAGCTCAGCTGTAAGCCCAAGATGTCGTTCCCCTGCCCCGGGTGAATCCAGGTCTATTTCCAGAATGAAAGTTTCGTAGGACTCAAGTGCAAGTTTTTTTTAGAGCTCAATCATAGACACATGAAAAGAGAGAAGTTTTTTTAACCTAAAATAAAAAAAAAACCTGCTGCATCTGGGGCACATCTGAGATGGTTTGTTCTAGCTGATCGGACAGATTGTTTGTTTTTTTTGCTGGTGTGGTTTTGCAAAAGTTTAAATTGTTGGATCAGCAGGCTACAGAGCAACATATGGTAGAGTCAAAAACAAACCATTTGATCTTAGCCATGAAGTAGATTCTTGGTTGTCAAACCAGATTCATTCTCCTG
Source organism: Diplodus puntazzo (assembly GCA_963678695.2). Classification (NCBI taxonomy): domain Eukaryota; kingdom Metazoa; phylum Chordata; class Actinopteri; order Spariformes; family Sparidae; genus Diplodus; species Diplodus puntazzo. The sequence continues at coordinate 22,629,616 of OZ023160.1, read as the reverse complement.
CAATGCCTCATACTGTCAGTCACTCATGCTGCCGTTGTAAAGGTAATCTGTACAATACAGCTACATTTTAATTCTTCTTTTGTGGAGAAGCAGGGGCGATCTTACATTACTCACAGGCACTCTTTTTGCTTTCATTTCTTTGATCAGGTGAGCTGTGTATTGAACAATTATCTTATTAATAATTAGCTGGACAGAATGTCTCAGTTGCACATTAAGGCAGAGTCTTGGGGTATGAGAGGCGATATGAAACATATAGCAGGGTCTCCCTTTGGATCAGCTGAAGGCTGAAGCGCTTATCTTACCAACAGAGCTGATGTGCGAGGATAGGATATGGGGGCGGTAAATGTGCTCATCAACCTTCAGGCGCAGATGTAATGCTGCCAGAGTGCCTTCAGCTGGACAGCGCTTAGCAAGGCTGGATGGGATAAATGTTAAATACTTTGCCTGACATTTATCGTGGGTGATTCTTCGAATTCGTCTGAACAAAGCGGGGTGCTTAATGGCAATGAACGAGGCCGTCCGAAAGCGTGTTCCTCGTGCATTCGATGTTACGTCCCTTGATTCAGCAGCCCATACATTTTTATTTGTCCAGTACTTTTAGGCACCAGCTCCTTCTGAGAGGCGTCTTTCGGGGTCAGCAAGCATACAGAACCCTGAATTTGCAGTTGCTTTGCAACACACAACTGAAGCAGTTTAGAGACGCATCTGCAAACAAGAGGCATGCAACGAACGGACACATCACTTCTTCTGTTGCTGACAAAAAAAAAGAAGAAAAAAATGCACTCCCCTTACTTTTTAAAGCTCACATTTCAAACCATTTTCAAAGAATTCAAAGAACATTCTCACTTTCCCCCGCTCATACCTGGGCAGATTTTGAACTACAAAAGGCCGTTGAATGGCTCATGTCGGCACGGAGAGAGCTGCATAAAACGGACTCTTACTGTTACAAAACATAAGAACTGAGGCAGTGAGGCCGTCACATGACAATAATATCTCCAGCGGCGTATTGTTTCTTCATCGTTCAGACTGTAGTGAAGCCTCGACTCCTGGAAAGGCAAATTCTATTCACGACCTGCCGTTTTTGCTCTGCGCCAAGTCAATCCTTAAATCATCCAGTGAATGAGTTTAATCCAAGTCATGCAAAAGCCCCCCGACGCCTCGCAGAACGTCTTCCTCAGCTAAACGCAGATTACAACCCGAGTGAGCTGTGTGTTTATCCAGCTAACAAGCGTGTGAGGGGACTAACGTCGCGTCGTCTTGATTTGCCCTGAGATTTGCTTTGAGAGCGTGACAGCGAGCGTGAGACAGATAGAAGTGTCACGCCTAGATTCATGAGACGGGGGGTTGGCAGAGCCTGCTGCCGCTGTTTTGGCTGACTGTGTTATACCTGGAGGGAACTCGGTGCTGCCGCCGCTACACTGTAGCCAATTTAGCCGGAGCACAGCTGCTAAGAGGCTCCCCGAGGTGTGTGTGTATGTGCGCTCCAGGATTAAGCCACAGCACCAATTAAAGCCTCAGACTGGTTTTTAAAGGATAAATATTTAACAGCAGAAGTGACCTCTCTGGTGGCCTTTTTCTCTCCCTCCTCTGCTATTCTCTTCTCTTCTGCTCTCCTCTCCAACCTTCCTGTACTTTTCCCTCACCGTCCTTCCTTGTTTCTGATTTTTAGTCACTGTGATCCCTTTCGTTTCACTTTTTACCATTCGGTCTTGGTGTCCCTGGCACCACCTGTGAATCATTATGGACGGATCTTTTGAGACGTATCAGTACTTCTCTCCTCTAGTGTGTTTGGAGTTACCAAACTTCTTCTCAAAGATATAGTGGTACCTTCTATCAGCGAGGCATATGTGAGAAGGATTTAATCCATTTACTCCGTTGCCTCTCCCAATCCCTGAGTCTCTTCTCTGTGATATTTCTGTTTCAAGATGTGTTTCCCGTCACTGAATACTTTTGTATATTTATGCCTCCAGGATACAGTTGGGCTTGATTGTTGCTCTATGCAGCTGCATTCCCCCTTTTTTTCTCCCTGTGCTCAATAGCAAAAGCATGTTAGTCGGTAATGGATACTTTTAACCTTTTCCAGGTAATTTGATCAGGGCCTTTAAATCAATCCACACATGCACACACTGTCTGATCGACATGCTGCTCCCACTGCTCAGCCATTACTTTTTTTTTTTTTTAAATGGCCGAACCATGTCTCTTTTCTGATTTGATGAATGGTTCAATACTGCATTCTGAATTATAAATGCGAGTCGCTGCGTATCATCTCTCACTGGGACAAAAAGAGGAGCGAGAGTTGAAATGGTGTAGAGAACCTAAATGTATTTAACATTCGGCTTGCTTCATGCCACCATTCAGTGTTGTAGCAAATGGAATTTCCTGTGGAAAATGGTGCGGCGTCCCCTCACTATATTATATTGGTCCAGTGGCTCGTCATAATCCAGATGCAATTTGTTTTGGCAGTTGACTCTATTAACATACTGTCGGAACGCACTGCATAGAATATAAATGACGAGCTTCATTTCAGCGGTGGAGGTGCATTTCTGAATGGAAGTGTAAAATTATGAGGGCTAACTCGTATCACGGGGGTCTGATTCTTTACTTTCCCCTTCTTGTCTGGCTAGCTGTGTTATGTTTTTCTCTCTGCCACATTTGTCTGACATGTTACTGTCCAACCTTCCACCTGAGGAATAAAAAAAAACGTAACGATTTGACTGAGCTCTACCTTTGTTACGGTGCCCTATTATGGATTTTCCCTCTAGATATCCTCGGGTCATCATCTGATCTCAGTCACTGGGCTTGGATTCCGCTCGATATGTCCTTTTGCTCTGATCTCTTCCTCCCTCCCTCCCTCCCTCCATCCCTCCATCCCTCTATCCCTCTTTCCTTCCTACCCCTCCCCTCGTCTTCCCTCTTTCCTTGAATATTTGCTCCGCTCAGATTTGATGAAGGAATTTAATTAGAGCAGAGAGAGAGACAAGAGGGAACGAGAGAGACGCGGTGAAGAGGGAAGCAGAGTAATAATGAATGGTCAGTGACCCTGAGCAGACACGAAAAAGATAAGTGTGTTTAAATCAGACCTGGTCGATCGAAAGGAGAGAGGCATATTGAACCTTGTTACTACATCAGGTGAGGCTGTATATAGACGTGGTGGTGCACTGACGCTGCAGCATTGTTTCACTTACAGTACAAGTGAAATTACTGGTAAACCCCAAAGCACCTGGCATGATCACATGAGTTGAATAATCTATGTACGGATGCCCACTGCACCATCACATATCTTATAATTTCTCATTCTGTCTACTACCACAGCTCAGTGAGACGTCCTTAAACAGAAGTTCATCTTTACAGCGTTTTCATGTGACTTGCATTAACATGGATTATCTTCGAAAGAATAAATCAGCCTTGGATTTATTTTACAGGAGGGATGTGTACCACAGAATTGAATGATTCCCAAGACTTCAGTTGGATCTAGGAACAAAGCTTATGGTTGTATATTAGGGTCAATGTACCCAGTGTCCTGTGTCTCCCAGTTCTACATATGTGCTTCCCCAGCAGTGTGGCCAGCTTTGCCACTTTATTGGTTGATTAAGTGACTTTTCAGTCCTTTAGTGACTTCATTTCACTAAATAGACTAGTGCTAATTTTAGCTTACCAACACAGGAACTGGGAAGTGTTCCAGTGAGTCCCACTGGTTTCTGTAGGGATCCACCCTGCTACTCCTGCCTCTGGTCAACTAACTCGCTGAGAGACACTGCAGCTGCGGCAGCCAAAGTGGTTGGCCCGTTTACCTGGGAAACAACAGCTTACAATCTGCTGTATGAGCTCTGCTGCTGGCTGTTAGTTTTACAAAACAACTGCAAGAAAAACACAGACACAACCCACAAGCATACAGTTAGGAAAGTGACACTTTTCACATTTGTTGTGTGATTAAACAGTACATCCATCCAGGCCCACTGACCTTTCGACACCTCTTCCTTACGCTATTGAAAATCTTGGTGTATGTATTTAGCATGGAGTAAGAGGACCACAAAGTTGTCAAGGCTTTGAACATACGAAAACAGATAGATTTAAGCCAATCAGTGGGGGTGTAGGGCGGTCTATGGGATCCATAATAACTCCCCTTGGAAAATAATCATATTGGAGAACCCCTGGAACATAATGTAGGTCTATAGTAGGACCCTGGGAACATCGGACCCTGGGACAAAAGACAGGTTGGTTGGTCAGGCATCTACTGCGGTGCCCAACTGAAATATCATGACTGCTATTGGGAGGATTATCCTAGCATTTTAACAATCTCTAGTTTTTCTTATATGTCATCCATAGCTCTACTGAATGTTTTGTGCTGACTAACATTTTCGCAAAAACTCACACAATAAAAAGTAACAAGCTGAACATGCATGCTGACATTAGCATTTTGTTTAAAGCATGGCTGCAGACTCTGACCCTTGTTATAACTGACAGGGTAATCTAATATAAGGTCTCCATTATGTTTTGATGCGAGTGGTCTGCTTCGTGAGGTTGAAGGGCATTTTTTCTCTTAGTTTTTTTTTTCGCCTGTGTGTGCCGCCTTGAAAATGTGCCACTTTATTTCAGGGGCTGTGTTCTGGTACACAGTATATTGGAACAGCGACAATAACCAATGTGAGGTAATATAGACTAGCAGTGACCCTGCTGTGCTTTTTCAAAACGTCCACCTCTGCAACAGACTTTCACAACACATAATCTATTCACCAGCACTTGATATTAATGCTCAGCAGCCTATTCCAGTAACCACTTCTATTCCGTTGCCTCACATGCCCACGTAATTTACTGTATGCCACGACCTGTGATGTTGTTAGAGACGTTTTGAGAGCAGACCCCCCCAACATACCAACGCGCATGCACCACACACACACACACACACACACATACACACACACACAGACCTGCCAATTGCTATCTTTTCAGTTTGTCATTGTTGCTGTGAGAAGACGAACCCAACACACAAGCGTGCGCACACACACACCCCCCCACACACACACACACACACACACACACACACACACGCACACACACACACACACACACACACAGCCTCACACGCGGACAGCAGTTCCTATCTTTTCAGCTCCTCATTGTTGCTGTGGTGAAACATTATTCTGTCTGCACACTTATTCTATAGTCTCCATTCTTTGACCTGACGCTATATAAGCATTCTGTCTTATTCTTATGCCCCCTTATTCTGATGGTAATTTGACTGCCTGAAAGGACTGGCGGAGGATTGTTCTCTCTCATTCAACAAAATACGGTAAAAAGTCATTCCTGGGATTAAAAAAAGCTCTGCGGTGGATTTCCAGGGCTCTGTTGTCGTCTCCGCAGTTGCCCGTCGGCCCTGCCGTTCTTATGCTAATGAGCCAGAGCTTGATTGTTTCCTCATATTTTAATCTCCTGCACGGTGTTGGAGGGGAGGGGAGGAGATGATGGGGGGGAGGGGGGCAGATAGGAGGAGTGTGAGTACAGGAAGAGGTGAGATGAGAGGGAAAGCAATGGTGGACCGGGGAAAAGAAGAGAGGGCAGAGGTGGGCTGAGGAACGGAGAGGAGGAGGAGGAGGAGGAGAAAGACAAGCAGAGGAAGTTATGTAGGGGGAGGAGAAAAAGCAGAATGTTTGACTGGAACAGTGAGGAGATGAGGGGATGAGAGAGGGCAGGGTGATATAATTAACATGCAAGGTGGAGACAATAAGATAAAGAGGGATATAGGCACTGTCAAATTATAAGCGGCAGGTAGGAATATACAGTTCACCTTATGAGGAGACATCCAGAGTTAGTCAGCAGTGACAAAGAACCGGAGCTACGGCTGCAAAAACCCTGCGGTACTCAACATCACTTCATTTTAAACTTTGAGGGGGAGTCACTGAAGAGCAGCGAAACCTCCCTACTTCCCGCTCTCATATAGGTCCATGTAAAAACCAATCACGAGCCCCGTCTGCCGTTGCATACTGCAGGCTGGAAACACTGACCAAAGGGCAACGAGAGGAGGAGCGAGAGAGACTTTCTTGAATAAACTAACGTGCCATTTGCATAAATATGCATAATAAAAGAGCTTTGTGCAAAAGCTCCTCTTCAATATGCATGTTTTTTTTTCCCCCTTTTAGTAACTCGCATGCTAGAGGTCATGCAATTAAGAAGAGAGAACGTAGCATATGATTTTTTTTTTTTTGGAGTATACTCAGAGAGGACAAGGGAAAATCTGCAGGGTGGGTTTTTGAAGTATAATGCAGTGGAATGATTTTTCTTGGACGTCACTCAGGAAGGGATTTTTTCTTTAAGAGAGAGAGTACAAGGTCAGCCGTTTTAGCTGTAGTTAGATTTGTTGGTCGCTGTGATTGTCGCAGACAGGGAAGGCAGCGAGAATGTAACTTTGACAAGGACGTGAGCCAACATGTGTGTAGTGCATATATTCAACATGGGATATGAATACTGGCAGACGTATTGCTAGGAAATGCAAGCAAAACCCTCACTTAAATGTCCTTAAAGCCATAATGCCTGTAGGGACATTTAAACTGCAAAAAAAAAATTGGAACTGGTTTCATTATTGGGAGGCATGCGCTGCTATGCTCAGACTTTTTTTGGAGCATTGTTCTTGGCCAGGTATGCTTTGCACATACCCGGAATTCATCCACAGCATTTGTTCTGTCTTAGTTAGTAGCAGCAGTGGGCGCCTGTTTTTTTGGCACTTGCGTCTCCAGATCTGCAACAGCAGAGCAGGAAAATGTTCTTCACATCTATGTCTATATATGCCTACGTCTATGAGTACACCAGTACACTCTAGACTTTCTGTGGACAGAATCGAAATCAAATAAAACATTTATTGATGGCCATTATCGAGGGCAAACATATTCAGAAACCACACTAGTGCCACAGGAGAAACGCCGTTGAGCCGCAGCAAAGTAGATGTTTGATTTTGCCAACGTGTTTGGTGCTTTTCAGTCTTACCAGTCCAGAACCTAGACAGCAGTGAGGCTCTTTCCATTCATTTCCAGGTTAAAAAAATCTTTTCGTTTGTGTGGTAATTACCCAGCAACTTTTTTAACTCTCTTTGAAATTACACCCAAATTACCACAGCAATTATCTTAGAAATGACTGAAAGTTACACCAGTATTACTATTTTTTTAAATGCTCCACTTTCCAAGAAACTTCCAGCTGGTTTCTGCTTAGCTTCTGCTGATCATGTCATTTTAATTTCCAACCAGTTTCTGGCTGACATCACCTCAGCAGCACACTAAACTGAAGTGAGCCATTGCATCTTGATTTGCAATAGTTTCTGCTCAGATTCTGCAGGTCAGTAGTAGATTTAGAGTAGAAAAAGTAGATTTTTTTTAACCATTTACGTTCTCGGCAATTTTAACAGTCAGTAATCATCAATCTCTCTCTCAGTCTTTTACAGTCGACTGACTTTGATACAAATACATGGTGAAGAACTGTACCAACAATTTTTCTGCAAGTCAAGCTCTATAATGAGAACAAATAAACACACACGTACAGAATTTCCACAAGTGTAGACGCAGTTGTTGCACATGCCGGTGGGTATTGTCTTTTTCCCTGCAATCCTGCACACAAACACACACACACACAGCCTTGACCCCAAGAACAATAGCCTTGCAACGCTAGATTCAAATCAGTCTCAAACTAAACCGTTTGTGTGTAAAGTCACACACAGTCCGAACCTCCCCTCTCTCTGACCTTTCTGAATAGAAAAAAAAAAACAGCCACAAGAATTTGCTGAGAGTTCAACAACGCACCACAGTCTCTCCATCATCCTCTTATCTCCCACCAGGTCATTCAGCACCGAGCCCAAACTGGATGTCCTCCTGGGATGTTTGTGCAACTTGTTTATGACAGCCCAAGTGTTGTTGATGCTGTTGTTGCTGATGTTAACAAGAGCGATGGAGAGGTAGGCGGCTGGAACGCGGGGTTCCGCTGGGAAGCAACCTAGACAAGCTGATCTTCCGAGGAGAGGTGGGAAGGAGTGGTTTGGGAAGGCGACCGGGAGAGCGATGAGAGGGGGGGAGAGGAAATGAGGGGAGAGGTGAGAGATAAACAAGAGTTCAGGGAGAAGGAAAGTGGAAGTGCATGAAATGTAATGGAGGGTGGATGAAGAGGCAGCATGCGACTGCGAAATAAGAGATCAGCTTTAGTGTAAGTGGCTCTAATGCACCACTAGAATTGAAATGCTGGAACAAAGACTTTATATCAGGAAGAACTGGCAGAATGGGTTTTTATTATGTGAGTCCAGGGAAACATTTTGAAGAAAAAAGACAAGTGATTTCACCAGCAGTATATTTTAATGCACGTGTATGTTTGAATACAGTTAAATATACTGCTTTACATTCATTTATATGGTTCCTCTTACCCTAGCAATGTCTGCTTTCTGTTGAATATAATGGAGCTGGATGGCACTCAGCTCTCGGTGCTCAGTGCGCCAGAGATTTACTTTTGAAAAAACTCGAGAGAAATGTCTCATTCCAGAATTCCATTTGTGTTTTATTTTTTTCATTTTGTTTCAACGGATAAGCTGTCCCTCTAAAGCCACACTGATGTTGCGCTCTCCTGTAGCCGTATTCTTCTGATGAGAAATTAAATAGGTCACGCAGACTTTATTCTGAAAGGTCAACCCTCTGCATAACTAATTAAAATGATCTTTTTTTTCCCATTCTGATTGACCTTACAGTGATCTTACGTCTAAGCTGATGAAAGTTGCAGACACCCTGGTAAAACATGATATGCGGTTAGTTCTGTCTTAAAAAACTGAACGTCTACATGTCTCGACCGACTCGCTTAACGGCCTTAAATTACAATAATTACAGCCGTATTAGCTCAGGGGTATAGTTAAATCTAGTATTACACTTGTAAAATGTACTGGCTGGTGTGGTATGTGTTTGTCCAGTGATAAATAACCCTAATCATAAAGACTGGTGTTTGACATTTATTTCAACTGGAGATTTGTGCGGGTCGTTTTCGTAACTGCCACAACGAAAAAAAAAAGGTCTTTAAATGTCTTTAATTTCACTTAATGAAACATGCAGACACTCTGTGTAATTGCCCTAAGTCTTAGCACCTCAGTTATCACTACACTTAAACCTAACCATTTCTCTGGAATTCCAAGCCGCTCATGGAACAAACCGGACTTTGAAAAGATTTTATGAAACAGACCCTCAGGTGTGATTTCCCCAGACAAGTCATTTCCCCTCCAGGGACTATATCTCCAGCTTACACATACCTGAGCTTGACACTTGGAAACCTATTAGTATCCTGTATTGGACATCATTAGGCTTGTCTCCCAGAAGGTTATTTATACCTGTGCACGACATTAACCGAACTTGGAACGGGCTCCTCTGCTTCCCCAAACATAAATATGCCACGTTTCCTTCCTTTATCTCTCCCCCCCCCAAAAAAGTGTTGTCTTATTAGGGTTTTCCGACAGAAGCAGTGGCCAGGGCTTTATTTAGCGGCTGCTTGTGTAATCTCTTAACGGGGATGTTATATTGGGAGCCATGTTTCCATTCCGATGTATTCATAAGCTCTTCCTTAAACCCTTCCGCTGCTGTGTTTAGAGGCACGGAGAGTCATAGAGAATCTCAGCGCTGGACCCAAAAATAGCCCGCATTCTTTCCTCTGTGTTTCAGGAAGCATCAGAAGAGGCCGGAACAAGCCGCTCTCCCATGTCCCATCCTTTCTCCCCTTATCCTTTCCCACTCGGTTCTC